>JAVHZZ010000012.1:93417454-93669954 GCA_036250195.1 Mixophyes australis
ACAGGATATATATAATATATTTACCAATCACTGACACTACAGGCCGGTGCCTTAGAGATGTCCCTATAAATGTTCTATATATTGTCCCTGTTTTTTCAATATAGGGACAGTATTGGATACAATTACATGTACATATGAGCTGGGCGGCCCCATCCCCCCCAGCTCTGTCTATATACACAGTGTACATGGAATGAGGTTCAGGGTGTTGGGGATACTGTTCTCAGGGCACTATAGGGAATAAGGATATATTTATACGTGTAGCGTGTCTGTCCCTGGCTGTGTGTACGTGTAGCGTGTCTGTCCCGGGCTGCGTGTACGTGTAGCGTGTCTGTCCCGGGCTGCGTGTACGTGTATCGTGTCTGTCCCGGGCTGCGTGTACGTGTAGCGTGTCTGTCCCGGGCTGCGTGTACGTGTAGCGTGTCTGTCCCTGGCTGCGTGTACGTGTAGCGTGTCTGTCCCTGGCTGCGTGTACGTGTAGCGTGTCTGTCCCTGGCTGCGTGTACGTGTAGCGTGTCTGTCCCTGGCTGCGTGTACATGTCGCGTGTCTGTCCCTGGCTGCGTGTACGTGTAGCGTGTCTGTCCCTGGCTGCGTGTACGTGTAGCGTGTCTGTCCCGGGCTGCGTGTACGTGTAGCGTGTCTGTCCCGGGCTGCGTGTACGTGTAGCGTGTCTGTCCCGGGCTGCGTGTACGTGTAGCGTGTCTGTCCCTGGCTGCGTGTACGTGTAGCGTGTCTGTCCCGGGCTGCGAGTGCGCGTAGCGTGTCTGTCCCGGGCTGCATGTACGTGTAGCGTGTCTGTCCCTGGCTACGTGTATCGTGTCTGTCCCTGGCTGCGTGTACGTGTAGCGTGTCTGTCCCGGGCTGCGTGTACGTGTAGCGTGTCTGTCCCTGGCTGCGTGTACGTGTAGCGTGTCTGTCCCTGGCTGCGTGTACGTGTAGCGTGTCTGTCCCTGGCTGCGTGTAAGTGTAGCGTGTCTGTCCCGGGCTGCGTGTACGTGTAGCGTGTCTGTCCCGGGCTGCGTGTACGTGTAGCGTGTCTGTCCCTGGCTGCGTGTACGTGTAGCGTGTCTGTCCCTGGCTGCGTGTACGTGTAGCGTGTCTGTCCCTGGCTGCGTGTACGTGTAGCGTGTCTGTCCCTGGCTGCGTGTACGTGTAGCGTGTCTGTCCCTGGCTGCGTGTACGTGTAGCGTGTCTGTCCCTGGCTGCGTGTACGTGTAGCGTGTCTGTCCCGGACTGCGTGTACGTGTAACGTGTCTGTCCCGGGCTGCGTGTACGTGTAGCGTGTCTGTCCCGGGCTGCGTGTACGTGTAGCGTGTCTGTCCCGGGCTGCGTGTACGTGTAGCGTCTGTCCCGGGCTGCGTGTACGTGTAGCGTGTCTGTCCCTGGCTGCGTGTACGTGTAGCGTGTCTGTCCCTGGCTGCGTGTACGTGTAGCGTGTCTGTCCCTGGCTGCGTGTACGTGTAGCGTGTCTGTCCCGGGCTGCGTGTACGTGTAGCGTGTCTGTCCCGGGCTGCGTGTACGTGTAGCGTGTCTGTCCCGGGCTGCGTGTACGTGTAGCGTGTCTGTCCCGGGCTGCGTGTACGTGTAGCGTGTCTGTCCCGGGCTGCGTGTACGTGTAGCGTGTCTGTCCCTGGCTGCGTGTACGTGTAGCGTGTCTGTCCCGGGCTGCGTGTACGTGTAGCGGGGCTGTGTTTATCCCTGCATGTGTACATGTATGTAGTCATACTAACAGATCGGTCTGTGTCCCCCCTGCAGCTGTCAGCACTAAGATCTCCCTGGCTCTCTCCTCCCTGGTCTGTCTGCTGCTGTTTGCCGGGATGCAGATGTACAGCCGGCACCTGGCCTCCTCCGAGTGGTTGACCATCCTGGGCGGCCTCCTGGGATCCGGCATCTTCCTCTTCTCCGTCACTGTATCCTTGTCACGCTAGGGTCATGTATGTGGTCTGACCGATGTATGTACCGCTGTAGGGGGAGGGGTCTGTTATATAAAGTCTAGATTATAATAATATGCTGTGGTCTTAGTTACACACGTTGGCAGATGTAGGATAGTCATCTGTCTGCTGTTAGGATGGTCCTAACCCTAAACCGTGATAACTTACCAGGATGTAGCTGGAAGCATCCACTAAGCAGGCACTACAAGGACCAGCACTCCCTGCAGGTACTGAACAGAAGACCTACATATATCAGACTGCATGCTTGTAGCGTGTTACAGACTCACATGCTGATGCTTGGTTCGGTACTGGTGTTATGTACATATCTCAGTACATACGTGTTTCCTTAGCTGTGACCACAGGCCATGAATAACCTGGAGAACATTGTGTTTGGTAAAGGCTTCCAGGCCAAGGTGTTTCCTGAGGGTGAGTATAACCTCTGTATGGTGTTGTATTGGGGCAGATGGGGTATAGGGGGTCCGGGGTCTGCAGTGTCAGGAGCTGGAGGCTCTTGTTGGGGGTCCAGGGTCTGCAGTGTCAGAAGCTGGAGGCTCTTGTTGGGGGTCCGGGGTCTGCGGTGTCAGAAGCTGGAGGCTCTTGTCGGGGGTCCAGGGTCTGCAGTGTCAGAAGCTGGAGGCTCTTGTTGGGGGTCCGGGGTCTGCGGTGTCAGAAGCTGGAGGCTCTTGTCGGGGGTCCGGGGTCTGCAGTGTCAGAAGCTGGAGGCTCTTGTTGGGGGTCCAGGGTCTGCAGTGTCAGAAGCTGAAGGATCTTGTTGGGGGTCCGGGGTCTGCAGTGTCAGAAGCTGGAGGATCTTGTTGGGGGTCCGGGGTCTGCAGTGTCAGAAGCTGGAGGCTCTTGTCTGGGGTCTGCAGTGTCAGAAGCTGGAGGCTCTTGTCTGGGGTCTGCAGTGTCAGAAGCTGGAGGCTCTTGTCTGGGGTCTGCAGTGTCAGAAGCTGGGGGCTCTTGTCGAGGGTCTGCAGTGTCTGAAGCTGGAGGCTCTTGTCGGGGGTCTGTTGTCTACAGTGTCAGAAGCTGGAGGCTCTTGTCTAGGGTCTGCAGTGTCAGAAGCTGGAGGCTCTTGTCGGGGGTCCGAGGTCTGCAGTGTCAGAAGCTGGGGGCTCTTGTCGGGGGTCCGGGGTCTGCAGGGGGCTCTTGGGATATACATCCTGTTACTCTTAGTGATGGGGGATGATATCCACCCGCTGTATAATTTTGTCTTGCAGTCCTCCTCTGCCTGTCCCTGGCTCTCTTCGCTTCAGGGTTGGTCCATAGAGTTTGTGTCACCACCTGGTGAGTATTGGGGATGAGGGGACGGGTTTTGTAGGTGCACATTGGGTGGAGTGATATAATATAATGTGTGTGTGTGTGTGTGTTCCTCCCCCAGCTTGATCTTCTCCCTGGTGGATCTGTACTACATCAACAAGATCTCCTCTGGGCTGTACCAGGCCGTCTCCTCCGTTGTGCCCCAAGGGAAGGTGGTCGGGAAGAGCAAGAAAAGGAGCTGATGCCTCCCCCCTCCCCCCCCCCCCCCCCCCCCCACATTCCACCAGCTCATCCGGAAATAAAGTGCCGTCTCTTTGTACAGCTTTGTGTGGGTGCAGTTATTCCGTCCTCCGGGGGTGTTGACCCTGTACAGCTGCTGCATGACATCAGTTTTGTTAAAACAGTTGGTTGCTCACCGCACATGGCCATATATCTGTGGATGTGCTTCTCACGCCCTCAGTTACTGACTTTTATGAATAAAAAGAAAACAACTATTAGAAGTAAAGTATCAGTCGTTCCCTTCTCTGTGTTATATCTTGGACCTGTTTGCTCATCCTGCTGATTATTAGACCAGCGCGGCTGAGTCTGTAGATTGCGTCAGTATGTACAGCTCTGCCCACTGCCAGGAAGAATCATGGCTGCCCCCAGCGTATGCCATTATAAGTGCTATAAATACCGGTATAGGGAGAATATCCCGTTGTGGAGGGAGCAGGTTACATGTTGGGCCCTGGATGGAGGGCGGACGCTCAGTCTCTTCTCTGCCCCGGTACAGAGGTGAATTTAACGACTGATTATGTTTGCAGGTGTCGCTGATGAGTTTGGATTTTAGCCCGGAGACTAATGAGCCTCCGGAGACACAAGCAGCGATCTGTTCTATGCAGAGAGTACAACTGGCCTAATCCTTAGAACATCAGTAAATATTAGTAATATTTATATAGCGCCAACAGATTCTGTAGCACTTTACAGTTTAAAAGAAACGGTAATAAAACAATAGCGGGTAACAGAGGCAGACAAAGCGGTAAGAAGGCGCAGCTCATGGTTCTATAGGATTATGACGTTACATGAAGGTCAGGGTGTAATGGGAGACGATGGGGATTGTTGGTCTGGGGGTCAGAGGGTTGTTCCAGTATAGAAGGAGAATAAAGTTGAAATTTATGAGAAATATGTGTAAATTTGGTAGAACAACCTGGGTGGGCCGTGGTCCGATGACGGCCCTGAGGACTGGACCACTGATCCTGGTGTAGGGTGGAGATGTTCCTCAATGTGACCATCCTGGGCCGATATCACACAAGACCACCCCTATACAACACTTATAATACTATATATATATATATATATATATATATATATGGTAGGCGCTCATTGATTAACTTTGGATCTTTATATTAGAAATATTTTGCTATAGAAACGAGGGATTTTTGGGGGTTATTCAGGATGACTGGTGCGAATTCCTCAATTATACACAGGATAAATTATTACAACTTTGAGGGGATTTGTTGCAATTTCACCCTATAGTGCGCTCTATATGTAAAACACTGATGTTATTATGCTTTATAAGAGCAGATCCTGGTGTAAATATTTCTAAAAGGTTTAAATATGAAAATGCTGACAAATATTAACAAGATATTTAATTTACCATCAATGGGACACAATTGTATTAATGGATGAATAAAATCCTTGAACATAGAGACTTTTATTGTCCAATCAGAAGACTAATCAGACTCCGGCTGGGAATATAAATAACACAAGATGAGGCATATTACACCCTCTTCTTCCAACGTTCATGTATATAAGTGTAATGTTCCACATGACCACATGAGGGCAGACTTGTATAACGAGTCCAATGATCTCGCTGGTTCCAGGTTCAATGCCCCAAAGAGATATTAAATAACTAAACAGCCAAACACTGACTGGTTAACACATTTTTTAAAGTGCACCAGCTCACAGGACACGCTTTAATTCCAGCACAGGTGACTGGTGAACTACAAGTCCCAGCATAAATCTACACCTTACCATGACAGTAACCAGTACAGGATATACGCATTGTAATATATACATCTCTGCGTGATGGGCACACGGTTTAATTAGGATAGTGCCGCAGAGCTGACACTCTTATTGTAGTTCCGCTAATGATGGACGTGTGTGATTTAGAGGAATGTGAGAAATGAGTAATCCTCTGGCCCTAGTACAGGGGTCACCGATTCCTGTTACTTTGGTGACATTTATTTATTTTCTTTGGGCAATTAGCAGAATTCCTGAGGAATTATCCGGCCCGGCTCTACCACGTGAGATAGGGGGGATTTTCCTAATTAATCCTATGGGATAAAGAGCTCAGTTAGGACCCTTTAGAGGAGGTTAGGAAACAGCATAGATGTGTATATAGTCTCTGTACTGTGTTACATATAGATAGATAGATATATAGTAATAAAATGAATTATACACCATTGTTACATATCACAAATTGCTGGGATCTCACTATCATAGTTCTCTATACCCCAGTGTTGGGTCCCAGGGATGTAAGAAGTGATTATTGACCACGTGTGTGACGTGACGCGTCATGTATGTATGACGTGTGATTCTGCTGCACACACCTCTGCTGGGCCCCGGTCCCCCCCATACATATATACATACATACACACATACATGCATGCATACACACATACATATACATACATACATACATACACACATACATACATACATACATACACACACATACATGCATACATACATACACATACATACATACACACACATACATACACACACATACATACATACATACATACACACATACATACATACATATACATACACACACACACACATACATACACATACATACATACATGCATGCATACACACATACATACATACATACACACATACATACATACATACACACACATGCATACATACACACATACATACATACACACACATACATACATACACACATACATACATGCATGCATACATACACACATACATACATATATACATACATACACACATACATATATACATACATACACACATACATACACACACATACATACATACATACACACATACATACACACACATACATACACACACATACATACACACATACATACACACATACATACATACATACATACACACACACACATACATACACACATACATACATACACACATACATACATACATACATACATACATAGATTCCTCTACCGAGCACCCACAGAATTACCAACTCTTTGCACATCTCCCCCGGAGGGGACCCTGACCCACAACGCCATGACATGAAAGTGCATTTTGTCGCGGGGCCAAAATGATGTGATTCACCATCAAGGGGGCCCCCATTCTGCCCACTAAGGGGGACAAGAGAATGGCCGGGAGACCTACCTGAACTTCTGGAGTCTCCCGGACATTCTTGGAGGGCGGCCAAGTATAGAAGCAGGAGGTCCGCCCACCACACACAGCACCTCGGGCCCCCGGCTAGGGCAAGAAGGGGCTAATATTGGGTGATTCCAACTAGTGGTGTCCCCGTGTACCCTGTATATATAATATCGCCCCAGTGCTGAATATGTGCATTAATCTGGAGGAACGCCCCAGGGTGACAGGCAGACCACATATCATTTATTCTCTATATTAGACATGTATTATTTGCATGTAATATCAGGGCTGTAGCATTGCCCTGTATGGACCTGTTATAGAGAGGATGGGGGGTGTGCACTGATTACATGGGTGTCTCTATATAACATGGCGGAGGGTGACTGAGGAAACGCTCAGTCTGACAGAACAACAGTGATCTCTGCTCTGGTGCGACCTGCGGACCCCCGGACACTGGGACAGTACCCTGCACATCAGGACATTGGGAGACGTGTTACACCCGCACTCCCAGGTGTTTGTGGAGTCAGCAGAGACGGGAATGATGACAGGGAGTCATCCCTCTGTGTCAGGCGTCTGTCTAGACGGGAACCCACAGAGCACCTGGAGGAGAATTACTGTCTAGTACTGAGGGAATCTGGGTCATGTACAACACACGGACGATCCATGACCCGTGTCAGGACAGGAGGACAATCTGTGATCAGCCAGATGATTGTCAGCTCTGCAGTCCAGACATAGAGGCTGACACAGAGCGAGAACTGCGCCAGTTTCTCCAGCGTATCTTGTGCAAAATCGCTCTGCACCTGCCCAAATAAGTGACCAGGTTGGCATGGTCCTGGCCTTATGCCGCTGGCACCTGGAGAGGGCAGGACGGGGGCAACGCTGCTTCTACTGCATTAGAGGTTTTATTGATGCCGAATAGCGAATACGTATTTAGCAAACAAAACAAATGGTTATAAACATGGGTGTAAGTGTATGTGACATATACCTGGCACAGCCGGGACCATAAGGGGCCCAGGACTGTGTGAGGACCGTGTGAGGACTGTGTGAGGACTGTGAGGACCGTGTGAGGACTGTGAGGACCGTGTGAGGACTGTGAGGACCGTGTGAGGACTGTGAGGACCGTGTGAGGACCGTGTGAGGACTGTGAGGACTGTGAGGACCGTGTGAGGACTGTGAGGACTGTGTGAGGACCGTGTGAGGACTGTGTGAGGACCGTGTGAGGACCGTGTGAGGACCGTGTGAGGACTGTGAGGACCGTGTGAGGACCGTGTGAGGACTGTGTGAGGACCGTGTGAGGACTGTGAGGACCGTGTGAGGACTGTGTGAGGACTGTGAGGACCGTGTGAGGACCGTGAGGACCGTGTAAGGACTGTGTGAGGACCGTGTAAGGACTGTGTGAGGACCGTGTGAGGACCGTGTGAGGACTGTGAGGACCGTGTGAGGACTGTGAGGACCGTGTGAGGACTGTGAGGACCGTGTAAGGACTGTGTAAGGACCGTGTGAGGACTGTGAGGACCGTGTGAGGACTGTGAGGACCGTGTAAGGACTGTGTGAGGACCGTGTAAGGACTGTGTGAGGACCGTGTGAGGACTGTGAGGACCGTGTGAGGACCGTGTGAGGACCGTGTGAGGAGTGTGAGGACCGTGTGAGGAGTGTGAGGACTGTGTGAGGACCGTGTGAGGACTGTGTGAGGACCGTGTGTGTGAGGACTGTGAGGACCGTGTGAGGACCGTGTGAGGACCGTATGAGGACTGTGAGGACCGTGTGAGGACCGTGTAAGGACTGTGTGAGGACCGTGTGAGGAGTGTGAGGACCGTGTGAGGACTGTGTGAGGACCGTGTGAGGACCGTGTGAGGACCGTGTGAGGAGTGTGAGGAGTGTGTGAGGACTGTGTGAGGACCGTGGGAGGACCGTGGGAGGACCGTGTGAGGAGTGTGAGGACCGTGTGAGGACTGTGTGAGGACCGTGTGAGGACTGTGTGAGGACCGTGTGTGTGAGGACTGTGAGGACCGTGTGAGGACCGTGGGAGGACCGTGTGAGGACCGTGTAAGGACTGTGTGAGGACCGTGTGAGGAGTGTGAGGACCATGTGAGGACTGTGTGAGGACCGTGTGAGGACCGTGTGTGAGGACCGTGTGAGGAGTGTGTGAGGACCGTGTGAGGAGTGTGTGAGGACCGTGTGAGGAGTGTGTGAGGACCTTGTGAGGACCGTGTGAGGACCGTGTGAGGACTGTGTGAGGACCGTGTGAGGACCGTGTGAGGACTGTGTGAGGACCTTGTGAGGACCTTGTGAGGACCTTGTGAGGACCGTGTGAGGACTGTGTGAGGACCGTGTGAGGACTGTGTGAGGACCGTGTGAGGACCGTGTAAGGACCGTGTGAGGACCGTGTGAGGACCGTGTGAGGACCGTGTGAGGACCGTGTGAGGACTGTGAGGGCCGTGTAAGGACTGTGTGAGGACCGTGTAAGGACTGTGTGAGGACCGTGTGAGGACCGTGTGAGGACTGTGAGGACTGTGTGCAGACCGTGTGAGGACCGTGTGAGGACTGTGAGGACCGTGTGAGGACCGTGTGAGGACCGTGTGAGGACCGTGTGAGGACCGTGTGAGGACTGTGTGAGGACCGTGTGAGGACCGTGGGAGGACCGTGGGAGGACCGTGTGAGGAGTGTGAGGACCGTGTGAGGAGTGTGAGGACTGTGTGAGGACTGTGTGAGGACCTTGTGAGGACCGTGTGAGGACTGTGTGAGGACCGTGTGTGTGAGGACCGTGTGAGGACTGTGAGGACCGTGTGAGGAGTGTGAGGACCGTGTAAGGACTGTGTGAGGACCGTGTGAGGAGTGTGTGAGGACCGTGTGAGGAGTGTGAGGAGTGTGTGAGGACCGTGTGAGGACCGCGTGAGGAGTGTGAGGAGTGTGTGAGGACCGTGTGAGGAGTGTGAGGAGTGTGTGAGGACCGTGTAAGGACCGTGTAAGGACCGTGTGAGGAGTGTGTGAGGAGTGTGTGAGGACCGTGTGAGGACCGTGTGAGGAGTGTGTGAGGACCGTGTGAGGACCGTGTGAGGAGTGTGTGAGGACTGTGTGAGGACCTTGTGAGGACCGTGTGAGGACTGTGTGAGGACCGTGTGTGTGAGGACCGTGTGAGGACCGTGTGAGGACCGTGTGAGGAGTGTGAGGACCGTGTAAGGACTGTGTGAGGACCGTGTGAGGAGTGTGTGAGGACCGTGTGAGGAGTGTGAGGACCGTGTGAGGACCGTGTGAGGAGTGTGAGGAGTGTGTGAGGACCGTGTGAGGAGTGTGTGAGGACCGTGTAAGGACCGTGTAAGGACCGTGTGAGGAGTGTGTGAGGACCGTGTGAGGACCGTGTAAGGACCGTGTAAGGACCGTGTGAGGACCGTGTGAGGAGTGTGAGGACTGTGTGAGGACCGTGTGAGGACCGTGTGAGGAGTGTGTGAGGACCGTGTGAGGAGTGTGAGGAGTGTGTGAGGAGTGTGTGAGGAGTGTGAGGACCGTGTGAGGACCGTGTGAGGAGTGTGTGAGGACTGTGTGAGGACCTTGTGAGGACCGTGTGAGGACCGTGTGAGGAGTGTGTGAGGACTGTGTGAGGACCTTGTGAGGACCGTGTGAGGAGTGTGTGAGGACCGTGTGAGGACCGTGTGAGGAGTGTGTGAGGACCTTGTGAGGACCGTGTGAGGACTGTGTGAGGACCGTGTGAGGACTGTGTGAGGACCGTGTAAGGACCATGTGAGGACTGTGTGAGGACTGTGTGAGGACCGTGTGAGGACCGTGTGAGGACCTTGTGAGGACTGTGTGAGGACTGTGTGAGGACCGTGTAAGGACCATGTGAGGACCGTGTGAGGACCGTGTGAGGACCGTGTAAGGACCATGTGAGGACCGTGTGAGGACTGTGTGAGGACCGTGTAAGGACCATGTGAGGACTGTGTGAGGACCGTGTGAGTCGCTGCCGTACCTGTAACCTCTCTCCCATAGAGCATATTGTGCAGACACTTCCTGTAACGCTAACTCCTGTGTGGGAACAGTAAGTGTTTGGCAGCCGCTCAGTGGGAAAGTGTCTCATTTCCCCTCGCTCTGTGCCGCTCTCCTGCCAGCCTGGTATTGTTCTGTTCACCGGGTCACATAGAACAGCGGAGTGGGGGCTGGCACATGGATATTTACTGCGGTGTCCATAACCTGACTGTAAACCAGGACTTATCCTGTGTATGGCCCCAGAAAACAGGGATAAGAGGTGACGTATCCCCCCCCCCCAGCCTGTATCTGTGTGCAGGAGAACAGACCCACTAAATCTATTACTAGATGTCTGCTGTGCAGTACCTGCTGGTGGCCAGCAGGGGGAGGTGGTGCTATAATAGATATCAGTCATAATATAGCAGAGAAATAACAATTAGCAACAAAATTACCAAAATGTTCTAACACGGTAAATAAATAGAGGTTTATTTTCCATTATTATATATTGTACTATTATTATTTTATCTCTCTCTCTCTCTCTCTCTCTTTATATATATATATATATATGCAGTACTGCCATTCTATATAGTATCATCATTATTATTATATATAGTATTATTATTATTATTATTATTATTATTATTATTATATATTGTATTATTATATATTTTATTATTGTTATATGTTATTATTATATATAGTATTATTATTGTATATTGTATTATTATATTTTATTATATATAGTATTATATATATTATTATTATATATAGTGTTATTATATATTGCATTATTATTATATATAGTGTTATTATATATAGTATTATTATTATTATTATTATTAATTGTATATATTATTCTCTGGATAAACTTTAAGCTAATAATCCCACGGTCCTAGACTAACACGGCTGATGTCCCGACGGCCCCGAGCTCATACTAACTACACGTGTGTCTGCATGGACAGTATCGCCCATTCTCTGTCTAGTACACAGGTAAACGACTGGTTGCTATGGGTAACACCACCTTCCTGCACAGTTACCCCTGTACTGCTGGGGGATCCTGGGAATATACTGGGAGCGCAGCTTCCAGCCCAGCTGCTTCCTGTCTCACACTCTGCTGCACAAACAAGTGTTTCCTGTTATTGTCGCCAGTGGCGGGGTCACCGGAGATGCGTCGCTGGCACTGGGGGGCTCCCTCTATCTATCTGTTACAGTCACTGGAATAACAGTGTGTAATGACTAGGACAGCCACCAGGGGTCACTGCAGTCACACAGGTAATGGAAACACCTGGGGAAATGAGGGACACCAAGCATATTGGAAGCTGACGCACAGGTGTGGCTCATGCACTAACATCCCAGCATGCTCTGGGTCATGTATAATAATACAACACACTATCCCTACAGAGCAGATTTCAGTACAGAAACCTCTCATGATGCTCTCACAGCACTGGGGTCATGGGTGTTTGTATGTTCTCCCCGTGTTTGCGTGATTCCTCCGGGTGAAGACATACTATGGTAATTACACTATAAGGGCTTGCACACTTGGTGCTATATAAATGATAATAATAATCACACCGGGCAATGTATGTTTGTGGGTTCAGGGGTACATAGAGCACAGGTAATGGACTCCCGAGCAGCGGAGGACGGTGGTACGGTCAGAAGAATCATCCTTCACCATGTTCACGACAAACGCCAACCCCAGCGCTGAGTCCTTGTTTCCAGCAGCGACAGGTTCTGGTGGTGCCGTAATGTGAGGGGTATAAGGGCAGCACGGTGACTCAGTGGTTAGCACTTCTGCCTCACAGCACTGGGGTCATGAGTTCAATTACCGACCATGGCCTTATCTGTGTGGAGTTTGTATGTTCTCCCTGTGTTTGAGTGGGTTTCCTCTGGGTGCTCTGGTTTCCTCCAAAAACATACTGGTAGGTTAATTGGCTGCTATCAAAATTCACCCTGGTGTGTGTGTCTGTGTGTGTGTGTGTGTGTGTGTGTGTATATTAGGGAATTTAGACTGTAAGCTCCAATGGGGCAGGGACTGATGTGAGTGAGTTCTCTGTACAGCGCTGTGGAATTAGTGCCGCTATATAAATAAATGGTGATGATAATGCCCCATCCATGGGGCAGCGGTCACCCAGTGGTTTGCAGACTATGCCGGCGCCTCCAGTATTCATGTGACCGTATATTGGTAATTAGATGATTGTGTCCACTACCTGCAGGTGTCAATCATCAGATCGGTCATTGGGTGAGATTTACATTACAAAGAGATCAGGTGACCTGCGGGCGCAGTGCTGTGCAATACTCTGCAGCCATTGGAGAGATGTGTCTGGTGATCTATGTGCAGAACGCTGCAGCCAGCTGTCAGTGCCCTGTTCAATATGAGGGACTGCAATGTGAGATGCTCTGCAGGGTAAGACGCTCTGCGGGATGGTATGCGCTGTTGAGTGAGAGGCTCTGCAGGGTGTGTATGTGATGCTCTGCGGGGTGAGAGGCTCTGCGGGGTGTATATGTGATGCTCTGAGGGTGAGAGGCTCTGCTGGGTGTATATGTGAGGTTCTGCGGGGTGAGAGGCTCTGCGGGGTGTATATGTGATGCTCTGAGGGTGAGAGGCTCTGCTGGGTGTATATGTGAGGCTCTGTGGGGTAAGAGGCTCTGCAAGGTGAGAGGCTCTGCGGGGTGAGAGGCTCTGCGGGGTTTATATGTGATGCTTTGCAGGGTGAGAGGCTCTGCGGGGTGAGAGGCTCTGCGGGGTGTATATGTGATGCTTTGCAGGGTGAGAGGCTCTGCGGGTGTATATGTGATGCTCTGTGGGGTGTGAGACTCTGCGGGGTGTGAGGCTCTGCGGGGTGTATATGTGATGCTCTGCGAGGTGAGAGGTTCTGCGAGGTGAGAGGCTCTGCGGGGTGTATATGTGAGGCTCTGCGGGGTGAGAGGCTCTGCGGGGTGTATATGTGATACTCTGAGGGTGAGAGGCTCTGCGGGGTGTATATGTGATGCTCTGGGGGTGAGAGGCTCTGCGGGGTGTATATGTGATGCTCTGAGGGTGAGAGGCTCTGCTGGGTGTATATGTGATGCTCTGAGGGTGAGAGGCTCTGCGGGGTATATATGTGATGCTCTGAGGGTGAGAGGCTCTGCTGGGTGTATATGTGAGGCTCTGCGGGGTGAGAGGCTCTGCGGGGTGTATATGTGATTATATGTGATACTCTGAGGGTGAGAGGCTCTGCGGGGTGTATATGTGATGCTCTGAGGGTGAGAGGCTCTGCGGGGTGTATATGTGATGCTCTGAGGGTGAGAGGCTCTGTTGGGTGTATATGTGAGGCTCTGCGGGGTGAGAGGCTCTGCGAGGTGAGAGGCTTTGCGGGGTGAGAGGCTCTGCGGGGTGTATATGTGATGCTTTGAGGGTGAGAGGCTCTGCTGGGTGTATATGTGATGCTCTGCGGGGTGAGAGGATCTGCGGGGTGTATATGTGATGCTCTGAGGGTGAGAGGCTCTGCTGGGTGTATATGTGATGCTCTGCGGGGTGAGAGGCTCTGAGAGGTGAGAGGCTCTGCGGGGTGAGAGGCTCTGCGGGGTGTATATGTGATACTCTGAGGGTGAGAGGCTCTGCGGGGTGTATATGTGATACTCTGAGGGTGAGAGGCTCTGTGGGGTGAGAGACTCTGCGGGGTGTATATGTGATGCTCTGAGGGTGAGAGGCTCTGCGGGGTGTATATGTGATACTGTGAGGGTGAGAGGCTCTGCGGGGTGTATATGTGATGCTCTGAGGGTGAGAGGCTCTGCTGGGTGTATATGTGAGGCTCTGCGGGGTGAGAGGCTCTGCGGGGTTTATATGTGATGCTTTGCAGGGTGAGAGGCTCTGTGGGGTGTATATGTGATGCTCTGAGGGTGAGAGGCTCTGCGGGGTGTATATGTGATGCTCTGAGGGTGAGAGGCTCTGCGGGGTGAGAGGCTCTGCGGGGTGTATATGTGATACTCTGAGGGTGAGAGGCTCTGCGGGGTGTATATGTGATGCTCTGAGGGTGAGAGGCTCTGCTGGGTGTATATGTGATGCTCTGCGGGGTGAGAGGATCTGCGGGGTGTATATGTGATGCTCTGAGGGTGAGAGGCTCTGCTGGGTGTATATGTGATGCTCTGTGGGGTGAGAGGCTCTGACAGGTGAGAGGCTCTGCGGGGTGTATATGTGATGCTCTGAGGGTGAGAGGCTCTGCGGGGTGTATATGTGATGCTTTGCAGGGTGAGAGGCTCTGCGGGGTGAGAGGCTCTGCGGGGTGTATATGTGATGCTTTGCAGGGTGAGAGGCTCTGCGGGTGTATATGTGATGATCTGCGGGGTGTGAGGCTCTGTGGGGTGTGAGGCTCTGCGGGGTGTATATGTGATGCTCTGCGAGGTGAGAGGCTCTGCGGGGTGTATATGTGAGGCTCTGCAAGGTGAGAGGCTCTGCGGGGTGAGAGGCTCTGCGGGGTGTATATGTGATACTCTAAGGGTGAGAGGCTCTGCGGGGTGTATATGTGATACTCTGAGGGTGAGAGGCTCTGCGGGGTGTATATGTGATGCTCTGAGGGTGAGAGGCTCTGCTGGGTGTATATGTGAGGCTCTGCGGGGTGAGAGGCTCTGCCGGGTGTATATGTGAGGCTCTGCGGGGTGAGAGGCTCTGCCGGGTGTATATGTGATGCTCTGAGGGTAAGAGGCTCTGCGGGATGAGAGGCTCTGCCGGGTGTATATGTGATAATCTGAGGGTGAGAGGCTCTGCCGGGTGTATATGTGATACTCTGAGGGTGAGAGGCTCTGTGGGGTGTATATGTGAGGCTCTGCGGGGTGAGAGGCTCTGCGAGGTGAGAGGCTTTGCGGGGTGAGAGGCTCTGCGGGGTGTATATGTGATACTCTGAGGGTGAGAGGCTCTGCGGGGTGTATATGTGATACTCTGAGGGTGAGAGGCTCTGTTGGGTGTATATGTTATGCTCTGCGGGGTGAGAGGCTCTGAGAGGTGAGAGGCTCTGAGAGGTGAGAGGCTCTGCGGGGTGAGAGGATCTGTGGGGTGTATATGTGATGCTCTGAGGGTGAGAGGCTCTGTTGGGTGTATATGTTATGCTCTGCGGGGTGAGAGGCTCTGAGAGGTGAGAGGCTGTGCGGGGTGAGAGGCTCTGCGGGGTGTATATGTGATGCTCTGAGGGTGAGAGGCTCTGCGGGGTGAGAGGCTCTGCGGGGTGTATATGTGATGCTCTGAGGGTGAGAGGCTCTGCTGGGTGTATATATGATGCTCTGCGGGGTGAGAGGATCTTCGGGGTGTATATGTGATGCTCTGAGGGTGAGAGGCTCTGCTGGGTGTATATGTGATGCTCTGAGGGTGAGAGGCTCTGCTGGGTGTATATGTGATGCTCTGAGGGTGAGAGGCTCTGCGGGGTATATATGTGATGCTCTGAGGGTGAGAGGCTCTGCTGGGTGTATATGTGAGGCTCTGCGGGGTGAGAGGCTCTGCGGGGTGTATATGTGATTATATGTGATACTCTGAGGGTGAGAGGCTCTGCGGGGTGTATATGTGATGCTCTGAGGGTGAGTGGCTCTGTTGGGTGTATATGTGAGGCTCTGCGGGGTGAGAGGCTCTGCGAGGTGAGAGGCTTTGCGGGGTGAGAGGCTCTGCGGGGTGTATATGTGATGCTTTGAGGGTGAGAGGCTCTGCGGGGTGTATATGTGATGCTCTGAGGGTGAGTGGCTCTGTTGGGTGTATATGTGAGGCTCTGCGGGGTGAGAGGCTCTGCGAGGTGAGAGGCTTTGCGGGGTGAGAGGCTCTGCGGGGTGTATATGTGATGCTTTGAGGGTGAGAGGCTCTGCTGGGTGTATATGTGATGCTCTGCGGGGTGAGAGGATCTGCGGGGTGTATATGTGATGCTCTGAGGGTGAGAGGCTCTGCTGGGTGTATATGTGATGCTCTGCGGGGTGAGAGGCTCTGAGAGGTGAGAGGCTCTGCGGGGTGAGAGGCTCTGCGGGGTGTATATGTGATACTCTGAGGGTGAGAGGCTCTGCGGGGTGTATATGTGATACTCTGAGGGTGAGAGGCTCTGCGGGGTGAGAGACTCTGCGGGGTGTATATGTGATGCTCTGAGGGTGAGAGGCTCTGCGGGGTGTATATGTGATACTGTGAGGGTGAGAGGCTCTGCGGGGTGTATATGTGATGCTCTGAGGGTGAGAGGCTCTGCTGGGTGTATATGTGAGGCTCTGCGGGGTGAGAGGCTCTGCGGGGTTTATATGTGATGCTTTGCAGGGTGAGAGGCTCTGTGGGGTGTATATGTGATGCTCTGAGGGTGAGAGGCTCTGCGGGGTGTATATGTGATGCTCTGAGGGTGAGAGGCTCTGCGGGGTGAGAGGCTCTGCGGGGTGTATATGTGATACTCTGAGGGTGAGAGGCTCTGCGGGGTGTATATGTGATGCTCTGAGGGTGAGAGGCTCTGCTGGGTGTATATGTGATGCTCTGCGGGGTGAGAGGATCTGCGGGGTGTATATGTGATGCTCTGAGGGTGAGAGGCTCTGCTGGGTGTATATGTGATGCTCTGTGGGGTGAGAGGCTCTGACAGGTGAGAGGCTCTGCGGGGTGTATATGTGATGCTCTGAGGGTGAGAGGCTCTGCGGGGTGTATATGTGATGCTTTGCAGGGTGAGAGGCTCTGCGGGGTGAGAGGCTCTGCGGGGTGTATATGTGATGCTTTGCAGGGTGAGAGGCTCTGCGGATGTATATGTGATGATCTGCGGGGTGTGAGGCTCTGTGGGGTGTGAGGCTCTGCGGGGTGTATATGTGATGCTCTGCGAGGTGAGAGGCTCTGCGGGGTGTATATGTGAGGCTCTGCAAGGTGAGAGGCTCTGCGGGGTGAGAGGCTCTGCGGGGTGTATATGTGATACTCTAAGGGTGAGAGGCTCTGCGGGGTGTATATGTGATACTCTGAGGGTGAGAGGCTCTGCGGGGTGTATATGTGATGCTCTGAGGGTGAGAGGCTCTGCTGGGTGTATATGTGAGGCTCTGCGGGGTGAGAGGCTCTGCCGGGTGTATATGTGAGGCTCTGCGGGGTGAGAGGCTCTGCCGGGTGTATATGTGATGCTCTGAGGGTAAGAGGCTCTGCGGGATGAGAGGCTCTGCCGGGTGTATATGTGATAATCTGAGGGTGAGAGGCTCTGCCGGGTGTATATGTGATACTCTGAGGGTGAGAGGCTCTGCGGGGTGTATATGTGAGGCTCTGCGGGGTGAGAGGCTCTGCGAGGTGAGAGGCTTTGCGGGGTGAGAGGCTCTGCAGGGTGTATATGTGATACTCTGAGGGTGAGAGGCTCTGCGGGGTGTATATGTGATACTCTGAGGGTGAGAGGCTCTGTTGGGTGTATATGTTATGCTCTGCGGGGTGAGAGGCTCTGAGAGGTGAGAGGCTCTGAGAGGTGAGAGGCTCTGCGGGGTGAGAGGATCTGTGGGGTGTATATGTGATGCTCTGAGGGTGAGAGGCTCTGTTGGGTGTATATGTTATGCTCTGCGGGGTGAGAGGCTCTGAGAGGTGAGAGGCTCTGCGGGGTGAGAGGCTCTGCGGGGTGTATATGTGATGCTCTGAGGGTGAGAGGCTCTGCGGGGTGAGAGGCTCTGCGGGGTGTATATGTGATGCTCTGAGGGTGAGAGGCTCTGCTGGGTGTATATATGATGCTCTGCGGGGTGAGAGGATCTTCGGGGTGTATATGTGATGCTCTGAGGGTGAGAGGCTCTGCTGGGTGTATATGTGATGCTCTGAGGGTGAGTGGCTCTGTTGGGTGTATATGTGAGGCTCTGCGGGGTGAGAGGCTCTGCGAGGTGAGAGGCTTTGCGGGGTGAGAGGCTCTGCGGGGTGTATATGTGATGCTTTGAGGGTGAGAGGCTCTGCTGGGTGTATATGTGATGCTCTGCGGGGTGAGAGGATCTGCGGGGTGTATATGTGATGCTCTGAGGGTGAGAGGCTCTGCTGGGTGTATATGTGATGCTCTGCGGGGTGAGAGGCTCTGAGAGGTGAGAGGCTCTGCGGGGTGAGAGGCTCTGCGGGGTGTATATGTGATACTCTGAGGGTGAGAGGCTCTGCGGGGTGTATATGTGATACTCTGAGGGTGAGAGGCTCTGCGGGGTGAGAGACTCTGCGGGGTGTATATGTGATGCTCTGAGGGTGAGAGGCTCTGCGGGGTGTATATGTGATACTGTGAGGGTGAGAGGCTCTGCGGGGTGTATATGTGATGCTCTGAGGGTGAGAGGCTCTGCTGGGTGTATATGTGAGGCTCTGCGGGGTGAGAGGCTCTGCGGGGTTTATATGTGATGCTTTGCAGGGTGAGAGGCTCTGTGGGGTGTATATGTGATGCTCTGAGGGTGAGAGGCTCTGCGGGGTGTATATGTGATGCTCTGAGGGTGAGAGGCTCTGCGGGGTGAGAGGCTCTGCGGGGTGTATATGTGATACTCTGAGGGTGAGAGGCTCTGCGGGGTGTATATGTGATGCTCTGAGGGTGAGAGGCTCTGCTGGGTGTATATGTGATGCTCTGCGGGGTGAGAGGATCTGCGGGGTGTATATGTGATGCTCTGAGGGTGAGAGGCTCTGCTGGGTGTATATGTGATGCTCTGTGGGGTGAGAGGCTCTGACAGGTGAGAGGCTCTGCGGGGTGTATATGTGATGCTCTGAGGGTGAGAGGCTCTGCGGGGTGTATATGTGATGCTTTGCAGGGTGAGAGGCTCTGCGGGGTGAGAGGCTCTGCGGGGTGTATATGTGATGCTTTGCAGGGTGAGAGGCTCTGCGGATGTATATGTGATGATCTGCGGGGTGTGAGGCTCTGTGGGGTGTGAGGCTCTGCGGGGTGTATATGTGATGCTCTGCGAGGTGAGAGGCTCTGCGGGGTGTATATGTGAGGCTCTGCAAGGTGAGAGGCTCTGCGGGGTGAGAGGCTCTGCGGGGTGTATATGTGATACTCTAAGGGTGAGAGGCTCTGCGGGGTGTATATGTGATACTCTGAGGGTGAGAGGCTCTGCGGGGTGTATATGTGATGCTCTGAGGGTGAGAGGCTCTGCTGGGTGTATATGTGAGGCTCTGCGGGGTGAGAGGCTCTGCCGGGTGTATATGTGAGGCTCTGCGGGGTGAGAGGCTCTGCCGGGTGTATATGTGATGCTCTGAGGGTAAGAGGCTCTGCGGGATGAGAGGCTCTGCCGGGTGTATATGTGATAATCTGAGGGTGAGAGGCTCTGCCGGGTGTATATGTGATACTCTGAGGGTGAGAGGCTCTGCGGGGTGTATATGTGAGGCTCTGCGGGGTGAGAGGCTCTGCGAGGTGAGAGGCTCTGCGGGGTGAGAGGCTCTGCAGGGTGTATATGTGATACTCTGAGGGTGAGAGGCTCTGCGGGGTGTATATGTGATACTCTGAGGGTGAGAGGCTCTGTTGGGTGTATATGTTATGCTCTGCGGGGTGAGAGGCTCTGAGAGGTGAGAGGCTCTGAGAGGTGAGAGGCTCTGCGGGGTGAGAGGATCTGTGGGGTGTATATGTGATGCTCTGAGGGTGAGAGGCTCTGTTGGGTGTATATGTTATGCTCTGCGGGGTGAGAGGCTCTGAGAGGTGAGAGGCTCTGCGGGGTGAGAGGCTCTGCGGGGTGTATATGTGATGCTCTGAGGGTGAGAGGCTCTGCGGGGTGAGAGGCTCTGCGGGGTGTATATGTGATGCTCTGAGGGTGAGAGGCTCTGCTGGGTGTATATATGATGCTCTGCGGGGTGAGAGGATCTTCGGGGTGTATATGTGATGCTCTGAGGGTGAGAGGCTCTGCTGGGTGTATATGTGATGCTCTGCGGGGTGAGAGGCTCTGAGAGGTGAGAGGCTCTGCGGGGTGTATATGTGATGCTCTGAGGGTGAGAGGCTCTGCGGGGTGAGAGGCTCTGCGGGGTGTATATGTGATACTCTGAGGGTGAGAGGCTCTGCGGGGTCAGAGGCTCTGCGGGGTGTATATGTGATACTGTGAGGGTGAGAGGCTCTGCGGGGTGTATATGTGATGCTCTGAGGGTGAGAGGCTCTGCTGGGTGTATATGTGAGGCTCTGCGGGGTGAGAGGCTCTGCGAGGTGAGAGGCTCTGCGGGGTGAGAGGCTCTGCGGGGTTTATGTGATGCTTTGCAGGGTGAGAGGCTCTGCGGGGTGAGAGGCTCTGCTGGGTGTATATGTGAGGCTCTGCGGGGTGAGAGGCTCTGCGAGGTGAGAGGCTCTGCGGGGTGAGAGGCTCTGCGGGGTTTATATGTGATGCTTTGCAGGGTGAGAGGCTCTGCGGGGTGAGAGGCTCTGCAGGGTGTATATGTGAGGCTCTGCGGGGTGTGAGGCTCTGCGGGGTGTGAGGCTCTGCGGGGTGTATATGTGATGCTCTGCGAGATGAGAGGCTCTGCGGGGTGTATATGTGAGGCTCTGCGAGGTGAGAGGCTCTGTGGGGTGAGAGGCTCTGCGGGGTGTATATGTGATACTCTGAGGGTGAGAGGCTCTGCTGGGTGTATATGTGAGGTTCTGCGGGGTGAGAGGCTCTGCGGGGTGTATATGTGATGCTCTGAGGGTGAGAGGCTCTGCTGGGTGTATATGTGAGGCTCTGCGGGGTGAGAGGCTCTGCAAGGTGAGAGGCTCTGCGGGGTGAGAGGCTCTGCGGGGTTTATATGTGATGCTTTGCAGGGTGAGAGGCTCTGCGGGGTGAGAGGCTCTGCGGGGTGTATATGTGATGCTTTGCAGGGTGAGAGGCTCTGCGGGTGTATATGTGATGCTCTGTGGGGTGTGAGGCTCTGCGGGGTGTATATGTGATACTCTGAGGGTGAGAGGCTCTGTTGGGTGTATATGTTATGCTCTGCGGGGTGAGAGGCTCTGAGAGGTGAGAGGCTCTGAGAGGTGAGAGGCTCTGCGGGGTGAGAGGATCTGTGGGGTGTATATGTGATGCTCTGAGGGTGAGAGGCTCTGTTGGGTGTATATGTTATGCTCTGCGGGGTGAGAGGCTCTGAGAGGTGAGAGGCTCTGCGGGGTGAGAGGCTCTGCGGGGTGTATATGTGATGCTCTGAGGGTGAGAGGCTCTGCGGGGTGAGAGGCTCTGCGGGGTGTATATGTGATGCTCTGAGGGTGAGAGGCTCTGCTGGGTGTATATATGATGCTCTGCTGGGTGAGAGGATCTTCGGGGTGTATATGTGATGCTCTGAGGGTGAGAGGCTCTGCTGGGTGTATATGTGATGCTCTGCGGGGTGAGAGGCTCTGAGAGGTGAGAGGCTCTGCGGGGTGTATATGTGAGGCTCTGCGGGGTGAGAGGCTCTGCGAGGTGAGAGGCTCTGCGGGGTGAGAGGCTCTGCGGGGTTTATATGTGATGCTCTGAGGGTGAGAGGCTCTGCGGGGTGAGAGGCTCTGTGGGGTGTATATGTGATACTCTGAGGGTGAGAGGCTCTGCGGGGTCAGAGGCTCTGCGGGGTGTATATGTGATACTGTGAGGGTGAGAGGCTCTGCGGGGTGTATATGTGATGCTCTGAGGGTGAGAGGCTCTGCTGGGTGTATATGTGAGGCTCTGCGGGGTGAGAGGCTCTGCGAGGTGAGAGGCTCTGCGGGGTGAGAGGCTCTGCGGGGTTTATATGTGATGCTTTGCAGGGTGAGAGGCTCTGCGGGGTGAGAGGCTCTGCTGGGTGTATATGTGAGGCTCTGCGGGGTGAGAGGCTCTGCGAGGTGAGAGGCTCTGCGGGGTGAGAGGCTCTGCGGGGTTTATATGTGATGCTTTGCAGGGTGAGAGGCTCTGCGGGGTGAGAGGCTCTGCAGGGTGTATATGTGAGGCTCTGCGGGGTGTGAGGCTCTGCGGGGTGTGAGGCTCTGCGGGGTGTATATGTGATGCTCTGCGAGATGAGAGGCTCTGCGGGGTGTATATGTGAGGCTCTGCGAGGTGAGAGGCTCTGCGGGGTGTATATGTGATACTCTGAGGGTGAGAGGCTCTGCTGGGTGTATATGTGAGGTTCTGCGGGGTGAGAGGCTCTGCGGGGTGTATATGTGATGCTCTGAGGGTGAGAGGCTCTGCTGGGTGTATATGTGAGGCTCTGCGGGGTGAGAGGCTCTGCAAGGTGAGAGGCTCTGCGGGGTGAGAGGCTCTGCGGGGTTTATATGTGATGCTTTGCAGGGTGAGAGGCTCTGCGGGGTGAGAGGCTCTGCGGGGTGTATATGTGATGCTTTGCAGGGTGAGAGGCTCTGCGGGTGTATATGTGATGCTCTGTGGGGTGTGAGGCTCTGCGGGGTGTATATGTGATGCTCTGCGAGGTGAGAGGTTCTGCGAGGTGAGAGGATCTGCGGGGTGTATATGTGAGGCTCTGCGAGGTGAGAGGCTCTGCGGGGTGAGAGGCTCTGCGGGGTGTATATGTGATACTCTGAGGGTGAGAGGCTCTGCGGGGTGAGAGGCTCTGCGGGGTGTATATGTAATGCTCTGAGGGTGAGAGGCTCTGCGGGGTGTATATGTGATGCTCTGAGGGTGAGAGGCTCTGCTGGGTGTATATGTGAGGCTCTGCGGGGTGAGAGGCTCTGCGGGGTGTATATGTGAGGCTCTGCGGGGTGAGAGGCTCTGCGGGGTGAGAGGATCTGTGGGGTGTATATGTGATGCTCTGAGGGTGAGAGGCTCTGTTGGGTGTATATGTTATGCTCTGCGGGGTGAGAGGCTCTGAGAGGTGAGAGGCTCTGCGGGGTGAGAGGCTCTGCGGGGTGTATATGTGATGCTCTGAGGGTGAGAGGCTCTGCGGGGTGAGAGGCTCTGCGGGGTGTATATGTGATGCTCTGAGGGTGAGAGGCTCTGCTGGGTGTATATATGATGCTCTGCTGGGTGAGAGGATCTTCGGGGTGTATATGTGATGCTCTGAGGGTGAGAGGCTCTGCTGGGTGTATATGTGATGCTCTGCGGGGTGAGAGGCTCTGAGAGGTGAGAGGCTCTGCGGGGTGTATATGTGAGGCTCTGCGGGGTGAGAGGCTCTGCGAGGTGAGAGGCTCTGCGGGGTGAGAGGCTCTGCGGGGTTTATATGTGATGCTCTGAGGGTGAGAGGCTCTGCGGGGTGAGAGGCTCTGTGGGGTGTATATGTGATACTCTGAGGGTGAGAGGCTCTGCGGGGTCAGAGGCTCTGCGGGGTGTATATGTGATACTGTGAGGGTGAGAGGCTCTGCGGGGTGTATATGTGATGCTCTGAGGGTGAGAGGCTCTGCTGGGTGTATATGTGAGGCTCTGCGGGGTGAGAGGCTCTGCGAGGTGAGAGGCTCTGCGGGGTGAGAGGCTCTGCGGGGTTTATATGTGATGCTTTGCAGGGTGAGAGGCTCTGCGGGGTGAGAGGCTCTGCTGGGTGTATATGTGAGGCTCTGCGGGGTGAGAGGCTCTGCGAGGTGAGAGGCTCTGCGGGGTGAGAGGCTCTGCGGGGTTTATATGTGATGCTTTGCAGGGTGAGAGGCTCTGCGGGGTGAGAGGCTCTGCAGGGTGTATATGTGAGGCTCTGCGGGGTGTGAGGCTCTGCGGGGTGTGAGGCTCTGCGGGGTGTATATGTGATGCTCTGCGAGATGAGAGGCTCTGCGGGGTGTATATGTGAGGCTCTGCGAGGTGAGAGGCTCTGTGGGGTGAGAGGCTCTGCGGGGTGTATATGTGATACTCTGAGGGTGAGAGGCTCTGCTGGGTGTATATGTGAGGTTCTGCGGGGTGAGAGGCTCTGCGGGGTGTATATGTGATGCTCTGAGGGTGAGAGGCTCTGCTGGGTGTATATGTGAGGCTCTGCGGGGTGAGAGGCTCTGCAAGGTGAGAGGCTCTGCGGGGTGAGAGGCTCTGCGGGGTTTATATGTGATGCTTTGCAGGGTGAGAGGCTCTGCGGGGTGAGAGGCTCTGCGGGGTGTATATGTGATGCTTTGCAGGGTGAGAGGCTCTGCGGGTGTATATGTGATGCTCTGTGGGGTGTGAGGCTCTGCGGGGTGTATATGTGATGCTCTGCGAGGTGAGAGGTTCTGCGAGGTGAGAGGATCTGCGGGGTGTATATGTGAGGCTCTGCGAGGTGAGAGGCTCTGCGGGGTGAGAGGCTCTGCGGGGTGTATATGTGATACTCTGAGGGTGAGAGGCTCTGCGGGGTGAGAGGCTCTGCGGGGTGTATATGTAATGCTCTGAGGGTGAGAGGCTCTGCGGGGTGTATATGTGATGCTCTGAGGGTGAGAGGCTCTGCTGGGTGTATATGTGAGGCTCTGCGGGGTGAGAGGCTCTGCGGGGTGTATATGTGAGGCTCTGCGGGGTGAGAGGCTCTGCGGGGTGTATATGTGAGGCTCTGCGGGGTGTGAGGCTCTGCGGGGTGTGAGGCTCTGCGGGGTGTATATGTGATGCTCTGCGAGATGAGAGGCTCTGCGGGGTTTATATGTGATGCTTTGCAGGGTGAGAGACTCTGCGGGGTGAGAGGCTCTGCGGGGTGTATATGTGATGGTCTGCGAGGTGTGAGGCTCTGCGGGGTGAGAGGCTCTGCGGGGTGTATATGTGATACTCTGAGGGTGAGAGGCTCTGCGGGGTGAGAGGCTCTGCGGGGTGTATATGTGATACTCTGAGGGTGAGAGGCTCTGCGGGGTGAGAGGCTCTGCGGGGTGTATATGTGATGCTCTGAGGGTGAGTGGCTCTGCGGGGTGTATATGTGATGCTCTGAGGGTGAGAGGCTCTGTTGGGTGTATATGTGAGGCTCTGCGGGGTGAGAGGCTCTGCGAGGTGAGAGGCTTTGCGGGGTGAGAGGCTCTGCGGGGTGCATATGTGATACTCTGAAGGTGAGAGGCTCTGCGGGGTGTATATGTGATGCTCTGCGGGGTGAGAGGATCTGCGGGGTGTATATGTGATGCTCTGCTGGGTGTATATGTGATGCTCTGCGGGGTGAGAGGCTCTGAGAGGTGAGAGGCTCTGCGGGGTGAGAGGCTCTGCGGGGTGTATATGTCATGCTCTGAGGGTGAGAGGCTCTGCGAGGTGAGAGGCTCTGCGGGGTGTATATGTGATGCTCTGAGGGTGAGAGGCTCTGCTGGGTGTATATGTGATGCTCTGCGGGGTGAGAGGCTCTGAGAGGTGAGAGGCTCTGCGGGGTGAGAGGCTCTGCGGGGTGTATATGTCATGCTCTGAGGGTGAGAGGCTCTGCGAGGTGAGAGGCTCTGCGGGGTGTATATGTGATGCTCTGAGGGTAAGAGGCTCTGCAGGGTGTGTATGTGATGCTCTGAGGGTGAGAAGCTCCGCAGGGTGAAAGGCACTGATGGGTGACAGGCTCTTCGGGGTGAGATGCTCTGAGGGTGAGAGGCTCTGCAGGGTGAGTAGCTCTGTGGGCTGAGAGGCTCTGCTGATATATAATAGTGTATATAATATGATATATAATAGTGTATATAATATGATATATAATAGTGTATATAGATATATAATATGATATATATGATGTGTATATAGATATATAATAGTGTATATAATATGATATATAATAGTGTATATAGATATATAATATGATATATATGATGTGTATATAGATATATAATAGTGTATATAATATGATATATAATAGTGTATAGATATATAATAGTGTATATAATATGATATATAATAGTGTATATAGATATATAATAGTGTATATAATATGATATATAATATGATATATAATAGTGTATATAGATATATAATAGTGTATATAATAGTGTATATAATATGATGTGTATATAGAGATATAATAGTGTATAGATATATAATAGTGTATATAATATGATATATAATAATGTATATAATATGATATATATGATGTGTATATAGATATATAATAGTGTATATAATATGATGTATAATAGTGTATAGATATATAATACTGTATATAATATGATATATATGATGTGTATATAGATATATAATAGTGTATATAATATGATATATAATAGTGTATATAGATATATAATAGTGTATATAATATGATATATATGATGTGTATATAGATATATAATAGTGTATATAATATGATATATAAATCTATATACACATCATATTATATACACTATTATATATCTATATACACTATTATATATCATATTATATATACTATTATATATCTATATACACTATTATATATCATATTATATACACTATTATATATCTATATACACATCATATATATCATATTATATACACTATTATATATCTATATACACTATTATATATCATATTATATACACTATTATATATCATATTATATATCTATATACACTAATAGTGTATATAATATGATATATAATAGTGTATATAGATATATAATATGATATATAATAGTGTATATAGATATATAATAGTGTATATAATATGATATATATGATGTGTATATAGATATGATATATATGATGTGTATATAGATATATAATAGGGTATGTAATAGTGTATATAGATATATAATAGTGTATATAATATGATATATAATGTGTATATAGATATATAATAGTGTATATAATATGATATATATGATGTGTATATAGATATATAATAGTGTATATAATATGATATATAATAGTGTATATAGATATATAATAGTGTATATAATATGATATATAATAGTGTATATAGATATATAATAGTGTATATAATATGATATATAATAGTGTATATAATATGATATATAATGTGTATATAGATATATAATAGTGTATATAATATGATATATATGATGTGTATATAGATATATAATAGTGTATATAATATGATATATATGATGTGTATATAGATATATAATAGTGTATATAATAGTGTATATAGATATATAATAGTGTATATAATATGATATATAATATGTATATAGATATATAATAGTGTATATAATAGTGTATATAGATATATAATATGATATATAATATGTATATAGATATATAATAGTGTATATAATATGATATATATGATGTGTATATAGATATATAATAGTGTATATAATATGATATATAATAGTGTATATAATGATATATAATAGTGTATATAGATATATAATAGTGTATATAATATGATATATAATAGTGTATATAATGATATATAATAGTGTATATAGATATATAATAGTGTATATAATATGATATATAATAGTGTATATAATGATATATAATAGTGTATATAATGATATATAATAGTGTATATAGATATATAATAGTGTATATAATATGATATATAATAGTGTATATAATGATATATAATAGTGTATATAGATATATAATAGTGTATATAATATGATATATATGATGTGTATATAGCTATAGGGCAGCAGGCATTGGAACAGACCACGTGACACTAGGACTACATCTCCCGGCGGGCACCGCGCAGACACTTCCGGTCCTCACTGATCCCCGTACAGTCGGCACCGGAAGTACAGCTCATAGGAACCTGCAGGGAACTGCCGGGTATGTGCGGGAGAGACCGTCCTTATATAGAGGGTGGGGGGAGGTGACTGTACATAGAGAGAGAGAGGGTCTGTGACTGTCCTTATACAGAGATAGGGTGAGGTGTCTCCTTATAGAGAGGTTAGGGGCGGTGACTGTCCTTATAGAGAGGTTAGGGGAGGTAACTGTCCTTATAGAGAGGTTAGGGGTGGTGACTGTCCTTATAGAGAGCTTAGGGGCGGTGACTGTCCTTATAGAGAGGTTAGGGGAGGTGACTGTACATAGAGAGGTTAGGGGTGGTGACTGTCCTTATAGAGAGGTTAGGGGAGGTGACTGTCCTTATAGAGAGGTTAGGGGCGGTGTCTGTCCTTATAGAGAGGTTAGGGGCGGTGACTGTCCTTATAGAGAGGTTAGGGGTGGTGACTGTCCTTATAGAGAGGTTAGGGGTGGTGACTGTCCTTATAGAGAGGTTAGGGGCGGTGACTGTCCTTATAGAGAGGTTAGGGGTGGTGACTGTCCTTATAGAGAGGTTAGGGGTGGTGACTGTCCTTATAGAGAGGTTAGGGGTGGTGACTGTCCTTATAGAGAGGTTAGGGGTGGTGTCTGTCCTTATAGAGAGGTTAGGGGAGGTGACTGTACATAGAGAGGTTAGGGGAGGTGACTGTACATAGAGAGGTTAGGGTTGGTGACTGTCCTTATAGAGAGGTTAGGGGCGGTGACTGTCCTTATAGAGAGGTTAGGGGTTGTGCATGTCCTTATAGAGAGGTTAGGGGTGGTGACTGTCCTTATAGAGAGGTTAGGGGTGGTGACTGTCCTTATAGAGAGGTTAGGGGTGGTGACTGTCCTTATAGAGAGGTTAGGGGCGGTGACTGTCCTTATAGAGAGGTTAGGGGTGTCTGTTCTTATAGAGAGGTTGGGGTGTCTTTCCTTATAGAGAGGTTAGGGGTTGTGCATGTCCTTATAGAGAGGTTAGGGGTGGTGACTGTCCTTATAGAGAGGTTAGGGGTGGTGACTGTCCTTATAGAGAGGTTAGGGGTGTCTTTCCTTATAGAGAGGTTAGGGGTGGTGACTGTCCTTATAGAGAGGTTAGGGGTGGTGTCTCCTTACAGAGAGGTTAGCTGGGGTGTCTGTCCTTATAGAGAGGTTAGGGGTGACTGTCCTTATAGAGAGGTTAGGGGTTGTGCATGTCTTTATAGAGAGGTTAGGGGTGGTGACTGTCCTTATAGAGAGGTTAGGGGTGGTGTCTGTCCTTCAGGAGAGTTTAGGTGTGGTGTCTGTCCTTATAGAGAGGTTAGGGGTGTCTTTCCTTATAGAGAGGTTAGGGGTGGTGACTGTCCTTATAGAGAGGTTAGGTGTGGTGTATGTCCTTATAGAGAGTTTAGGTGTGGTGTCTGTCCTTATAGAGAGGTTAGGTGTGGTGTCTGTCCTTATAGAGAGGTTAGGGGTTGTGCATGTCCTTATAGAGAGGTTAGGGGTTGTGCATGTCCTTATAGAGAGGTTAGGGGTGGTGACTGTCCTTATAGAGAGGTTAGGGGTGGTGACTGTCCTTATAGAGAGGTTAGCTGGGGTGTCTGTCCTTATAGAGAGGTTAGGGTTGGTGACTGTCCTTATAGAGAGGTTAGGGGCGGTGACTGTCCTTATAGAGAGGTTAGGGGTTGTGCATGTCCTTATAGAGAGGTTAGGGGTGGTGACTGTCCTTATAGAGAGGTTAGGGGTGGTGACTGTCCTTATAGAGAGGTTAGGGGTGGTGACTGTCCTTATAGAGAGGTTAGGGGCGGTGACTGTCCTTATAGAGAGGTTAGGGGTTGTGCATGTCCTTATAGAGAGGTTAGGGGTTGTGCATGTCCTTATAGAGAGGTTAGGGGTGGTGACTGTCCTTATAGAGAGGTTAGGGGTGGTGACTGTCCTTATAGAGAGGTTAGCTGGGGTGTCTGTCCTTATAGAGAGGTTAGGGTTGGTGACTGTCCTTATAGAGAGGTTAGGGGCGGTGACTGTCCTTATAGAGAGGTTAGGGGTTGTGCATGTCCTTATAGAGAGGTTAGGGGTGGTGACTGTCCTTATAGAGAGGTTAGGGGTGGTGACTGTCCTTATAGAGAGGTTAGGGGTGGTGACTGTCCTTATAGAGAGGTCAGGGGCGGTGACTGTCCTTATAGAGAGGTTAGGGGTGTCTGTTCTTATAGAGAGGTTGGGGTGTCTGTCCTTATACAGAGGTTAGGTGCGGTGACTGTCCTTATAGAGAGGTTAGGGGCGGTGACTGTCCTTATAGAGAGGTTAGGGGTGGTGACTGTCCTTATAGAGAGGTTAGGGGCGGTGACTGTCCTTATAGAGAGGTTAGGGGCGGTGACTGTCCTTATAGAGAGGTTAGGGGTGGTGACTGTCCTTATAGAGAGGTTAGGGGCGGTGACTGTCCTTATAGAGAGGTTAGGGGTGTCTGTCCTTACAGAGCGGTTAGGTGTGGTGTCTGTCCTTACAGAGAGGTTAGGGGCGGTGTCTGTCCTTACAGAGAGGTTAGGGGCGGTGTCTGTCCTTATAGAGAGGTTAGGGGCGGTGTCTGTCCTTATAGAGAGGTTAGGGGCGGTGTCTGTCCTTATAGAGAGGTTAGGGGCGGTGACTGTCCTTATAGAGATGTTAGGGGCGGTGACTGTCCTTATAGAGAGGTTAGGGGCGGTGACTGTCCTTATAGAGATGTTAGGGGCGGTGACTGTCCTTATAGAGAGGTTAGGGGCGGTGACTGTCCTTATAGAGATGTTAGGGGCGGTGACTGTCCTTATAGAGAGGTTAGGGGCGGTGTCTGTCCTTATAGAGAGGTTAGGGGCGGTGACTGTCCTTATAGAGAGGTTAGGGGTGGTGTCTCCTTATAGAGAGGTTAGAGGCGGTGACTGTCCTTATAGAGAGGTTAGGGGCGGTGTCTGTCCTTATAGAGAGGTTAGGGGCGGTGACTGTCCTTATAGAGAGGTTAGGGGTGGTGTCTCCTTATAGAGAGGTTAGAGGCGGTGACTGTCCTTATAGAGATGTTAGGGGCGGTGACTGTCCTTATAGAGAGGTTAGGGGTGATGTCTCCTTAGAGAGGTTAGGGGCGGTGACTGTCCTTATAGAGAGGTTAGGGGCGGTGACTGTCCTTATAGAGAGGTTAGGGCTGGTGTGTCCTTATAGAGAGGTTAGGGGCGGTGACTGTCCTTATAGAGAGGTTAGGGGCGGTGACTGTCCTTATAGAGAGGTTAGGGGTGGTGTCTCCTTATAGAGAGGTTAGAGGCAGTGACTGTCCTTATAGAGATGTTAGGGGCGGTGACTGTCCTTATAGAGAGGTTAGGGGCGGTGACTGTCCTTATAGAGAGGTTAGGGGTGGTCTCCTTATAGAGAGGTTAGAGGCGGTGACTGTCCTTATAGAGATGTTAGGGGCGGTGACTGTCATTATAGAGAGGTTAGGGCTGGTGACTGTCCTTATACAGAGGGCACTGATGTAGTCTGTTTCCTCTCTTTGTAGCCTCGGACATGACGAAACTGGCGCAGTGGCTGCTGGGAGTGATCCTACTGGGTGGAGCCTGGGTCACACTGACCTTTGACCTCCTTGGCCTGGAGCTCCCCGGGGCCTATCGGGAGGTGATCTGGCCGTTCCCGGTCTACCTGCTGGTCACATTCGGCTGCTACTCCTTGGCCACCATCGGGTACCGTGTGGCCACGTTCAACGACTGTGAGGACGCAGCGCAGGAGCTGCAGCAACAGATCCAGGAGGCCAAGAGAGACCTGAGGGGGAGGGGCCTGCGCTTCTGACCGTGTGACCCCTCCCCTGCGGTTCTGACCGTGTGACCCCTCCCCCGCGGTTCTGACCGTGTGACCCCTCCCCCGGGGTTCTGCATCCAGGACTGTGGCACAGTGTATGTGGCTGCGGGGATGGGGCCCCGGTATACAGGACGTACGCAGGTGATCCCGGCTCCTCCTATTACGCAGCTCAGGGACACAAACAGAGGGACTGTATAAATACCAGGACACAGGGCAGAGACTGGCGGCTGCGTCACCCTCTGTACACACAGCTTTATACAAAGGAGCCGTCCTCTATATACCACCGGCCAGCCTGCTGAATCTGCCTCCTCCGTACTGTGATACCCCCGTGAGGGGAGGAGTGTTTAATAACAGAAACCAATGGCCACGTTGACACCGTATTATTTACAATGAACCAAATGTTCTGTTATTATTCCTTTAATAAAATGTACTTTATTGTAGTGTTCCTTAAGCCACACCCACCTTGTAATTATTAGCATATGGGGTGCGGCATGTTATAGACCATGGGGTAGGAAGGAGTACCCTGTCCTGTCGCTCTCTGTTCCCTCATCACATGACTCCATGTGCGTGGGGGTAGTACGAGTCACCCGCTGTACAAGAGAGTGGCTGGTTATCAAAACAGCCATTTGTTGCTCACCTGGTGCTGCCAGATTTCTGACAAAGCCCATCTCACAGGTCACTGACTTACCGTTATAATCAGAGATCCGAAGGGAATACCTGTCCCCAGGAACCAGAAGTCTGACGTGTGCTGACAGCCGGTTACCCAGCAGCCTTTGCACCTAATGCTCCGTCTACCAGCATCCTGGGCACACTCCCTTATTAGACGTGCAGGGACAGGTTGGGCTCATCCTTGTGGGTTCCCACGCTGAGCCTCGTGCCTCCTGCAGGCTCCGGTGTACTGACATCCACACACTATGAACACGGCAGTTACATGTATGACAGGAATGATCTGTGATTAATCCCCTTCAGGAATACGGTCCTGTCTCCGCCTTACAGACCCCATTATAGGAATGTTTATACCTTGTCAGTATGGAGGCACAGAGCCCACCCTAAGGGCCCATGTCCCTATTTTATACCAGGCAGAAATGTGAACACCGTCATTTGGAAAATATACACAATTTATTATAATAATGATTTACAATCAGGCACATTGGTCCGTTCATTCCAGTTCCCACCAAACCCTCAAAATTATGGTAAAATTATCCCCACAGCGTCCGCACCCTAATATTACTAAGGCTGCGGTGCGATATAATCCCTATAAATAGTGCAGAGTCCCTGTGTCAGTTCTCTGACGAGTGCAATGGTATAATCCGGGTCCTTCCCGTAGCGCCGCAGCGGCCATGTTGTGAGAACGCTGCTCGCCGCACAGTCACATTAATAAGGCACAGTATTATTGTATTATATTTGGTCACCAAAGTTACCCCGATAGTTTACCCTTCACCCAGAGCGATCTGCGGCCCAACAAGATGGCCGCCGAGCGTGACTGCAGAGCTGTGGAAAAGAATGCTGGCGTGGAAGAGGGCGATTGCAGATTTAGCAGTGGCGTCATACGTGTCACATGTAGGAAGCATCATGCGTGTCACACAGAAGCCCTCGTTGTTTGTGCAGAGAGGAGCCTCTTGTCTGCCGTGTGAAGAAGCTGCTGTTCCCTGTGTACAATGGGAGGTCTGTCCCCCGGGAGGGGAGCACAATGCTCTTGTGATGACAGTGACCCCCCCCTCTCTCTCCCCACACACCGCATGTTTCCTGCCGGGCGGGGGGGGGGGGGGGGTCAGTGTGTTTGTATCGCTGCTGACTCAGCCGGCTGTACAGGGTCAGAGGACAATGGAGGCTGCAGCGTCAGGAAAGTACATGAGCAGCACTGTACAGCAGTACTGAGTATACAGCAGCATGGGCACACGGTATCAGGCCTGCAGGGAGTGGTACGCCGGCTGGTCCTGTCGATACATCCAGAACAGCCACATGCGCAGGATGCTGGTGATGATTCCGGGAGCGTTTGGAACCTGGGGGGACACAGAGATGATGGGAAAGGTTATAATGGTAACGCCGGGGGTCCCTCCTCTCTGTGGCTCCGTCTGTTATATGGGGGGTGTCTGCGCACTCACCATGATATAGGGGTCATTCTGCTGCAGCCCGTACAGGACCCAGGACGTGGCGGTCAGAAACGTGGTCACCGTCAGCGGGAAAGAGAGGCACTTAGTAGACTTAGTCCTAATGATCTGAGCCTGGGGACAGACACAGATACAGAATTACACTACTAGTGTGCTCATCTCGTGCTATCACTCTGTATTACACTACTAGTGTGCTCATCCCGCACTATCACTCTGTATTACACTACTAGTGTGCTCATCTCGTGCTATCACTCTGTATTACACTACTAGTGTGCTCATCTCACACTATCACTCCTGTATTACACTACTAGTGTGCTCATCTCGTGCTATCACTCTGTATTACACTACTAGTGTGCTCATCTCGCACTATCACTCTGTATTACACTACTAGTGTGCTCATCCCGCACTATCACTCTGTATTACACTACTAGTGTGCTCATCTCACACTATCACTCCTGTATTACACTACTAGTGTGCTCATCTCGTGCTATCACTCTGTATTACACTACTAGTGTGCTCATCCCGCACTATCACTCTGTATTACACTACTAGTGTGCTCATCTCGTGCTATCACTCTGTATTACACTACTAGTGTGCTCATCTCACACTATCACTCCTGTATTACACTACTAGTGTGCTCATCTCGTGCTATCACTCTGTATTACACTACTAGTGTGCTCATCCCGCACTATCACTCTGTATTACACTACTAGTGTGCTCATCCCGCACTATCACTCCTGTATTACACTACTAGTGTGCTCATCCCGCACTATCACTCTGTATTACACTACTAGTGTGCTCATCCCGCACTATCACTCCTGTATTACACCACTAGTGTGCTCATCTCGCACTATCACTCCTGTATTACACTACTAGTGTGCTCATCTCGCACTATCACTCCTGTATTACACCACTAGTGTGCTCATCTCGCACTATCACTCATGTATTACACCACTAGTGTGCTCATCTCGCACTATCACTCCTGTATTACACCACTAGTGTGCTCATCTCACACTATCACTCCTGTATTACACTACTAGTGTGTTCATCTCACACTATCACTCCTGTATTAAACCACTAGTGTGTTCATCTCGCACTATCACTCCTGTATTACACCACTAGTGTGCTCAACTCGCACTATCAGTCCTGTATTACACCACTAGTGTGTTCATATCGCACTATCACTCCTGTATTACACCACTAGTGTGTTCATCTCACACTATCCCTCCTGTATTACACCACTAGTGTGCTCAACTCGCACTATCACTCCTGTATTACACCACTAGTGTGTTCATATCGCACTATCACTCCTGTATTACACTACTAGTGTGCTCATCTCACACTATCCCTCCTGTATTACACCACTAGTGTGCTCATCTCACACTATCACTCCTGTATTACACTACTAGTGTGTTCACCTCGCACTATCACTCCTGTATTACACCACTAGTGTGTTCACCTCGCACTATCACTCCTGTATTACACTACTAGTGTGCTCATCTCGTGCTATCACTCTGTATTACACTACTAGTGTGCTCATCTCACACTATCACTCCTGTATTACACTACTAGTGTGCTCATCTCGTGCTATCACTCTGTATTACACTACTAGTGTGCTCATCCCGCACTATCACTCTGTATTACACTACTAGTGTGCTCATCCCGCACTATCACTCTGTATTACACTACTAGTGTGCTCATCCCGCACTATCACTCTGTATTACACTACTAGTGTGCTCATCTCGCACTATCACTCCTGTATTACACTACTAGTGTGCTCATCCCGCACTATCACTCCTGTATTACACCACTAGTGTGCTCATCTCGCACTATCACTCATGTATTACACTACTAGTGTGCTCATCTCGCACTATCACTCCTGTATTACACCACTACTGTGTTCATCTCGCACTATCACTCCTGTATTACACCACTAGTGTGCTCATCTCGCACTATCACTCCTGTATTACACTACTAGTGTGTTCATCTCACACTATCACTCCTGTATTAAACCACTAGTGTGTTCATCTCGCACTATCACTCCTGTATTACACCACTAGTGTGCTCAACTCGCACTATCAGTCCTGTATTACACCACTAGTGTGTTCATATCGCACTATCACTCCTGTATTACACCACTAGTGTGTTCATCTCACACTATCCCTCCTGTATTACACCACTAGTGTGCTCAACTCGCACTATCACTCCTGTATTACACCACTAGTGTGCTCATCTCGCACTATCACTCCTGTATTACACTAGTGTGCTCATCTCACACTATCACTCCTGTATTACACCACTAGTGTGCTCATCTCGCACTATCACTCCTGTATTACACCACTAGTGTGCTCATCTCGCACTATCACTCCTGTATTACATTACTAGTGTGCTCATCTCACACTATCACTCCTGTATTACACTACTAGTGTGCTCATCTCGCACTATCACTCCTGTATTACACTACTAGTGTGCTCATGTCACACTATCGCTCCTGTATTACACTACTAGTGTGCTCATCTCGCACTATCACTCTGTATTACACTACTAGTGTGCTCATCTCGCACTATCACTCCTGTATTACACTACTAGTGTGTTCATCTCGCACTATCACTCCTGTATTACACCACTAGTGTGTTCATCTCGCACTATCACTCCTGTATTACACCACTAGTGTGTTCATCTCGCACTATCACTCCTGTATTACACCACTAGTGTGCTCATGTCACACTATCACTCCTGTATTACACCACTAGTGTGCTCATCCCGCACTATCACTCCTGTATTACACCACTAGTGTGTTCATCTCGCACTATCACTCCTGTATTACACCACTAGTGTGCTCATGTCACACTATCACTCCTGTATTACACCACTAGTGTGCTCATCCCGCACTATCACTCCTGTATTACACCACTAGTGTGCTCATGTCACACTATCACTCCTGTATTACACCACTAGTGTGTTCACCTCGCACTATTACTCCTGTATTACACCACTAGTGTGTTCACCTCGCACTATTACTCCTGTATTACACTACTAGTGTGCTCATCTTGCACTATCACTCTGTATTACACTACTAGTGTGCTCATGTCACACTATCGCTCCTGTATTACACTACTAGTGTGCTTATCCCCGGGAAGGATACGGTTACCAGGTCCGCCAGCGGTGACAGGTACATGCTGATGGTAAATACACTGCAGAACAGGCCCAGCTGGTTGAGACGTGCGCTGACATCTGGTATCCATAGGTAAAAGTAACTGAACCCCACGACCAGGACTCCTACTGCCAGGAAGACTTGGTAGAGTTGGTGACGCTGAGATACAATGACAGTGAGATGAATTGTCATACAAGCAGCTGCGCTACAGTATATATGTCAGATATTTACACACCTTTTCCGCAGCGTACAAGAGATATGCTGCAATATACAGTGTCTGCAGGGAGGCACCGATGGAGTTTACTATAATCAGGGTCCCGTCTCCCTTCAAATACCCATAATACAGCCATCCTAAGTTACTGTAAGAGACAAGAGGACACATCGTGTGTTATATACACTCTCACTCTGGCCCCATCTCTCCTGCCCCGGGATCTCTCACTCTGGTCCCATCTCTCCTGCCCCGGGATCTCTCACTCTGGCCCCATCTCTCCTGCCACGGGATCTATCACTCCGGCCCCATCTCTCCTGCCCCGGGATCTCTCACTCCGGCCCCATCTCTCCTGCCCCGGGATCTCTCACTCTGGCCCCATCTCTCCTGCCCCGGGATCTCTCACTCTGGCCCCATCTCTCCTGCCCCGGGATCTCTCACTCAGGCCCCATCTCTCCTGCCCCGGGATCTCTCACTCCGGCGCCATCTCTCCTGCCCCGGGATCTCTCACTCCGACCCCATCGCTCCTGCCCCGGGATCTCTCACTCCGACCCCATCTCTCCTGCCCCGGGATCTATCACTCCGGACCCATCTCTCCTGCCCCGGGATCTCTCACTCTGGCCCCATCTCTCCTGCCCCGGGATCTCTCACTCTGGCCCCATCTCTCCTGCCACGGGATCTATCACTCCGGCCCCATCTCTCCTGCCCCGGGATCTCTCACTCTGGCCCCATCTCTCCTGCCCCGGGATCTCTCACTCTGGCCCCATCTCTCCTGCCCCGGGATCTCTCACTCTGGCCCCATCTCTCCTGCCCCGAGATCTCTCACTCTGGCCCCAACGCTCCGGCCCTATCTCTCCTGCCCCGGGTTCTCTCACTCCGGCCCCATCGCTCCTGCCCCGGGATCTCTCACTCTGGCCCCAACGCTCCGGCCCCATCTCTCCTGCCCTGGGATCTTTCACTCCGGCCCCATCGCTCCTGCCCCGGGATCTCTCACTCTGGCCCCAACGCTCCGGCCCCATCTCTCCTGCCCTGGGATCTCTCACTCCGGCCCCATCTCTCCTGCCCCGGGATCTATCACTCCGTCCCCATCTCTCCTGCCCCGGGATCTATCACTCCGTCCCCATCTCTCCTGCCCCGGGATCTATCACTCAGGCCCCATCTCTCCTGCCCCGGGATCTCTCACTCCGGCCCCATCTCTCCTGCCCCGGGATCTCTCACTCCGGCCCCATCTCTCCTGCCACGGGATCTCTCACTCTGGCCCCAACGCTCCGGCCCTATCTCTCCTGCCCCGGGATCTCTCACACCGGCCCCATCGCTCCTGCCCCGGGATCTCTCGCTCCGGCCCCATCTCTCCTGCCCCGGGATCTCTCACTCCAGCCCCATCTCTCCTGCCCCGGGATCTATCACTCCGTCCTCATCTCTCCTGCCCCGGGATCTATCACTCCGGCCCCATCTCTCCTGCCCCGGGATCTCTCACCCCGACCCCATCTCTCCTGCCCCGGGATCTCTCACCCCGACCCCATCTCTCCTGCCCCGGGATCTATCACCCCGGCCCCATCTCTCCTGCCCCGGGATCTATCACTCCGGCCCCATCTCTCCTGCCCCGGGATCTCTCACTCCGACCCCATCTCTCCTGCCCCGGGATCTATCACTCCGTCCCCATCTCTCCTGCCCCGGGATCTATCACTCAGGCCCCATCTCTCCTGCCCCAGGATCTCTCACTCCGGCCCCATCTCTCCTGCCCCGGGATCTCTCACTCCGGCCCCATCTCTCCTGCCACGGGATCTCTCACTCCGGCCCCATCTCTCCTGCCACGGGATCTATCACTCCGTCCTCATCTCTCCTGCCCCGGGATCTATCACTCCGGCCCCATCTCTCCTGCCCCGGGATCTCTCACCCCGACCCCATCTCTCCTGCCCCGGGATCTCTCACCCCGACCCCATCTCTCCTGCCCCGGGATCTATCACCCCGGCCCCATCTCTCCTGCCCCGGGATCTATCACTCCGGCCCCATCTCTCCTGCCCCGGGATCTATCACTCCGGCCCCATCTCTCCTGCCCCGGGATCTCTCACTCCGACCCCATCTCTCCTGCCCCGGGATCTATCACTCCGACCCCATCTCTCCTGCCCCATCTCTCCTGCCCCAGGATATCTCACTCTGGCCCCATCTCTCCTGCCCCGGGATCTATCACTCCGACCCCATCTCTACTGCCCCACCTCTCCTGCCCCGGGATCTATCACTTCTCTCTCCTCCCTCCCAGTTGCTCAGACTATATCTCCATCACCTATCCCTCAGCCTTGCGCTCCCTTCTTGCTAAACAGGAGGTTACCCTTCCACTCCCTTAGCCGTCCCTGGCACTCTCTTCGGCCCCACCCTTCCATACATTCCTCCTGTCCTCGCTGGCCATCTCTGAGGTGCTCCCCATAGGTCACAACCTCCCCTCTCCCAGGCCCTCTCGCCCGGTCTCAACCCCCTCCCAGGCCCTCTCGCCCGGTCTCGGCCCCCTCCCAGGCCCTCTCGCCCGGTCTCGGCCCCCTCCCAGGCCCTCTCGCCCGGTCTCGGCCCCCTCCCAGGCCCTCTCGCCCGGTCTCGGCCCCCTCCCAGGCCCTCTCGCCCGGTCTCGGCCCCCTCCCAGGCCCTCTCGCCCGGTCTCGGCCCCCTCCCAGGCCCTCTCGCCCGGTCTCGGCCCCCTCCCAGGCCCTCTCGCCCGGTCTCGGCCCCCTCCCAGGCCCTCTCGCCCGGTCTCGGCCCCCTCCCAGGCCCTCTCGCCCGGTCTCGGCCCCCTCCCAGGCCCTCTCGCCCGGTCTCGGCCCCCTCCCAGGCCCTCTCGCCCGGTCTCGGCCCCCTCCCAGGCCCTCTCGCCCGGTCTCGGCCCCCTCCCAGGCCCTCTCGCCCGGTCTCGGCCCCCTCCCAGGCCCTCTCGCCCGGTCTCGGCCCCCTCCCAGGCCCTCTCGCCCGGTCTCAACCCCCTCCCAGGCAGTCTCGCCCTGTCTCAACCCCCTCCCAGGCCCTCTCGCCCTGTCTCAGCCCCCTCCCAGGCCCTCTCGCCCTGTCTCAGCCCCCTCCCAGGCCCTCTCGCCCTGTCTCAGCCCCCTCCCAGGCCCTCTCGCCCTGTCTCAGCCCCCTCCCAGGCCCCTCTCGCCCTGTCTCAGCCCCCTCCCAGGCCCTCTCGCCCTGTCTCAGCCCCCTCCCAGGCCCTCTCGCCCTGTCTCAGCCCCCTCCAAGGCCCTCTCGCCCTGTCTCAGCCCCCTCCAAGGCCCTCTCGCCCGGTCTCAACCCCCTCCCAGGCCCTCTCGCCCGGTCTCAGCCCCCTCCCAGGCCGTCTCGCCCTGTCTCAGCCCCCCCCAGGCCCTCTCGCCCTGTCTCAGCCCCCTCCCAGGCCCTCTCGCCCTGTCTCAGCCCCCTCCCAGGCCCTCTCGCCCTGTCTCAGCCCCCTCCCAGGCCCTCTCGCCCTGTCTCAGCCCCCTCCCAGGCCCTCTCGCCCTGTCTCAGCCCCCTCCCAGGCCCTCTCGCCCTGTCTCAACCCCCTCCCAGGCCCTCTCGCCCTGTCTCAACCCCCTCCCAGGCCCTCTCGCCCTGTCTCAGCCCCCTCCAAGGCCCTCTCGCCCTGTCTCAGCCCCCTCCCAGGCCCTCTCGCCCTGTCTCAGCCCCCTCCCAGGCCCTCTCGCCCTGTCTCAGCCCCCTCCCAGGCCCTCTCGCCCGGTCTCAGCCCCCTCCCAGGCCCTCTCGCCCTGTCTCAGCCCCCTCCCAGGCCCTCTCGCCCTGTCTCAGCCCCCTCCCAGGCCCTCTCGCCCTGTCTCAGCCCCCTCCCAGGCCCTCTCGCCCTGTCTCAACCCCCTCCCAGGCCCTCTCGCCCTGTCTCAACCCCCTCCCAGGCCCTCTCGCCCTGTCTCAGCCCCCTCCCAGGCCCTCTCGCCCTGTCTCAGCCCCCTCCCAGGCCCTCTCGCCCTGTCTCAGCCCCCTCCCAGGCCCTCTCGCCCTGTCTCAGCCCCCTCCCAGGCCCTCTCGCCCTGTCTCAACCCCCTCCCAGGCCCTCTCGCCCTGTCTCAACCCCCTCCCAGGCCCTCTCGCCCTGTCTCAGCCCCCTCCAAGGCCCTCTCGCCCTGTCTCAGCCCCCTCCCAGGCCCTCTCGCCCTGTCTCAGCCCCCTCCCAGGCCCTCTCGCCCTGTCTCAGCCCCCTCCCAGGCCCTCTCGCCCGGTCTCAGCCCCCTCCCAGGCCCTCTCGCCCTGTCTCAGCCCCCTCCCAGGCCCTCTCGCCCTGTCTCAGCCCCCTCCCAGGCCCTCTCGCCCTGTCTCAGCCCCCTCCCAGGCCCTCTCGCCCTGTCTCAACCCCCTCCCAGGCCCTCTCGCCCTGTCTCAACCCCCTCCCAGGCCCTCTCGCCCTGTCTCAGCCCCCTCCCAGGCCCTCTCGCCCTGTCTCAGCCCCCTCCCAGGCCCTCTCGCCCTGTCTCAACCCCCTCCCAGGCCCTCTCGCCCTGTCTCAACCCCCTCCCAGGCCCTCTCGCCCTGTCTCAGCCCCCTCCAAGGCCCTCTCGCCCTGTCTCAGCCCCCTCCCAGGCCCTCTCGCCCTGTCTCAGCCCCCTCCCAGGCCCTCTCGCCCTGTCTCAGCCCCCTCCAAGGCCCTCTCGCCCGGTCTCAACCCCCTCCCAGGCCCTCTCGCCCGGTCTCAACCCCCTCCCAGGCCGTCTCGCCCTGTCTCAGCCCCCTCCCAGGCCCTCTCGCCCTGTCTCAGCCCCCTCCCAGGCCCTCTCGCCCTGTCTCAGCCCCCTCCCAGGCCCTCTCGCCCTGTCTCAGCCCCCTCCCAGGCCCTCTCGCCCTGTCTCAACCCCCTCCCAGGCCCTCTCGCCCTGTCTCAACCCCCTCCCAGGCCCTCTCGCCCTGTCTCAGCCCCCTCCAAGGCCCTCTCGCCCTGTCTCAGCCCCCTCCCAGGCCCTCTCGCCCTGTCTCAGCCCCCTCCCAGGCCCTCTCGCCCGGTCTCAGCCCCCTCCCAGGCACTCTCTTCCACAGGTCTCCTCCCTGCCTCACCCTCCCCACGGCCTCAGACTCACTACTTGAGGCCCACACACTCTCACAGACCCACCATACATCGCCCAGACACCACTTCCCAGCACCCAAACCTACTTCAGCTCTGTGGTCAGGAAAGGCAGGAACTGAATATTGTCCACACTCCGCCTGGAGACCATCACCTTCAGATCAGACCTTGCAGGAAAAATGCAGATTAGTGGAAATGTTATGTATAATACCACATATAGTACAGTGCTGGGTATAATGCTGGGGATAGTACAGTGCTGGGTATAATACCACGTATAGTACAGTGCTGGGTATAATGCTGGGGATAGTACAGTGCTGTGTATAATACCACGTATAGTACAGTGCTGTGTATAATACCACGTATAGTACAGTGCTGGGTATCATACCACATATAGTACAGTGCTGGGTATCATACCACATATAGTACAGTGCTGGGTATCATACCACGTATAGTACAGTGCTGGGTATAATGCTGGGGATAGTACAGTGCTGTGTATAATACCACGTATAGTACAGTGCTGTGTATAATACCACGTATAGTACAGTGCTGGGTATAATACCACGTATAGTACAGTGCTGGGTATCATACCACATATAGTACAGTGCTGGGTATCATACCACATATAGTACAGTGCTGGGTATCATACCACATATAGTACAGTGCTGGGTATAATACCACGTATAGTACAGTGCTGGGTATAATACCACGTATAGTACAGTGCTGGGTATAATGCTGGGGATAGTACAGTGCTGTGTATAATACTACATATAGTACAGTGCTGTGTATAATGCTGGGGATAGTACAGTGCTGGGTATAATACCATGTATAGTACAGTGCTGGGTATAGTACAGTGCTGGGTATAATACCATGTATAGTACAGTGCTGGGTATAATGCTGGGGATAGTACAGTGCTGGGTATAATGCTGGGGATAGTACAGTGCTGGGTATAATGCTGGGGATAGTACAGTGCTGGGTATAATGCTGGGGATAGTACAGTGCTGGGTATAATACTGGGGATAGTACAGTGCTGTGTATAATACCACGTATAGTACAGTGCTGGGTATAATACCACATATAGTACAGTGCTGGGTATAATACCACATATAGTACAGTGCTGGGTATAATACCACGTATAGTACAGTGCTGGGTATAATACCACATATAGTACAGTGCTGGGTATAATACCACGTATAGTACAGTGCTGGGTATAATGCTGGGGATAGTACAGTGCTGTGTATAATACTACATATAGTACAGTGCTGTGTATAATGCTGGGGATAGTACAGTGCTGGGTATAATACCATGTATAGTACAGTGCTGGGTATAGTACAGTGCTGGGTATAATACCATGTATAGTACAGTGCTGGGTATAATGCTGGGGATAGTACAGTGCTGGGTATAATGCTGGGGATAGTACAGTGCTGGGTATAATGCTGGGGATAGTACAGTGCTGGGTATAATACTGGGGATAGTACAGTGCTGTGTATAATACCACGTATAGTACAGTGCTGGGTATAATACCACATATAGTACAGTGCTGAGTATAATACCACATATAGTACAGTGCTGGGTATAATACCACGTATAGTACAGTGCTGGGTATAATACCACATATAGTACAGTGCTGGGTATAATACCACGTATAGTACAGTGCTGGGTATAATGCTGGGGATAGTACAGTGCTGTGTATAATGCTGGGGATAGTACAGTGCTGGGTATAATACCATGTATAGTACAGTGCTGGGTATAGTACAGTGCTGGGTATAATACCATGTATAGTACAGTGCTGGGTATAATGCTGGGGATAGTACAGTGCTGGGTATAATACCATGTATAGTACAGTGCTGGGTATAATGCTGGGGATAGTACAGTGCTGGGTATAATACTGGGGATAGTACAGTGCTGTGTATAATACCACGTATAGTACAGTGCTGGGTATAATACCACATATAGTACAGTGCTGGGTATAATACCACATATAGTACAGTGCTGGGTATAATACCACGTATAGTACAGTGCTGGGTATAATACCACATATAGTACAGTGCTGGGTATAATACCACATATAGTACAGTGCTGGGTATAATGCTGGGGATAGTACAGTGCTGGGTATAATGCTGGGGATAGTACAGTGCTGGGTATAATACCTATCACTTCTAACACTATAGTACAGTGCTGGGTATAGTATAATACTGTGTATATGTTACCGTGAAAGACCGAAATTGGAGAATGACGACTTTCACCAGTGAATGTCAACATTCACATAGTCGCTTGGTGTATGTCCGAAATATTTGTTAAATATCCTTATTTCTGACTTACACCGGTGAATGTCGACATTCACCATGCACTAATGGTGAATGTTGAACATGTTCTTCCTCCGTGGCCTATTCTGGTATGAGTCTCATATAGTATTCTAAACAATTCCTCATTGGTAACATAATACTGTATATTCGTTTCTCTTGGTTTTAATGGTACAATTAACTTCTCTTCATCATTAATTTTCAAAACGTCAAAACGTTTTAATCGTCGGTAATCCAAAGGTGTCTTGCACTTAGTTTTAGCAGAAACCACTTCAGAAAGTATTTTCGAGTACTTTTCTTGAGAAAAATAAAAACAATTGTCTTCTCGTTTACTTGCAATTAATGCATTTAACTTTTCAAGAAAAAGATCACAATCCACTCCAGTATCCATTCTGTATAAATTAGGGTATCGGAATCACTCATTCCACCAGAACACGGGATTTGACAGGAAACAACCTGTCGCCTATATGTCGGCTCCTCCCTTTTCGTCCTTCACCAGAGCATGTCTGTGATTGTCGACATACACCAGTGAGGGTCCGAATGTACAAGAATGTAATGAAATATTCGATCTTTCACCGACGTATTTGGTGTTTGTTGACATTCACTGGTGAAAGTCGACATTCTCCAATTTCAGTCTTTCACGGTAACATATATATAACACAGCACCGGTATATAACCCCCCCCCTGCCCCCCCCCCGTACTCCAGGCCGGGGCTCCGGACTCTCACCCCCCCCAGGCCTCCCCCCGTACTCCAGGCCAGGGCTCCGGACACTCACCCCCCCCCCCCCAGGCCGGCCCACGTGAGGAGACGCCCGGCCTCCCCCCGTACTCCAGGCCAGGGCTCCGGACACTCACCCCCCCCCCCAGGCCTCCTCCCCGTACTCCAGGCCAGGGCTCCGGACACTCACCCCCCCCCAGGCCGGCCCACGTGAGGAGACGCCCGGCCTCCCCCCGTACTCCAGACCAGGGCTCCGGACACTCACCCCCCCCCCCAGGCCTCCTCCCCGTACTCCAGGCCAGGGCTCCGGACACTCACCCCCCCCCAGGCCGGCCCACGTGAGGAGACGCCCGGCCTCCCCCCCGTACTCCAGGCCAGGGCTCCGGACTCTCACCCCCCCCCCAGGCCGGCCCACGTGAGGAGACGCCCGGCCTCCCCCCGTACTCCAGGCCGGGGCTCCGGACACTCACCCCCCCCCCCCCAGGCCTCCCCCCCGTACTCCAGGCCAGGGCTCCGGACACTCACCCCCCCCCAGGCCTCCCCCCGTACTCCAGGCCGGGGCTCCGGACACTCACCCCCCCCCCCCCCAGGCCTCCCCACCGTACTCCAGGCCAGGGCTCCGGACACTCACCCCCCCCAGGCCTCCCCCCCGTACTCCAGGCCAGGGCTCCGGACACTCACCCCCCCCCCCCCCCAGGCCGGCCCACGTGAGGAGACGCCCGGCCTCCCCCCGTACTCCAGGCCGGGGCTCCGGACACTCACCCCCCCCAGGCCTCCCCCCCCGTACTCCAGGCCAGGGCTCCGGACTCTCACCCCCCCAGGCCTCCCCCCGTACTCCAGGCCAGGGCTCCGGACACTCACATCCCCCCCCAGGCCGGCCCACGTGAGGAGACACCCGGCCTCCCCCCGTACTCCAGGCCAGGGCTCCGGACACTCACCCCCCCCCAGGCCGGCCCACGTGAGGAGACGCCCGGCCTCCCCCCCCGTACTCCAGGCCAGGGCTCCGGACTCTCACCCCCCCCCAGGCCGGCCCACGTGAGGAGACGCCCGGCCTCCCCCCGTACTCCAGGCCAGGGCTCCGGACACTCACCCCCCCCCCCCCCCCCAGGCCTCCCCACCGTACTCCAGGCCAGGGCTCCGGACACTCACCCCCCCCCCCCCAGGCCTCCTCCCCGTACTCCAGGCCAGGGCTCCGGACACTCACCCCCCCCCAGGCCGGCCCACGTGAGGAGACGCCCGGCCTCCCCCCCGTACTCCAGGCCGGGGCTCCGGACACTCACCCCCCCCCAGGCCTCCTCCCCGTACTCCAGGCCAGGGCTCCGGACACTCACCCCCCCCCCAGGCCGGCCCACGTGAGGAGACGCCCGGCCTCCCCCCCGTACTCCAGGCCAGGGCTCCGGACTCTCACCCCCCCCCAGGCCGGCCCACGTGAGGAGACGCCCGGCCTCCCCCCGTACTCCAGGCCGGGGCTCCGGACACTCACCCCCCCCAGGCCTCCCCCCCGTACTCCAGGCCAGGGCTCCGGACACTCACCCCCCCCCCCAGGCCTCCCCACCGTACTCCAGGCCAGGGCTCCGGACACTCACCCCCCCCAGGCCTCCCCCCCGTACTCCAGGCCAGGGCTCCGGACACTCACCCCCCCCAGGCCTCCCCCCCGTACTCCAGGCCAGGGCTCCGGACACTCACCCCCCCCCCCCAGGCCTCCCCACCGTACTCCAGGCCGGGGCTCCGGACACTCACCCCCCCCCCCCCCCCCCCCCCCCCAGGCCGGCCCACGTGAGGAGACGCCCGGCCTCCCCCCGTACTCCAGGCCGGGGCTCCGGACACTCACCCCCCCCAGGCCTCCCCCCCCGTACTCCAGGCCAGGGCTCCGGACACTCACCCCCCCCCCAGGCCGGCCCACGTGAGGAGACACCCGGCCTCCCCCCGTACTCCAGGCCGGGGCTCCGGACACTCACATCCCCCCCAGGCCGGCCCACGTGAGGAGACGCCCGGCCTCCCCCCCGTACTCCAGGCCGGGGCTCCGGACACTCACCCCCCCCCAGGCCTCCCCCCGTACTCCAGGCCGGGGCTCCGGACACTCACCCCCCCCAGGCCTCCCCCCGTACTCCAGGCCGGGGCTCCGGACACTCACCCCCCCCCCCCCCCAGGCCGGCCCACGTGAGGAGACGCCCGGCCTCCCCCCGTACTCCAGGCCGGGGCTCCGGACACTCACAGGCCGCTGGAGAACATGCCGAGGGTGAAGACGATACAGGCCCCGGAGAGCAGCCACATCCCGTCCATGGTGCCGGCTTCCATCACACAGGACCGAGGTGTCCGGGGAGGACGTGGTAATACCGGCCGGGATCCTCCCCAGGTCCGCCTATCTGCCACATCACCATGTACATGTATGGCGGCTGTGTACATGTATGTACATGTGTGACTGCTCCTCCATACCTGTGTGTATGTACATGTGTGACTGCTCCTCCATACCTGTGTGTATGTACATGTGTGACTGCTCCTCCATACCTGTGTGTATGTACATGTGTGACTGCTCCTCCATACCTGTGTGTATGTACATGTGTGACTGCTCCTCTATACCTGTGTGTATGTACATGTGTGACTGCTCCTCTATACCTGTGTGTATATACATGTGTGACTGCTCCTCTATACCTGTGTGTATGTACATGTGTGACTGCTCCTCTATACCTGTGTGTATGTACATGTGTGACTGCTCCTCTATACCTGTGTGTATATACATGTGTGACTGCTCCTATATACCTGTGTGTATGTACATGTGTGACTGCTCCTCTATACATGTGTGTATGTACATGTGTGACTGCTCCTCTATACCTGTGTGTATGTACATGTGTGACTGCTCCTCTATACCTGTGTGTATGTACATGTGTGACTGCTCCTCCATACCTGTGTGTATATACATGTGTGACTGCTCCTCTATACCTGTGTGTATGTACATGTGTGACTGCTCCTCTATACCTGTGTGTATGTACATGTGTGACTGCTCCTCCATACCTGTGTGTATATACATGTGTGACTGCTCCTCCATACCTGTATGTATGTACATGTGTGACTGCTCCTCCATACCTGTGTGTATGTACATGTGTGACTGCTCCTCTATACCTGTGTGTATGTACATGTGTGACTGCTCCTCCATACCTGTGTGTATGTACACGTGTGACTGCTCCTCCATACCTGTGTGTATGTACACGTGTGACTGCTCCTCCATACCTGTGTGTATGTACATGTGTGACTGCTCCTCCATACCTGTGTGTATGTACATGTGTGACTGCTCCTCCATACCTGTGTGTATGTACATGTGTGACTGCTCCTCTATACCTGTGTGTATATACATGTGTGACTGCTCCTCTATACCTGTGTGTATGTACATGTGTGACTGCTCCTCCATACCTGTGTGTATGTACATGTGTGACTGCTCCTCCATACCTGTGTGTATGTACATGTGTGACTGCTCCTCCATACATGTGTGTATGTACATGTGTGACTGCTCCTCTATACCTGTGTGTATGTACATGTGTGACTGCTCCTCCATACCTGTGTGTATGTACATGTGTGACTGCTCCTCCATACCTGTGTGTATGTACATGTGTGACTGCTCCTCTATACCTGTGTGTATGTACATGTGTGACTGCTCCTCCATACCTGTGTGTATGTACATGTGTGACTGCTCCTCCATACCTGTGTATGTACATGTGTGACTGCTCCTCCATACCTGTGTGTATGTACATGTGTGACTGCTCCTCCATACCTGTGTGTATGTACATGTGTGACTGCTCCTCCATACCTGTGTGTATGTACATGTATGACTGCTCCTCTATACCTGTGTGTATGTACATGTGTGACTGCTCCTCCATACCTGTGTGTATGTACATGTGTGACTGCTCCTCCATACCTGTGTGTATGTACATGTGTGACTGCTCCTCCATACCTGTGTGTATGTACATGTGTGACTGCTCCTCTATACCTGTGTGTATGTACATGTGTGACTGCTCCTCTATACCTGTGTGTATGTACATGTATGACTGCTCCTCCATACCTGTGTGTATGTACATGTGTGACTGCTCCTCCATACCTGTTGTATGTACATGTGTGACTGCTCCTCCATACATGTGTGTATGTACATGTGTGACTGCTCCTCCATACCTGTGTGTATGTACATGTGTGACTGCTCCTCCATACCTGTGTGTATGTACATGTGTGACTGCTCCTCCATACCTGTGTGTATGTACATGTGTGACTGCTCCTCCATACCTGTGTGTATGTACATGTGTGACTGCTCCTCCATACCTGTGTGTATGTACATGTGTGACTGCTCCTCCATACATGTGTGTATGTACATGTGTGACTGCTCCTCCATACCTGTGTGTATGTACATGTGTGACTGCTCCTCCATACCTGTGTGTATGTACATGTGTGACTGCTCCTCTATACCTGTGTGTATGTACATGTGTGACTGCTCCTCTATACCTGTGTGTATGTACATGTGTGACTGCTCCTCTATACCTGTGTGTATGTACATGTGTGACTGCTCCTCCATACCTGTGTGTATGTACATGTGTGACTGCTCCTCCATACCTGTGTGTATGTACATGTGTGACTGCTCCTCCATACCTGTGTGTATGTACATGTGTGACTGCTCCTCCATACATGTGTGTATGTACATGTGTGACTGCTCCTCCATACCTGTGTGTATGTACATGTGTGACTGCTCCTCCATACCTGTGTGTATGTACATGTGTGACTGCTCCTCCATACATGTGTGTATGTACATGTGTGACTGCTCCTCCATACCTGTGTGTATGTACATGTGTGACTGCTCCTCCATACCTGTGTGTATGTACATGTGGACTGCTCCTCCATACATGTGTGTATGTACATGTGTGACTGCTCCTCCATACATGTGTGTATGTACATGTGTGACTGCTCCTCTATACCTGTGTGTATGTACATGTGTGACTGCTCCTCCATACCTGTGTGTATGTACATGTGTGACTGCTCCTCCATACCTGTGTGTATGTACATGTGTGACTACTCCTCCATACCTGTGTGTATGTACATGTGTGACTGCTCCTCCATACATGTGTGTATGTACATGTGTGACTGCTCCTCCATACCTGTGTGTATGTACATGTGTGACTGCTCCTCTATACCTGTGTGTATGTACATGTGTGACTGCTCCTCCATACCTGTGTGTATGTACATGTGTGACTGCTCCTCCATACCTGTGTGTATGTACATGTGTGACTGCTCCTCCATACCTGTGTGTATGTACATGTGTGACTGCTCCTCCATACCTGTGTGTATGTACATGTGTGACTGCTCCTCCATACCTGTGTGTATGTACATGTGTGACTGCTCCTCCATACATGTGTGTATGTACATGTGTGACTGCTCCTCCATACCTGTGTATATACATGTGTGACTGCTCCTCCATACCTGTGTGTATGTACATGTGTGACTGCTCCTCCATACATGTGTGACTGCTCCTCCATACCTGTGTGTATGTACATGTGTGACTACTCCTCCATACCTGTGTGTATGTACATGTGTGACTACTCCTCCATACCTGTGTGTATGTACATGTGTGACTGCTCCTCCATACCTGTGTGTATGTACATGTGTGACTGCTCCTCCATACATGTGTGTATGTACATGTGTGACTGCTCCTATATACCTGTGTGTATGTACATGTGTGACTGCTCCTCCATACATGTGTGTATGTACATGTGTGACTGCTCCTCCATACCTGTGTGTATGTACATGTGTGACTGCTCCTCCATACCTGTGTGTATGTACATGTGTGACTGCTCCTCCATACATGTGTGTATGTACATGTGTGACTGCTCCTCCATACCTGTGTATATACATGTGTGACTGCTCCTCCATACCTGTGTGTATGTACATGTGTGACTGCTCCTCCATACATGTGTGACTGCTCCTCCATACCTGTGTGTATGTACATGTGTGACTACTCCTCCATACCTGTGTGTATGTACATGTGTGACTACTCCTCCATACCTGTGTATGTACATGTGTGACTGCTCCTCCATACCTGTGTGTATGTACATGTGTGACTGCTCCTCCATACCTGTGTATGTACATGTGTGACTGCTCCTCCATACCTGTGTGTATGTACATGTGTGACTGCTCCTCCATACATGTGTGACTGCTCCTCCATACCTGTGTGTATGTACATGTGTGACTACTCCTCCATACCTGTGTGTATGTACATGTGTGACTACTCCTCCATACCTGTGTGTATGTACATGTGTGACTGCTCCTCCATACCTGTGTGTATGTACATGTGTGACTGCTCCTCCATACCTGTGTGTATGTACATGTGTGACTGCTCCTATATACCTGTGTGTATGTACATGTATGACTGCTCCTCTATACCTGTGTGTATGTACATGTGTGACTGCTCCTCTATACCTGTGTGTATGTACATGTGTGACTGCTCCTCTATACCTGTGTGTATGTACATGTGTGACTGCTCCTCCATACCTGTGTGTATGTACATGTGTGACTGCTCCTCTATACCTGTGTGTATGTACATGTGTGACTGCTCCTCTATACCTGTGTGTATGTACATGTATGACTGCTCCTCTATACCTGTGTGTATGTACATGTATGACTGCTCCTCTATACCTGTGTGTATGTACATGTATGACTGCTCCTCTATACCTGTGTGTATGTACATGTATGACTGCTCCTCTATACCTGTGTGTATGTACATGTATAACTGCTCCTCCATACCTGTGTGTATGTACATGTGTGACTGCTCCTCCATACCTGTGTGTATGTACATGTGTGACTGCGCCTCTATACCTGTGTGTATGTACATGTGTGACTGCTCCTCCATACCTGTGTATATACATGTGTGACTGCTCCTCCATACCTGTGTGTATGTACATGTGTGACTGCTCCTCCATACCTGTGTATGTACATGTGTGACTGCTCCTCCATACCTGTGTGTATGTACATGTGTGACTGCTCCTCTATACCTGTGTGTATGTACATGTGTGACTGCTCCTCCATACCTGTGTATGTACATGTGTGACTGCTCCTCCATACCTGTGTGTATGTACATGTGTGACTGCTCCTCCATACCTGTGTGTATGTACATGTGTGACTGCTCCTCTATACCTGTGTGTATGTACATGTGTGACTGCTCCTCTATACCTGTGTGTATGTACATGTGTGACTGCTCCTCCATACCTGTGTGTATGTACATGTGTGACTGCTCCTCTATACCTGTGTGTATGTACATGTGTGACTGCTCCTCTATACCTGTGTGTATGTACATGTGTGACTGCTCCTCTATACCTGTGTGTATGTACATGTGTGACTGCTCCTCCATACCTGTGTGTATGTACATGTATGACTGCTCACCCATACCTGTGTATGTACATGTGTGACTGCTCCTCCATACCTGTGTGTATGTACATGTGTGACTGCTCCTCTATACCTGTGTGTATGTACATGTGTGACTGCTCCTCTATACCTGTGTGTATGTACATGTGTGACTGCTCCTCTATACCTGTGTGTATGTACATGTGTGACTGCTCCTCTATACCTGTGTGTATGTACATGTGTGACTACTCCTCCATACCTGTGTGTATGTACATGTGTGACTGCTCCTCCATATCTGTGTGTATGTACATGTGTGACTGCTCCTCCATACCTGTGTATGTACATGTGTGACTGCTCCTCCATACCTGTGTATATACATGTGTGACTGCTCCTCTATACCTGTGTGTATGTACATGTGTGACTGCTCCTCTATACCTGTGTGTATGTACATGTGTGACTGCTCCTCTATACCTGTGTGTATGTACATGTGTGACTGCTCCTCCATACCTGTGTATATACATGTGTGACTGCTCCTCTATACCTGTGTGTATGTACATGTGTGACTGCTCCTCTATACCTGTGTGTATGTACATGTGTGACTGCTCCTCTATACCTGTGTGTATATACATGTGTGACTGCTCCTCCATACCTGTGTGTATATACATGTGTGACTGCTCCTCCATACCTGTGTGTATGTACATGTGTGACTGCTCCTATATACCTGTGTATGTACATGTGTGACTGCTCCTCCATACCTGTGTGTATGTACATGTGTGACTGCTCCTCCATACCTGTGTGTATGTACATGTGTGACTGCTCCTCCATACCTGTGTGTATGTACATGTGTGACTGCTCCTCCATACCTGTGTGTATGTACATGTGTGACTGCTCCTCCATACCTGTGTGTATGTACATGTGTGACTGCTCCTCTATACCTGTGTGTATGTACATGTGTGACTGCTCCTCCATACCTGTGTATGTACATGTGTGACTGCTCCTCCATACCTGTGTGTATGTACATGTGTGACTGCTCCTCCATACCTGTGTGTATTACATGTGTGACTGCTCCTCCATACCTGTGTGTATGTACATGTGTGACTGCTCCTATATACCTGTGTGTATGTACATGTGTGACTGCTCCTCCATACCTGTGTGTATGTACATGTATGACTGCTCCTCTATACCTGTGTGTATGTACATGTGTGACTGCTCACCCATACCTGTGTGTATGTACATGTGTGACTGCTCCTCCATACCTGTGTGTATGTACATGTGTGACTGCTCCTCCATACCTGTGTGTATGTACATGTGTGACTGCTCACCCATACCTGTGTGTATGTACATGTGTGACTGCTCCTCCATACCTGTGTGTATGTACATGTGTGACTGCTCCTCCATGCCTGTGTGTATGTACATGTGTGACTGCTCCTCTATGCCTGTGTGTATGTACATGTGTGACTGCTCCTCTATACCTGTGTGTATGTACATGTGTGACTGCTCCTCCATACCTGTGTGTATGTACATGTGTGACTGCTCCTCCATACCTGTGTGTATGTACATGTGTGACTGCTCCTATATACCTGTGTGTATGTACATGTGTGACTGCTCCTCTATACCTGTGTGTATGTACATGTGTGACTGCTCCTCTATACCTGTGTGTATGTACATGTGTGACTGCTCCTCTATACCTGTGTGTATGTACATGTGTGACTGCTCCTCCATACCTGTGTGTATGTACATGTGTGACTGCTCCTCTATACCTGTGTGTATGTACATGTGTGACTGCTCCTCTATACCTGTGTGTATGTACATGTATGACTGCTCCTCTATACCTGTGTGTATGTACATGTATGACTGCTCCTCTATACCTGTGTGTATGTACATGTATGACTGCTCCTCTATACCTGTGTGTATGTACATGTATGACTGCTCCTCTATACCTGTGTGTATGTACATGTATAACTGCTCCTCCATACCTGTGTGTATGTACATGTGTGACTGCTCCTCCATACCTGTGTGTATGTACATGTGTGACTGCGCCTCTATACCTGTGTGTATGTACATGTGTGACTGCTCCTCCATACCTGTGTATATACATGTGTGACTGCTCCTCCATACCTGTGTGTATGTACATGTGTGACTGCTCCTCCATACCTGTGTATGTACATGTGTGACTGCTCCTCCATACCTGTGTGTATGTACATGTGTGACTGCTCCTCTATACCTGTGTGTATGTACATGTGTGACTGCTCCTCCATACCTGTGTATGTACATGTGTGACTGCTCCTCCATACCTGTGTGTATGTACATGTGTGACTGCTCCTCCATACCTGTGTGTATGTACATGTGTGACTGCTCCTCCATACCTGTGTGTATGTACATGTGTGACTGCTCCTCTATACCTGTGTGTATGTACATGTGTGACTGCTCCTCCATACCTGTGTGTATGTACATGTGTGACTGCTCCTCCATACCTGTGTGTATGTACGTGTGACTGCTCCTCCATACCTGTGTGTATGTACATGTGTGACTGCTCCTCCATACCTGTGTGTATGTACATGTGTGACTGCTCCTCTATACCTGTGTGTATGTACATGTGTGACTGCTCCTCCATACCTGTGTATGTACATGTGTGACTGCTCCGATATACCTGTGTGTATGTACATGTGTGACTGCTCCTATATACCTGTGTGTATGTACATGTGTGACTGCTCCTCCATACCTGTGTGTATGTACATGTGTGACTGCTCCTCCATACCTGTGTGTATGTACACGTGTGACTGCTCCTCCATACCTGTGTGTATGTACACGTGTGACTGCTCCTCCATACCTGTGTGTATGTACACGTGTGACTGCTCCTCCATACCTGTGTGTATGTACACGTGTGACTGCTCCTCCATACCTGTGTGTATGTACACGTGTGACTGCTCCTCCATACCTGTGTGTATGTACACGTGTGACTGCTCCTCCATACCTGTGTGTATGTACACGTGTGAATGCTCCTCCATACCTGTGTGTATGTACACGTGTGACTGCTCCTCCATACCTGTGTGTATGTACATGTGTGACTGCTCCTCTATACCTGTGTGTACATGTATGACCTGTGTGTACATGTATGACTGCTCCTCCATACCTGTGTATGTACATGTATGACTGCTCACCCATACCTGTGTGTATGTACATATATGACTGCTCCTCTATACCTGTGTGTATGTACATATATGACTGCTCCTCTATACCTGTGTGTATGTACATGTATGACTGCTCCTCCATACCTGTGTGTATGTACACGTGTGACTGCTCCTCCATACCTGTGTGTATGTACATGTGTGACTGCTCCTCTATACCTGTGTGTATGTACATGTGTGACTGCTCCTCTATACCTGTGTGTATGTACATGTGTGACTGCTCCTCCATACCTGTGTGTATGTACATGTGTGACTGCTCCTCCATACCTGTGTGTATGTACATGTGTGACTGCTCCTCCATACCTGTGTGTATGTACATGTGTGACTGCTCCTATATACCTGTGTGTATGTACATGTGTGACTGCTCCTCCATACCTGTGTGTATGTACATGTGTGACTGCTCCTATATACCTGTGTGTATGTACATGTGTGACTGCTCCTCCATACCTGTGTGTATGTACATGTATGACTGCTCCTCCATACCTGTGTGTATGTACATGTGTGACTGCTCCTCCATACCTGTGTGTATGTACATGTGTGACTGCTCCTCTATACCTGTGTGTATGTACATGTGTGACTGCTCCTCCATACCTGTGTGTATGTACATGTGTGACTGCTCCTCCATACCTGTGTGTATGTACATGTGTGACTGCTCCTCCATACCTGTGTGTATGTACATGTGTGACTGCTCCTCCATACCTGTGTGTATGTACATGTGTGACTGCTCCTCCATACCTGTGTGTATGTACATGTGTGACTGCTCCTCCATACCTGTGTGTATGTACATGTGTGACTGCTCCTCCATACCTGTGTGTATGTACATGTGTGACTGCTCCTCCATACCTGTGTGTATGTACATGTGTGACTGCTCCTCCATACCTGTGTGTATGTACATGTGTGACTGCTCCTCCATACCTGTGTGTATGTACATGTGTGACTGCTCCTCTATACATGTGTGTATGTACATGTGTGACTGCTCCTCCATACCTGTGTGTATGTACATGTGTGACTGCTCCTCCATACCTGTGTGTATGTACATGTATGACTGCTACTATATACCTGTGTGTATGTACATGTGTGACTACTCCTCCATACCTGTGTGTATGTACATGTGTGACTGCTCCTCCATACCTGTGTGTATGTACATGTGTGACTGCTCCTCCATACCTGTGTGTATGTACATGTGTGACTGCTCCTCCATACCTGTGTGTATGTACATGTGTGACTGCTCCTCCATACATGTGTGTATGTACATGTGTGACTGCTCCTATATACCTGTGTGTATGTACATGTGTGACTGCTCCTCTATACCTGTGTGTATGTACATGTGTGACTGCTCCTCCATACCTGTGTGTATGTACATGTGTGACTGCTCCTCTATACCTGTGTGTATGTACATGTGTGACTGCTCCTCTATACCTGTGTGTATGTACATGTGTGACTGCTCCTCTATACCTGTGTGTATGTACATGTGTGACTGCTCCTCCATACCTGTGTGAATGTACATGTGTGACTGCTCCTCCATACCTGTGTGTATGTACATGTGTGACTACTCCTCCATACCTGTGTGTATGTACATGTGTGACTGCTCCTCCATACATGTGTGTATGTACATGTGTGACTGCTCCTCCATACCTGTGTGTATGTACATGTGTGACTGCTCCTCCATACCTGTGTGTATGTACATGTGTGACTGCTCCTCCATACCTGTGTGTATGTACATGTGTGACTGCTCCTCCATACCTGTGTGTATGTACATGTGTGACTGCTCCTCTATACCTGTGTGTATGTACATGTGTGACTGCGCCTCTATACCTGTGTGTATGTACATGTGTGACTGCTCCTCCATACCTGTGTGTATGTACATGTGTGACTGCTCCTCCATACCTGTGTGTATGTACATGTGTGACTGCTCCTATATACCTGTGTGTATGTACATGTGTGACTGCTCCTCTATACCTGTGTGTATGTACATGTGTGACTGCTCCTCTATATCTGTGTGTATATACATGTGTGACTGCTCCTCCATACCTGTGTGTATGTACATGTGTGACTGCTCCTCCATACCTGTGTGTATGTACATGTGTGACTGCTCTTATATACCTGTGTGTATGTACATGTGTGACTACTCCTCTATACCTATGTGTATGTACATGTGTGACTGCTCCTCTATACCTGTGTGTATGTACATGTGTGACTGCTCCTCCATACATGTGTGTATGTACATGTGTGACTGCTCCTATATACCTGTGTGTATGTACATGTGTGACTGCTCCTCCATACCTGTGTGTATGTACATGTGTGACTGCTTCTCTATACCTGTGTGTATGTACATGTGTGACTGCTCCTCCATACCTGTGTGTATGTACATGTGTGACTGCTCCTCCATACCTGTGTGTATGTACATGTGTGACTGCTCCTCTATACCTGTGTGTATGTACATGTGTGACTGCTCCTATATACCTGTGTGTATGTACATGTGTGACTGCTCCTATATACCTGTGTGTATGTACATGTGTGACTGCTCCTCTATACCTGTGTGTATGTACATGTGTGACTGCTCCTCCATACCTGTGTGTATGTACATGTGTGACTGCTCCTCCATACATGTGTGTATGTACATGTGTGACTGCTCCTCTATACCTGTGTGTATGTACATGTGTGACTGCTCCTCCATACCTGTGTGTATGTACATGTGTGACTGCTCCTCCATACCTGTGTGTATGTACATGTGTGACTGCTCCTCTATACCTGTGTGTATGTACATGTGTGACTGCTCCTCCATACCTGTGTGTATGTACATGTGTGACTGCTCCTCTATACATGTGTGTATGTACATGTGTGACTGCTCCTCCATACCTGTGTATATACATGTGTGACTGCTCCTCCATACCTGTGTGTATGTACATGTGTGACTGCTCCTCCATACCTGTGTGTATGTACATGTGTGACTGCTCCTCTATACCTGTGTGTATGTACATGTGTGACTGCTCCTCCATACCTGTGTGTACATGTATGACCTGTGTGTATGTACACGTGTGACTGCTCCTCCATACCTGTGTGTATGTACATGTGTGACTGCTCCTCCATACCTGTGTGTATGTACATGTGTGACTGCTCCTCTATACCTGTGTGTATGTACATGTGTGACTGCTCCTCCATACCTGTGTGTATGTACATGTGTGACTGCTCCTCCATACCTGTGTGTATGTACATGTGTGACTGCTCCTCCATACCTGTGTGTATGTACATGTGTGACTGCTCCTCTATACCTGTGTGTATGTACATGTGTGACTGCTCCTCCATACCTGTGTGTATGTACATGTGTGACTGCTCCTCCATACCTGTGTGTATGTACATGTGTGACTGCCCCTCCATACCTGTGTGTACATGTATGACCTGTGTGTATGTACATGTATGACTGCTCCTCCATACCTACGTGTATACTTATGTCCATGCTGGTCCTACATATGTGTCTGCATGTATGGCCAGGTTGCTCCTCCATACCTGTGTGCATATGGACATCTATGATATTGTTAATCCTATATGCCTGTGTGTGTATATATGACCATGCTGCTTCTCCATATCTATGTGTATGTCCATGCTGGTCCTTCATATGTGTGTACATCTATATGTATGGCTAGGCTGGTCCTTCATAATTATCTGCACATGTACATTTATCACCTGGCTCGTCCTCCATACCTGTGTGTATATGTACATGTATGAACCCGTTGATCCTCCATATCTCTGGACATGTATGATTATACCAACCCCCCATATCTGTGTCTGTACCTATGTATCCGTTCTGATCCTCTATATGTGTCTCTGGGTATATGTATGACAAGCTGATTCTTCATATCTGTGGGTACATGTATGACTGTGCTATGTTAACTCTCCATATCTGTGTATGTTAATTTATGGCCAGGCTGATCCTTCATCTACATGTACGACTGTGTTGATCCTCCATAATTGTGTGTACATGTATGACCATGTTGATCCTTTGAGTCTACATGTATGACTATACTAACCTCTCATATCCGTGTATGTACATGTATGACTGTACTGATTTGTCATGTGTCTTCGTGCACATGAATGATCATGCTGATCCTAGATATGTGTGTATATGTTCATGCATGACTATGCTGATCCTTCATATGTATCTACATGTATGTGTGACAGGCCCTCTTTCTTTCTTTCTGTGTCTCGATTGCTGTTATTTTGCACAGAATCACCTCGCAGTTAAATGATTAGTCCCCTTAATTATGTATTTACCTACTTATACTTAATGCCATTTGTGTTAAAATTTTATTTGTGTGTGTATGATCACACTGAACACCTATCTCGACTCGCATCCCTAAAATCTAATTTGCGCTCAGCAGCTTGATTGATTTTCCTTGCAAACCGTTCTTCCTCTGCTGAGTCGCTCTGTCAGTCTCTACACTGGCTGCCTGTATTTCAACGAATCCAATATAAAATTCTTCTACTAACATACAAGGCCATCAACAAAATTGCACCAACATACATCTCCTCACTTGTCTCATATCTTCTACCTTGACATCTCCGTTCTGCACAAGATCTACGTTACAGGATTTTTTTCGGGCTGCACCCACTTTGTGGATTGCCCTCCCTCGCACAGTAAGACTTTCCTCTGGTCTCCAAACCTTCAAGCGTTCTCTGAAAACCCACCTCTTCAGGCAAGCATATAATATTCCTCTACCACCCTCTTAATCTCCCCAGGTTACCCTATTACCACCCTCTACACAGCCAACACAACAACCCTCTGACCAACATTGGATCATATACCCACTAAGCAGTGTCTCCTATCACAATGTGGCTGGACCAATATGTAATACTTATCCTCTTGTATCTGTCTCCCATTGTCCCATAGATTGTAAGCTGCGAGCAGGACCCTCTTACCCCTCTGTATGTATTACCCAGTATTGTTTTATTAAGGTTTGTCCCCAATGGTAAAAGTGTTACGGAATCTGCTGGCGCTACATAAAGGTTAATAATAATGTATCCATGATTACGTTAAAACTTCATATCTGTACGTAGGTACATGTATGATCACACTGACGTGTTAGAAATGTGGCATGTTAGGTCTAATATATATATATATAATTTGTGTGTGTGAAGAATGTACCGGGGTATCAGAAGTCACAGGAGAGCTTTGTTCCCAGGGTGATGGGCAGCGTGACATTAAGATCTCCAGGTCAGCTAGCACGCTCCCCCTCACACCTATAAATCTGCCCACATGTTTTACATTTACCCCTTCCCCTGCAGTGTATCATGGTTTAACCAATATGCAAGATTGTACCTTCCAGATGGATATACTCCTAAATGGGGCCCTATATATTTCTTATTATTTGCCCCAAGAACGACTCCTCTGATAAGTGTGGGACATTTTGCGGAGTCTGACCCCCTAAGGGAGAGACTTCTGCAATGCCTCTGGGTGCTATAGGACATGGTTAGCATTGGGGGGGATGAGAGAGACCAGTTTTATTCCATCATTGGCCATTGTAGTCCCCGCTGTGTCTGATTTAGGCCCCCCTACACCAGCAGCTCTTCCCCTAGTGATACCACGAGCTGCGGTTTCAGTCCTCGCTAAAATTCTTTCTCCAGTTCGTAAAAAAAAAAAAAAGTTAAATATTCACAATGATGTTTTATTAGAGAACATAAAAAAAATTCCAGTTCTATAAAAGTTTATATTTTTTCCCTGTACAAATATACAAATTCACATTCAGTCCTCAGTCCTCCCCTGAAGAGATTGACACCTGACAAGTCCGGGGATCCACCTTGTCAAATATCCGTTCCAGTATTGGGGTGATAGCTGAAGAGGGGCAGTACATGGGGCAGTTAGTCTCTGATACAGTGAATTGTAAAGGCCTCTATAAATATACTCTATAAAATCTGATTTACATATTTACATAAAGCTACACTATGGAACCTCCCGATGCCAGCAGCGGCAACTGAAGAAATACTGTCTGAAGGGTTTTTTTTTTCCGCAATCCCACCACTAACACCATCTCATAGAGATTTCCAGGGGTCGGGGTACAGATCTCTGCCTGCGAGATTCTGCTGAGATATTGACCTCTGTGAAGGACAGTCCTGTGTCCACCGGTGGGAGCAGCTCCGTGGAAAGTGCGCAGTTGTCGCGTTTCTTTGGCTACATATAAACACTTTGTGCGTCTTTTTAAGACAATCTGTGTTCTTTGGTCACCCGACTGTGATATCTGCCAGGCTGAGGATCCCTAGTTGGGTCCAGGGTCATCCTATTGTATATACAGCTCGCGTTACAGTCAGCGTTCCGGAAATTGTCCGTTAGAGTCCGAGGCTGAGGAGTAACGGCAGCAAGAGTCCGAAGAGAGTGAGCGAGACGGATCTGCTCGCAGAGTTTTGGGCGAAGCTCCTTAGGACCTCAGGAACTGGCGCTTCGGGTTGATCTAGAGAGAGAAAAGATATTATATGAGACCCCTCCGCAGTTAGAGCAGAAACCCCCCATCTTTAGGCCACGTGACACTTTACACTAATTCCCTCTACAACGGGAGTGGACGGATTGAAGCATCTGGTCCTGATTTCAGGAGATTAAGGAGGATGGGCGGGTGATCTGCTACAGGTCTCTCCGGACCAGTATATACAAAGCTGGCCCAGAGCCTCACGCGTTGCTCTGTATCTGATTACAAGCAGGAGAGGCCGATAGGGGGCTTACCTGAGAGGACTCTGGCTCTCGGCGTATGGACATTGGTAGCCGGCTGCTGAGCTGTGGAAACAGAAGAAAGTACGTGAGTGGGGGGTGCAGCCGTTATATGGAGAACCCCTCAACCCTCCCCCAAAGCACGTTCTACTCTCTGGCCGGCACTAGTGCTCACCCTCTGCCAGCCATGTGATATACGTCACAGTGATCAGTAAATAAGAGGTTACACAAACTCCTGGCTACTTACTGGCTTTCCCAGCAACGTGGACTTTTAGTTTCAGACAGGACTCTCCATGATGGTGGATAGGTTTGGCTGTAAGAAGAAGAAACAGATGTTAGGAGACCACTTATCATAACCACAAAGATCAGAAGATTGAAGTCAGCAGCCACAGAGCAGACAGGAGGAGGGTGACCGCCGTCCCTCAAACAATGCTTAGGACAGAAGACAATATCCCGGCAGGAACCACCCCCCTTCTCCTACTTCCCGAAGATGTTTTTGGGAATGGTTAAGAGTTTGTTGTGCAGGAGACTATTCATTGTGCTGATTCCTACGTAGATGACTGTAGGTCTGATGAAGGCCTCTCGATTCCCTAATCTGACAGGACACACCTAGATCGCTTGTAGAGACAGGCTCTTCCGCGGCCCGGTGCGTCCTGCCCATGCATGTGCCGTGTTCTTGCCAGCAGAGACTCGTCGCTGGGAGTAATGTGTCTCTAACAAAGGAAAGGGGATTACAGGCAGTATCCCCCATAACACAGCTGTGTATCGTCACAAACATCAGCTCTAGTTGTCTCCGTGTGAGGGAGAAGAAATCTTATACACTCCCAACACCAATCCCAGTCTCTGCTCTTGTTCCCATGAGCTTACAATCTACTGATAAATCCAGAGACTTGGACCCTTCGGCTTGAGTCACGTGTAATATACAGTCATTATAAAATCTCTAAGTGTTGCAGCTCAGTCTATGGCCATAAACTACATGTAATGACCTTTATCTCACCAGTCCCCGAGCTACTTACAGATATAGTAGTAGCTGTGTCCTTCTTTGAACTCCTTGCCCAAGCTGAAGGCAGAAAACTTCTGAAACTTCTCCCTGAACCTCTCGGGTCCGTTAGGGGCGAAGGGATTGTTACACTCCCAGCGGACCTGGTTCTTGGAGTGTGGCTTGCAGGTTTCGTACGCTTCGAAATCTACCAAGAACAAGGTGTATCTTTCCACCGTGTCCCCCGAAAGGCTGTCGTCTTCGTAATGCGGGCACACAATGTCCAGATAGTCGTTGAGTCGGACTTCAATGGTGTAATCATCCCAGAGGAAGCTGCAGAGAGAGGACAACAAGAGGTGTTAGGTGGTTCCTTGTCTTGGTGGTGGGATCAACAAGTTGGGTACTACAGAGGACACTTACAGGAGAAATAACACTTCTCTATTAACCACTTCATGTTAATGCGTGAATCAATTATTCCTGATTACACCTCTACCCTGAGGGACCTTGCCATTTGGTGAATCTTTGAGACCTAATTACCCCAAGAAACAAGCCAGGGGCTGTGAATATTGTCTCATGCAGCGTGTGATGGGCTCTGTGACGTACATGGGTGTGATATGTTGACAAACACAAGTTCTCGTACGTTTCATTACCCAGAGCCAGGCTGCTGTGACCCCGGGTGATGAAAGCGTTACTGTGTAAGGGTGAGTCATATGTGTCCTCCAGGTGTGAGCCCCACAGACAGGATACTGAAACCATGCATGTAATAGACATGACAGCAGCACATGTAGTACACGTATGCACAGCACTGCAGGCCAGGCACTGGTTAATAATGTTTCTATCCCATGTTGTGTCAGGTGGGAGTATGTTGGCCTCACCCTGTATCTTGCACAATGTACACAGCATGCCAGGAATCTATCACACTCATACTTTTGTCTGGGGGAGACACTGTTTCCCCTCCTACTAAGCCTCTTCCCGAAAACGCTGCACAATGACCACGATTGCATTACATGGAACGGATCCTTAAGTTAATTATTATTACATTAGATCACAAGCTCTTCAGGTCACAGACTCCCTTATTTCTATTTTACCACTAGATTTAGGACAGGATCTTTGAGCAGAAGACTGAAAGCTCCTTGGGTCTGTACGCTCTTACGGACGGTATTTCATTATAACACCAATTTATAAAGTCATGATCATATAAAGTAATGGATTTTAGGATCAAGCGAGTGGGTCACTATTTGTAAGGATCTGTCAGGAACCTGTCACACCAAGCGGGCACTACCAGTGGCACACTAGTACCAGTCCAATACTCACTCCAGTACACAGAGAATTCTCTTGTTGTTATTCTTCTAATATGAGCCGCTGGTTCCTGTCAGCCCCGGGTGTAAAACATCACGTCCTCATTAACCTGAGCCCCCCACAGCCAGACAGCGTGTCTCCACCCCATGCTGCTACAGTCATTAGGTCACAGAGAAATGTAACACGAGGGCCACATAAACACCAAGGCCAGTAAATCTCCTCTTACACCGTGAAATCTACTCCCGGGAGAGAGTCCGGCCGTGTTCCGGCACCTCGCTATTCGGGGGGTACACGCCTCTGCCTCATGCAGCACGCACAATGCCCTGGAAGTAATTAACGTGGCCGCCAGGAGACTGCGTTTGGCGTGGCCATTCAGGACCACCATTTTTATGTTAATTCCTTCTCCTTGAAAAGCCTGTTCACCGACACACACATACAGCTTCTGCTATTCACAATGACCCGGCAGGGAGTGATTCCTTTTATCGCAATAGTGTGACTGTTACTTTTTTGTGCTATGAGGGCCATACAGAAACTCTCCATAATTGGTGCCGCCAGCTAGGCTGGGAGACAGTATGTTCTGAGGAAGTACAACAGATTTGTCTCCAGTCCCTGTTCTGGGTCTCAGGCCCTGACGGAGGCCTACAGAACCGCCCCATCTCTGGGTCCTCCGCTGAGGCCTAGTGTTACCGTCTTTTGGAGCTGGGCCACAGGAGGAGAGGGGTGTGCGTGCGGGACGTAACCCTGGCGCAGTTAGGGCTGACTGTGGTGTGAGTTTAGGCTGCTCTCCCAGATCTGTGTTTGCTTTTACCCGAGAGCTGCACTATGGCAGCTACTCCCTGTTTACAGGCCAGGGTATTGTCTCCAGACGTGGGGAGGGCCAGGCATGAAGAGCGGCCTTTGTTCTGCAAATTCATTTCATCCTAATGAGGACCTGATAAAAAGCACAAGTGCTACTTGATAATGTAGAAAGTACTCAGGCCAAACAACACCTCCACTTGTGTTATCTTTGGCGTGTTATCCAACAGCTCCACAGCATTGCACAATGTACACACAACAGCCAGAGCCAAGATCCTCTTGTGTGTGTGTGTACGTTGGCCCTTAGTGGCATCCATTGGAGGCTGGAGACCGGCCTACGAATTCCCACACAATCCTGTGCTGTATGGTATCACCTGTAGACAGTCTGTACACTGCACGCCCCTCTCCTCTCCACACTTCCCCGGTGCCTCGTGCCTCTCGTCTGTATTTACAATTTGGGACAGGTCTGCGCAGCCGAGGGACTACATTCCTGGCCGAGCTGCTAGAAAATGAAACTGGAAAAACCACTTTTACACTGTAGCTGCATCCAATAACCTGATCTTATCGAGCACCTGAGAGAAGTTCCCCCCTGGGCCCAGAGCTGACACTCTACTCCTCCTCAGAGACTGTCACTCTGCGCCTCCTCACTGCCATAAAACCGCACAGGACTTAGTTCTGTGTTTGTGAAGGATTAACAGTCCCAACTAACCATATTTTCTGTTAAAAGAATAAATCCATCACGGCTCACACAGAGTAGAAACCAGAACTAAATAGATTGCAAGCTCCTGGGAGTAGACATCATTGGTCTTGGCAGGCCTACCTATAGATCAGCTGACTGTATGTTTCTATATGTGCTTATTACATGTAGCAGCACAATAACAAGTGCAGGAATGTTACACGGCTGAGGGCTGCACGTTGCTATAAACTGGAGTAAATCAGGGTGTAGACAGAGCTCTCCAGAACTGGCCCTGAGCCCGGGAATGGGGAGAGAGGGGGCTGGTTCTGCTCTGAGGAAGGAAAGGACGGAGGGGGGAGGTTTTCCTGATCAGCCTTCCTAAAGGAAACAACACGCAAAGTTCCCAGATACTATACTAATATTATGCTGCTAAACATGCAGAATTACTACACTGAACACCCCATTACTATGGAGTAATACTATGCTACATACAGTGATGGCCACACTGAGCTGACTGATCATACAGGGTACAGATAATACCCAGCGCTGGTCAGGAGATGGGTGATCGGTGTAGATTGCAGCCATACTGAGCTGACTGATCATTCAGGGTACAGATAATACCCAGCGCTGGGCAGGAGATGGGCGTTAGGTGTAGATTGCAGCCATACTGAGCTGACTGATCATACTGGGTACAGATAATACCCTGCGCTGGGCAGGAGATGGGTGATAGGTGTAGATTGCAGCCTTACTGATCATACAGGGTACAGATAATACCCAGCGCTGGGCAGGAGATGGGTGATAGGTGTAGATTGCGGCCATACTGAGCTCACTGATCATACAGGGTACAGAGAATACCCAGCGCTGGGCAGGAGATGGGTGATAGGTGTAGATTGCAGCCATACTGAGCTGACTGATTATACAGGGTACAGATAATACCCTGCGCTGGGCGGGAGATGGGTGATAGGTGTAGATTGCGGCCATACTGAGCTCACTGATCATACAGGGTACAGATAATACCCTGCGCTGGGCAGGAGATGGGTGATAGGTGTAGATTGCAGCCATACTGAGCTGACTGATCATACAGGGTACAGATAATACCCAGCGCTGGGCGGGTGATAGGTGTAGACTGCGGCCATACTGAGCTGACTGATGACACTGGGTCCAGATAATACCCAGCGCTGGGCAGGAGATGGGTGATAGGTGTAGATTGCAGCCATACTGAGCTCACTGATCATACAGGGTACAGATAATACCCTGCGCTGGGCGGGTGATAGGTGTAGACTGCGGCCATACTGAGCTGACTGATGACACTGGGTACAGATAATACCCAGCGCTGGCAGGAGATGGGTGATAGGTGTAGACTGTTTGGGGCTGGGCGTGAGTGTTGTGCGGAGCTGCTTAACAAGTCATCACAGGCAGTGATATAGGACAACGTGGGTCAGCCTGGTTACTCTTGTCTGCCCCCCCTGTGGTGAGTCCATTATTGAAGCCACAGCTGGCTGCCCAGCAAAGCTTTCCCCAAACAAACACACTGGACAATCCCCCATCCCCCTCCCCCGGCTCCTCTCCCCCTCCCCCAGCCTGCCTGTTTGCTGTACACCCCCTACCCACTAACCTTCAGAAGTTTAACTCTGAGATAACAAGACCCCCCCCCCCATAGACCCAGCTCGGCCTGACACAGTAATCCCACATTATCCCCAACAGGTTGGATCACAGAACATGACGGACCCTATAGTAATGTCATCCAAATGTATCTAGTATATAACACTACACAGACTCTGCAGATGTCATGATATATAGATATATATATACCCACAGACCCAGATGATACATTGTATACACTCAAACCTCTGTACACCATATATACATTGTACACACTACAGAACAGCTATACATTGTACAGAGGACCTATAGATTATAGGACACACTATCCAACACACACAGTACAGACATTAGTATGTGGCTGGGAACATGTTACAGTGACGGGAGTGGAGATTTCCCAGCACCTGGTAAAATTGAGCAATCATGAGTCAGCCCCGTGGGGAAGGTACAGGGGTGAGAAGAGTAATGTGTGATCCATGTGTCACTGACCTGTGGTGCTCACACTGCACTGCAGAGCATTGCACTAATACCAGGGGGGCACTGTACACTGCAGAGCATTGCACTAATACCAGGGGGGCACTGTACACTGCAGAACATTGCACCAATACCAGCGGGGGCACTGTACACTGCAGAGCATTGCACCAATACCAGGGGGGGCACTGTACACTGCAGAGCATTGCACCAATACCAGGAGGGCACTGCATAACAAGTACTGCAGAGCATTGCACCAATACCAGGAGGGCACTGTACACAGCATAACAAGTACTGCAGAACATTGCACTAATACCAGGGGGGCACTGTACACAGCATAACAAGTACTGCAGAACATTGCACTAATACCAGGGGGGCACTGTACACAGCATAACAAGTACTGCAGATCATTGCACTAATACCAGGAGGACACTGTACACAGCATAACAAGTACTGCAGAACATTGCACTAATACCAGGGGGGCACTGTACACAGCATAACAAGTACTGCAGAACATTGCACTAATACCAGGGGGGCACTGTACACAGCATAACAAGTACTGCAGAACATTGCACTAATACCAGGGGGGCACTGTACACAGCATAACAAGTACTGCAGAACATTGCACTAATACCAGGGGGGCACTGTACACAGCATAACAAGTACTGCAGATCATTGCACTAATACCAGGAGGACACTGTACACAGCATAACAAGTACTGCAGAACATTGCACTAATACCAGGAGGACACTGTACACAGCATAACAAGTACTGCAGAACATTGCACTAATACCAGGGGGGCACTGTACACAGCATAACAAGTACTGCAGAACATTGCACTAATACCAGGGGGGCACTGTACACAGCATAACAAGTACTGCAGAACATTGCACTAATACCAGGGGGGCACTGTACACAGCATAACAAGTACTGCAGAACATTGCACTAATACCAGGGGGGCACTGTACACAGCATAACAAGTACTGCAGATCATTGCACTAATACCAGGAGGACACTGTACACAGCATAACAAGTACTGCAGAACATTGCACTAATACCAGGGGGGCACTGTACACAGCATAACAAGTACTGCAGAACATTGCACTAATACCAGGGGGGCACTGTACACAGCATAACAAGTACTGCAGATCATTGCACTAATACCTGGAGGGCACTGTACACAGCATAACAAGTACTGCAGATCATTGCACTAATACCAGGAGGACACTGTACACAGCATAACAAGTACTGCAGAACATTGCACTAATACCAGGGGGGCACTGTACACAGCATAACAAGTACTGCAGAACATTGCACTAATACCTAGAGGACACTGTACACAGCATAACAAGTACTGCAGAACATTGCACTAATACCTGGAGGGCACTGTACACAGCATAACAAGTACTGCAGATCATTGCACTAATACCTAGAGGACACTGTACACAGTATAACAAGTACTGCAGAACATTGCACTAATACCAGGGGGGCACTGTACACAGCATAACAAGTACTGCAGAACATTGCACTAATACCTGGAGGGCACTGTACACAGCATAACAAGTACTGCAGATCATTGCACTAATACCTAGAGGACACTGTACACAGTATAACAAGTACTGCAGATCATTGCACCAATACCTAGAGGACACTGTACACAGCATAACAAGTACTGCAGATCATTGCACTAATACCTGGAGGGCACTGTACACAGCATAACAAGTACTGCAGATCATTGCACTAATACCAGGGGGGCACTGTACACAGCATAACAAGTACTGCAGATCATTGCACTAATACCTAGAGGACACTGTACACAGCATAACAAGTACTGCAGATCATTGCACTAATACCAGGGGGGCACTGTACACAGCATAACAAGTACTGCAGATCATTGCACTAATACCAGGGGGGGCACTGTACACAGCATAACAAGTACTGCAGATCATTGCACTAATACCAGGGGGGCACTGTACACAGCATAACAAGTACTGCAGATCATTGCACTAATACCTAGAGGACACTGTACACAGCATAACAAGTACTGCAGAACATTGCACTAATACCAGGGGGGCACTGTACACAGCATAACAAGTACTGCAGATCATTGCACTAATACCTAGAGGACACTGTACACAGCAGAACAAGTACTGCAGAACATTGCACTAATACCAGGGGGGCACTGTACACAGCATAACAAGTACTGCAGATCATTGATTGCACTGATCCCAGAAAGACACTGCACACAGCAGAGCATTATACTGATACATGTATAACAAGTACTGCAGAGCATTGCACGAACACCAGCATAAGAAGTACTGCAGATCATTGCACTGATAGATGTATAAGAAGTACTGCAGATCATTGCACAGATCCCAGGAGGGCACAGCACACAGCAGATCATTGCACCAATCCCAGCAGGACACTGCACACAGCAGAGCATTGCACTGATACATGTATAAGAAGTACTGCAGAGCATTGCACAGATCCCAGGAGGGCACAGCAGAGCATTGCACCGTGGCTCTCACCCCTTGTTGGAGCTGTTCCAGTGCACAGTGTGGGTCTCCGCAGACACTGCCCAGACAGACAGCAGTAGCAGCAGCCAGCAGCCTCCGCTCACCTCCATCTCTCTCCAGCAGCAGACTCAGTGTTTCTAGTGGGCGGAATGTGACTCCGGCTTTTCTAGGTCTCCCTCCCATAGTAATGAGGGGGTGTGATCTGCCCCGGGCTCCAGCCTCCGCTATTGTCTCTAACTTGTTTATGGAGTGTGTCTGATTGTTATAGAGACTGTCTGACGTCCCACCCACTGTTACTACTGGGGTGACCTGTAGTATGTGGGGTAATGTCTGATGTCCCACCCAGTGTTATTACTGGGGTGACTTGTAGTATGTGGGGTATTGTCTGATGTCCCACCCAGTGTTACTACTGGGGTGACTTGTAGTATGTGGGGTAATGTCTGACGTCCCACCCAGTGTTATTACTGTGGTGACTTGTAGTATGTGGGGTAATGTCTGATGTCCCTCCTAGTATTATTACTGGGGTGACCTGTAGTATGTGGGGTAATGTCTGCTGTCCCACCAAGTGTTATTACTGGGGTGACCTGTAGTATGTGGGGTAATGTCTGATGTCCCACCCAATATTATTACTGGGGTGACTTGTAGTATGTGGGGTAATGTCTGACGTCCCACCCAGTGTTATTACTGGGGTGACTTGTAGTATGTGGGGTAATGTCTGATGTCCCTCCCAGTATTATTACTGGGGTGACTTGTAGTATGTGGGGTAATGTCTGACGTCCCACCCAGTATTATTACTGGGGTGACTTGTAGTATTAGGGGTAATGTCTGATGTTACCACCTAGTATTACTATTGGGGTGACTTGTAGTATGTGGGGTAATGTCTGATGTCCCACCCAGTATTATTACTGGGGTGACTTGTAGTATGTGGGGTAATTGTCTGATGTCCCCACCCAGTATTATTACTGGGATGACTTGTAGTATGTGGAGTAATGTCTGATGACCCACCCATTATTATTACTGGGGTGACTTGTAGTATTAGGGGTAATGTCTGATGTTACCACCTAGTATTACTATTGGGGTGACTTGTAGTATGTGAGGTAATGTCTGATGTCCCACCCAGTATTATTACTGGGGTGACTTGTAGTATGTGGGGTAATGTCTGATGTCCCTCCCAGTATTATTACTGGGGTGACTTGTAGTATTAGGGGTAATGTCTGATGTCCCACCCAGTATTATTACTGGGGTGACTTGTAGTATGTGGGGTAATGTCTGACGTCCCACCCAGTATTACTACTGGGGTGACTTGTAGTGTAAGGGGTATTGTCTGATGTCAGCACCCAGTATTATTACTGGGGTGACTTGTAGTATGTGGGGTAATGCCTGATGTCCCACCCAGTATTATTACTGGGGTGACTTGTAGTATGTGGGGTAATGTCTGATGTCCCTCCCAGTATTATTACTGGGGTGACTTGTAGTATTAGGGGTAATGTCTGATGTCCCACCCAGTATTATTACTGGGGTGACTTGTAGTATGTGGGGTAATGTCTGACGTCCCACCCAGTATTACTACTGGGGTGACTTGTAGTATAAGGGGTATTGTCTGATATCCCCACCCAGTATTATTACTGGGGTGACTTGTAGTATGTGGGATAATGCCTGATGTCCCACCCAGTGTTACTACTGCTGTGACTTGTAGTATGTGGGGTAATGTCTGATGTCCCACCCAGTGTTACTACCGGGGTGACTTGTAGTATGTGGGGTAATGTCTGATGTCCCACCCAGTGTTACTACCAGGGTGACTTGTAGTATGTGGGGTAATGTCTGATGTCCCACCCAGTGTTACTACCGGGGTGACTTGTAGTATGTGGGGTAATGTCTGATGTCCCACCCAGTGTTACTACTGGGGTGACTTGTAGTATGTGGAGTAATGTCTGATGTCCCACCCAGTGTTACTACTGGGGTGACTTGTAGTATGTGGGGTAATGTCTGACGTCCCACCCAGTGTTACTACTGGGGTGACTTGTAGTATGTGGGTAATGTCTGATGTCCCACCCAGTATTATTACTGGGGTGACTTGTAGTATGTGGGGTAATGTATGATGTCCCACCCAGTATTATTACTGGGGTGACTTGTAGTATGTGGGGTAATGTCTGATGTCCCACCCAGTATTATTAATGGGGTGACTTTTAGTATGTGGGGTATTGTCTGATGTCCCACCTAGTATTATTACTGGGGTGACTTGTAGTATGTGGGGTAATGTCTGATGTCCCTCCCAGTATTATTACTGGGGTGACTTGTAGTTTGTTGGGTAATGTCTGACGTCCCACCCAGTGTTACTACTGGGTATGACTTGTAGTATGTGGGTAATGTCTGATGTCCCACCCAGTATTATTACTGGGGTGACTTGTAGTATGTGGGGTAATGTCTGATGTCCCACCCAGTAATATTACTGGGGTGACTTGTAGTATGTGGGGTAATGTCTGATGTCCTACCCAGTGTTATTACCCGGGTGACTTGTAGTATGTGGGGTAATGTCTGATGTCCTACCCAGTATTATTACTGGGGTGACTTGTAGTATGTGGGGTAATGTCTGATGTCCTACCCAGTATTACTACTGGGGTGACTTGTAGTATGTGGGGTAATGTCTGATGTCCTACCCAGTATTATTACCCGGGTGACTTGTAGTATGTGGGGTAATGTCTGATGTCCCCACCCAGTATTATTACTGGGTTGACCTGTAGTATGTGGGGTAATGTCTGATGTCCCACCCAGTGTTACTACTGGGGTGACTTGTAGTATGTGGAGTAATGTCTGATGTCCCACCCAGTGTTACTACTGGGGTGACTTGTAGTATGTTGGGTAATGTCTAATGTCCCACCCAGTGTTACTACTGGGGTGACTTGTAGTATGTTGGGTAATGTCTGACGTCCCACCCAGTGTTACTACTGGGTATGACTTGTAGTATGTGGGTAATGTCTGATGTCCCACCCAGTATTATTACTGGGGTGACTTGTAGTATGTGGGGTAATGTCTGATGTCCCACCCAGTAATATTACTGGGGTGACTTGTAGTATGTGGGGTAATGTCTGATGTCCTACCCAGTGTTATTACCCGGGTGACTTGTAGTATGTGGGGTAATGTCTGATGTCCTACCCAGTATTATTACTGGGGTGACTTGTAGTATGTGGGGTAATGTCTGATGTCCTACCCAGTATTACTACTGGGGTGACTTGTAGTATGTGGGGTAATGTCTGATGTCCTACCCAGTATTATTACCCGGGTGACTTGTAGTATGTGGGGTATTGTCTAATGTCCCCCACCTAGTATTATTACTGGGGTGACTTGTAGTATGTGGGGTATTGTCTGATGTCCCCACCCAGTATTACTACTGGGGTGACTTGTAGTATGTGGGGTAATGTCTGATGTCCCACCCAGTATTACTACCGGGGTGACTTGTAGTATGTGGGGTAATGTCTGATGTCCCACCCAGTATTACTACCGGGGTGACTTGTAGTATGTGGGGTAATGTCTGATGTCCCCACCCAGTATTATTACTGGGGTGACCTGTAGTATGTGGGGTAATGTCTGATGTCCCCACCCAGTATTATTACTGGGTTGACATGTAGTATGTGGGGGTAATGTCTGATGTCCCACCCAGTGTTACTACTGGGGTGACTTGTAGTATGTGGAGTAATGTCTGATGTCCCACCCAGTGTTACTACTGGGGTGACTTGTAGTATGTGGGGTAATGTCTGACGTCCCATCCAGTGTTACTACTGGGGTGACTTGTAGTATGTTGGGTAATGTCTGACGTCCCACCCAGTGTTACTACTGGGTATGACTTGTAGTATGTGGGTAATGTCTGATGTCCCACCCAGTATTATTACTGGGGTGACTTGTAGTATGTGGGGTAATGTCTGATGTCCCACCCAGTAATATTACTGGGGTGACTTGTAGTATGTGGGGTAATGTCTGATGTCCTACCCAGTGTTATTACCCGGGTGACTTGTAGTATGTAGGGTAATGTCTGATGTCCTACCCAGTATTATTACTGGGGTGACTTGTAGTATGTGGGGTAATGTCTGATGTCCTACCCAGTATTACTACTGGGGTGACTTGTAGTATGTGGGGTAATGTCTGATGTCCTACCCAGTATTATTACCCGGGTGACTTGTAGTATGTGGGGTAATGTCTGATGTCCCCACCCAGTATTATTACTGGGTTGACCTGTAGTATGTGGGGTAATGTCTGATGTCCCACCCAGTGTTACTACTGGGGTGACTTGTAGTATGTGGAGTAATGTCTGATGTCCCACCCAGTGTTACTACTGGGGTGACTTGTAGTATGTGGGGTAATGTCTAACGTCCCACCCAGTGTTACTACTGGGGTGACTTGTAGTATGTTGGGTAATGTCTGACTTCCTACCCAGTGTTACTACTGGGTATGACTTGTAGTATGTGGGTAATGTCTGATGTCCCACCCAGTATTATTACTGGGGTGACTTGTAGTATGTGGGGTAATGTCTTATGTCCCACCCAGTAATATTACTGGGGTGACTTGTAGTATGTGGGGTAATGTCTGATGTCCTACCCAGTGTTATTACCCGGGTGACTTGTAGTATGTGGGGTAATGTCTGATGTCCTACCCAGTATTATTACTGGGGTGACTTGTAGTATGTGGGGTAATGTCTGATGTCCTAGCCAGTATTACTACTGGGGTGACTTGTAGTATGTGGGGTAATGTCTGATGTCCTACCCAGTATTATTACCCGGGTGACTTGTAGTATGTGGGGTAATGTCTGATGTCCTACCCAGTATTATTACCCGGGTGACTTGTAGTATGTGGGGTATTGTCTAATGTCCCCCACCTAGTATTATTACTGGGGTGACTTGTAGTATGTGGGGTAATGTCTGATGTCCCACCCAGTGTTACTACTGGGGTGACTTGGAGTATTAGGGGTACTGGTGATGTCCCACCCAGATGAAGTTATACGCAGGGATAGGTATTAATACTGGGTGACTTGTTAGATATATAATATTAGGGTTACTAGTGACCTGTACTATGACCCCCTATACCTGGTCTTACACACAATGACACTAACAATGTGTATTACCACAGAGGATACAGGGCAGCATACTGGGGGAGGTGTAATGACTCTCAGCCCTGCTGTCTATCCTATAGAGATAAGATTAGGAGACTACTGGTCTCAGACAGGTTGTAAAGATCACTTGTGGTCAGACACCCTGGCTCTCAACTTAATGTTTAACGGCCTAGCCTAGACTAAAGAGCTTGCAATCCAAGCCGACATCATCGTCAGAAGTAATCATCTTTATACAGGACCTGTCAGAGCACTGTCCGCACCTTGTTTAGGGGAAGCCCAGGGCTCTGGTTCCCTGTTTGTTCCTCATTGGATTCTAGGGGTCCATAACTGAGTAAACACTATACCGCTTGTGAGCTCAAGAGCTTGCAATCTAGGCACTTCTGCTCTCTTGCTGGTACTGCTTTAGGGTAATAACGGGAGATATGAGGATGGTAGGGACGTGTGACGTGGGGTAGATTGCCCCCCATCAGTTTGGAGGACACAGCTATGGACACAGACACAATCCTCTGTTACGCAGTGGTGACAGTGGTGTTTTGGTGCATGGGCCGGGGGGGTAGTGTGTTATTTTGTGAGTAGTATTTTTAGAAAGCAAGAATCTGGAAAAACCAGAGTTTGCGTGCGACCCAGGTGAGCACAGGAATATACAGAGGTAAGCTGTAGTGTCACATACCACACTGTGACGTACATTGTGCTGTGTCATGGCCCTGTGTGTAAATATCACACTACACACAGAGAAACAGGTGTGTGGGGTTAGGGTATAATCAGGGTACAAACACCCCATAGGACAGGTTTCTGTGCTAGGTGCAGGGGCCGGCTGGCACATTATAGCCCAGGAGGTGAGACTTAGCTGAGGAGCCTATTAGGAACATTTTAAAGAGAAAAACAATACAGGTAGCCCTGTGACCCAGCCAAGGTAGCCCACTATGGGACCGGCCTGGGGTCAGATGGTCTCTTTATCCTATAAGGCTGGACATGTCAGTAAGGTGTTCCTGGTGTACCCCCCAGATGGCTGACCTGCCCTCTCTCCCCCCTGCCTTGTGCTTCTCATCTCCACTCACTCTGCAATTCTGTGCTAAATGCTGAAATCTCACTTTCATTTCATGAGCTAATCTATTGATTTGGAGGGGGGGGGGGGGGGGTTGGGCGGTCCGGCTCTGGGCCGCAGCGAGATTCTCCGGTTACATTTAAATAGGCTTTTCTCTTGAAACCCAAAACTGTGCGAATCTCAGCGCTGGTCCCTCCTGCCCCACTCCCTGCAACACGATATGTCAGGGGGGGGGCACAGACTGCCTGCTTCATGCAAGACTGACCTCTTAAATCTGAGGCCTGTAAACTGCTGGCGTACAGCTGTGGACTACAGCCTGGGGCCCTCTCCGCAAACGGCCCCTCTGTGCTCGTGAAGTCAAGTGCCGGGAAAGGCTCATTTGTCCAAGTGTGTAGTGACCCGAGGAGCTTACATCTAGTGGTGTTATGGGGGACCACTTGTTTAGTGAGCTCCTGCCCCTTAGAGCTTACACTCTATGGCTGGACACGGTGGTTACAGTGTCACGTTTAAGGGCCACTACATAAAAACAGGTTAGAGCAATCTGGTCCCGTCAGAAAAAAGAAAACGAATTGTGCTGGGGTAATCCGGTGCCAGCTGGGCCATAGACGTGAGTGATATAATAGGTGAGGTTAGTGATAAGAGATGTGTGATCTCAGTGTTACACCAACATGTGAGAACACAGATGTTGTTGCTCTGTCTGCCAGGACTTGGGGGGTGGTACTCTGTGTACCCCCAAATTACAGGGTGTGGTGCTTACAGGGTGTTATTACTCTGCGTACCCCCAGAGTACAGGGTGTAGTGCTTACAGGGTGTTATTACTCTGCGTACCCCCAGAGTACAGGGTGTAGTGCTTACAGGGTGTTATTACTCTGCGTACCCCCAGAGTACAGGGTGTAGTGCTTACAAGATGTTATTACTCTGCGTACCCCCAGAGTACAGGGTGTAGTGCTTACAAGATGTTATTACTCTGTGTACCCCCAGAGTACAGGGTGTAGTGCTTACAGGGTGTTATTACTCTGTGTACCCCCAAATTACAGGGTGTGGTGCTTACAGGGTGTTATTACTCTGCGTACCCCCAGAGTACAGGGTGTAGTGCTTACAGGGTGTTACTACTCTGTGTACCCCCAGAATACAGGGTGTAGTGCTTACAGGGTGTTATTACTCTGTGTACCCCCAGAGTACAGGGTGTAGTGCTTACAAGATGTTATTACTCTGTGTACCCCCAGAATACAGGGTGTAGTGCTTACAGGGTGTTATTACTCTGTGTACCCCCAGAGTACATGGTGTAGTGCTTACAAGATGTTATTACTCTGTGTACCCCCAGAATACAGGGTGTGGTGCTTACAGGGTGTTATTACTCTGTGTACCCCCAAATTACAGGGTGTGGTGCTTACAGGGTGTTATTACTCTGCGTACCCCCAGAGTACAGGGTGTAGTGCTTACAGGGTGTTACTACTCTGTGTACCCCCAGAATACAGGGTGTAGTGCTTACAGGGTGTTACTACTCTGTGTACCCCCAGAATACAGGGTGTAGTGCTTACAGGGTGTTATTACTCTGTGTACCCCCAGAATACAGGGTGTGGTGCTTACAGGGTGTTATTACTCTGTGTACCCCCAGAATACAGGGTGTAGTGCTTACAGGGTGTTACTACTCTGTGTACCCCCAGAATACAGGGTGTAGTGCTTACAGGGTGTTACTACTCTGTGTACCCCCAGAATACAGGGTGTAGTGCTTACAGGGTGTTACTACTCTGTGTACCCCCAGAATACAGGGTGTAGTGCTTACAGGGTGTTATTACTCTGTGTACCCCCAGAATACAGGGTGTAGTGCTTACAGGGTGTTATTACTCTGTGTACCCCCAGAGTACAGGGTGTAGTGCTTACAAGATGTTATTACTCTGTGTACCCCCAGAATACAGGGTGTAGTGCTTACAAGATGTTATTACTCTGTGTACCCCCAGAATACAGGGTGTAGTGCTTACAGGGTGTTATTACTCTGTGTACCCCCATGATTTGGGGTGTAGTATTATAAGATGTTATTACTCTGTGTACCCCCAGGATTTGGGGTGTAGTATTATAAGATGTCATTACTCTGTGTACCCCCAGGATTTGGGGTGTAGTATTATAAGATGTCATTACTCTGTGTACCCCCAGGATTTGGGGTGTAGTATTATAAGATGTTATTACTCTGTGTACCCCCAGGATTTGGGGTGTAGTATTATAAGATGTCATTACTCTGTGTACCCCCAGGATTTGGGGTGTAGTATTATAAGATGTTATTACTCTGTGTACCCCCAGGATTTGGGGTGTAGTATTATAAGATGTTATTACTCTGTGTACCCCCAGGATTTGGGGTGTAGTATTATAAGATGTCATTACTCTGTGTACCCCCAGGATTTGGGGTGTAGTATTATAAGATGTTATTACTCTGTGTACCCCCAGGATTTGGGGTGTAGTATTATAAGATGTTATTACTCTGTGTACCCCCAGGATTTGGGGTGTAGTATTATAAGATGTCATTACTCTGTGTACCCCCAGGATTTGGGGTGTAGTATTATAAGATGTCATTACTCTGTGTACCCCCAGGATTTGGGATGTAGTATTATAAGATGTCATTACTCTGTGTACCCCCAGGATTTGGGGTGTAGTATTATAAGATGTCATTACTCTGTGTACCCCCAGGATTTGGGGTGTAGTATTATAAGATGTTATTACTCTGTGTACCCCCAGGATTTGGGGTGTAGTATTATAAGATGTTATTACTCTGTGTACCCCCAGGATTTGGGGTGTAGTATTATAAGATGTCATTACTCTGTGTACCCCCAGGATTTGGGGTGTAGTATTATAAGATGTCATTACTCTGTGTACCCCCAGGATTTGGGGTGTAGTATTATAAGATGTCATTACTCTGTGTACCCCCAGGATTTGGGGTGTAGTATTATAAGATGTCATTACTCTGTGTACCCCCAGGATTTGGGGTGTAGTATTATAAGATGTCATTACTCTGTGTACCCCCAGGATTTGGGGTGTAGTATTATAAGATGGTATTACTCTGTGTACCCCCAGGATTCGGGGTGTAGTATTATAAGATGTCATTACTCTGTGTACCCCCAGGATTCGGGGTGTAGTATTATAAGATGTCATTACTCTGTGTACCCCCAGGATTTGGGGTGTAGTATTATAAGATGGTATTACTCTGTGTACCCCCAGGATTCGGGGTGTAGTATTATAAGATGTCATTACTCTGTGTACCCCCAGGATTTGGGGTGTAGTATTATAAGATGTTATTACTCTGTGTACCCCCAGGATTTGGGGTGTAGTATTATAAGATGGTATTACTCTGTGTACCCCCAGGATTCGGGGTGTAGTATTATAAGATGTCATTACTCTGTGTACCCCCAGGATTTGGGGTGTAGTATTATAAGATGTCATTACTCTGTGTACCCCCAGGATTCGGGGTGTAGTATTATAAGATGTTATTACTCTGTGTACCCCCAGGATTCGGGGTGTAGTATTATAAGATGGTATTACTCTGTGTACCCCCAGGATTTGGGGTGTAGTATTATAAGATGGTATTACTCTGTGTACCCCCAGGATTCGGGGTGTAGTATTATAAGATGTCATTACTCTGTGTACCCCCAGGATTTGGGGTGTAGTATTATAAGATGTTATTACTCTGTGTACCCCCAGGATTTGGGGTGTAGTATTATAAGATGGTATTACTCTGTGTACCCCCAGGATTTGGGGTGTAGTATTATAAGATGTCATTACTCTGTGTACCCCCAGGATTTGGGGTGTAGTATTATAAGATGTTATTACTCTGTGTACCCCCAGGATTTGGGGTGTAGTATTATAAGATGTCATTACTCTGTGTACCCCCAGGATTTGGGGTGTAGTATTATAAGATGTCATTACTCTGTGTACCCCCAGGATTTGGGGTGTAGTATTATAAGATGTTATTACTCTGTGTACCCCCAGGATTTGGGGTGTAGTATTATAAGATGGTATTACTCTGTGTACCCCCAGGATTTGGGGTGTAGTATTATAAGATGTCATTACTCTGTGTACCCCCAGGATTTGGGGTGTAGTATTATAAGATGTTATTACTCTGTGTACCCCCAGGATTTGGGGTGTAGTATTATAAGATGGTATTACTCTGTGTACCCCCAGGATTTGGGGTGTAGTATTATAAGATGTCATTACTCTGTGTACCCCCAGGATTTGGGGTGTAGTATTATAAGATGTTATTACTCTGTGTACCCCCAGGATTCGGGGTGTAGTATTATAAGATGTCATTACTCTGTGTACCCCCAGGATTTGGGGTGTAGTATTATAAGATGTCATTACTCTGTGTACCCCCAGGATTTGGGGTGTAGTATTATAAGATGTCATTACTCTGTGTACCCCCAGGCTTTGGGGTGTAGTATTATAAGATGTTATTACTCTGTGTACCCCCAGGATTTGGGGTGTAGTATTATAAGATGGTATTACTCTGTGTACCCCCAGGATTTGGGGTGTAGTATTATAAGATGTCATTACTCTGTGTACCCCCAGGATTTGGGGTGTAGTATTATAAGATGTTATTACTCTGTGTACCCCCAGGATTTGGGGTGTAGTATTATAAGATGGTATTACTCTGTGTACCCCCAGGATTTGGGGTGTAGTATTATAAGATGGTATTACTCTGTGTACCCCCAGGATTTGGGGTGTAGTATTATAAGATGGTATTACTCTGTGTACCCCCAGGATTCGGGGTGTAGTATTATAAGATGTCATTACTCTGTGTACCCCCAGGATTTGGGGTGTAGTATTATAAGATGTTATTACTCTGTGTACCCCCAGGATTTGGGGTGTAGTATTATAAGATGGTATTACTCTGTGTACCCCCAGGATTTGGGGTGTAGTATTATAAGATGTCATTACTCTGTGTACCCCCAGGATTTGGGGTGTAGTATTATAAGATGTTATTACTCTGTGTACCCCCAGGATTTGGGGTGTAGTATTATAAGATGTCATTACTCTGTGTACCCCCAGGATTTGGGGTGTAGTATTATAAGATGTCATTACTCTGTGTACCCCCAGGATTTGGGGTGTAGTATTATAAGATGTTATTACTCTGTGTACCCCCAGGATTTGGGGTGTAGTATTATAAGATGGTATTACTCTGTGTACCCCCAGGATTTGGGGTGTAGTATTATAAGATGTCATTACTCTGTGTACCCCCAGGATTTGGGGTGTAGTATTATAATATGTTATTACTCTGTGTACCCCCAGGATTTGGGGTGTAGTATTATAAGATGGTATTACTCTGTGTACCCCCAGGATTTGGGGTGTAGTATTATAAGATGTCATTACTCTGTGTACCCCCAGGATTTGGGGTGTAGTATTATAAGATGTTATTACTCTGTGTACCCCCAGGATTCGGGGTGTAGTATTATAAGATGTCATTACTCTGTGTACCCCCAGGATTTGGGGTGTAGTATTATAAGATGTCATTACTCTGTGTACCCCCAGGATTTGGGGTGTAGTATTATAAGATGTCATTACTCTGTGTACCCCCAGGATTTGGGGTGTAGTATTATAAGATGTTATTACTCTGTGTACCCCCAGGATTTGGGGTGTAGTATTATAAGATGTTATTACTCTGTGTACCCCCAGGATTCGGGGTGTAGTATTATAAGATGTCATTACTCTGTGTACCCCCAGGATTTGGGGTGTAGTATTATAAGATGTTATTACTCTGTGTACCCCCAGGATTTGGGGTGTAGTATTATAAGATGTCATTACTCTGTGTACCCCCAGGATTTGGGGTGTAGTATTATAAGATGTTATTACTCTGTGTACCCCCAGGATTTGGGGTGTAGTATTATAAGATGGTATTACTCTGTGTACCCCCAGGATTTGGGGTGTAGTATTATAAGATGTCATTACTCTGTGTACCCCCAGGATTTGGGGTGTAGTATTATAAGATGTTATTACTCTGTGTACCCCCAGGATTCGGGGTGTAGTATTATAAGATGTCATTACTCTGTGTACCCCCAGGATTTGGGGTGTAGTATTATAAGATGTCATTACTCTGTGTACCCCCAGGATTTGGGGTGTAGTATTATAAGATGTCATTACTCTGTGTACCCCCAGGATTTGGGGTGTAGTATTATAAGATGTTATTACTCTGTGTACCCCCAGGATTTGGGGTGTAGTATTATAAGATGGTATTACTCTGTGTACCCCCAGGATTTGGGGTGTAGTATTATAAGATGTTATTACTCTGTGTACCCCCAGGATTTGGGGTGTAGTATTATAAGATGGTATTACTCTGTGTACCCCCAGGATTTGGGGTGTAGTATTATAAGATGTCATTACTCTGTGTACCCCCAGGATTTGGGGTGTAGTATTATAAGATGTTATTACTCTGTGTACCCCCAGGATTTGGGGTGTAGTATTATAAGATGGTATTACTCTGTGTACCCCCAGGATTTGGGGTGTAGTATTATAAGATGTCATTACTCTGTGTACCCCCAGGATTTGGGGTGTAGTATTATAAGATGTCATTACTCTGTGTACCCCCAGGATTTGGGGTGTAGTATTATAAGATGTCATTACTCTGTGTACCCCCAGGATTTGGGGTGTAGTATTATAAGATGTCATTACTCTGTGTACCCCCAGGATTCGGGGTGTAGTATTATAAGATGTCATTACTCTGTGTACCCCCAGGATTTGGGGTGTAGTATTATAAGATGTCATTACTCTGTGTACCCCCAGGATTTGGGGTGTAGTATTATAAGATGGTATTACTCTGTGTACCCCCAGGATTTGGGGTGTAGTATTATAAGATGTCATTACTCTGTGTACCCCCAGGATTTGGGGTGTAGTATTATAAGATGTTATTACTCTGTGTACCCCCAGGATTTGGGGTGTAGTATTATAAGATGTTATTACTCTGTGTACCCCCAGGATTTGGGGTGTAGTATTATAAGATGTCATTACTCTGTGTACCCCCAGGATTTGGGGTGTAGTATTATAAGATGTCATTACTCTGTGTACCCCCAGGATTTGGGGTGTAGTATTATAAGATGTCATTACTCTGTGTACCCCCAGGATTTGGGGTGTAGTATTATAAGATGTCATTACTCTGTGTACCCCCAGGATTTGGGGTGTAGTATTATAAGATGGTATTACTCTGTGTACCCCCAGGATTTGGGGTGTAGTATTATAAGATGTCATTACTCTGTGTACCCCCAGGATTTGGGGTGTAGTATTATAAGATGTCATTACTCTGTGTACCCCCAGGATTTGGGGTGTAGTATTATAAGATGTCATTACTCTGTGTACCCCCAGGATTTGGGGTGTAGTATTATAAGATGTCATTACTCTGTGTACCCCCAGGATTTGGGGTGTAGTATTATAAGATGTCATTACTCTGTGTACCCCCAGGATTTGGGGTGTAGTATTATAAGATGTCATTACTCTGTGTACCCCCAGGATTTGGGGTGTAGTATTATAAGATGTCATTACTCTGTGTACCCCCAGGATTTGGGGTGTAGTATTATAAGACGTCATTACTCTGTGTACCCCCAGGATTTGGGGTGTAGTATTATAAGACGTCATTACTCTGTGTACCCCCAGGATTTGGGGTGTAGTATTATAAGATGTCATTACTCTGTGTACCCCCAGGATTTGGGGTGTAGTATTATAAGATGTCATTACTCTGTGTACCCCCAGGATTTGGGGTGTAGTATTATAAGACGTCATTACTCTGTGTACCCCCAGGATTTGGGGTGTAGTATTATAAGATGTCATTACTCTGTGTACCCCCAGGATTCGGGGTGTAGTATTATAAGATGTCATTACTCTGTGTACCCCCAGGATTTGGGGTGTAGTATTATAAGATGTCATTACTCTGTGTACCCCCAGGATTTGGGGTGTAGTATTATAAGATGTCATTACTCTGTGTACCCCCAGGATTTGGGGTGTAGTATTATAAGATGGTATTACTCTGTGTACCCCCAGGATTTGGGGTGTAGTATTATAAGATGTCATTACTCTGTGTACCCCCAGGATTTGGGGTGTAGTATTATAAGATGTCATTACTCTGTGTACCCCCAGGATTTGGGGTGTACTATTATAAGATGTTATTACTCTGTGTACCCCCAGGATTTGGGGTGTACTATTATAAGATGTCATTACTCTGTGTACCCCCAGGATTTGGGGTGTAGTATTATAAGATGTTATTACTCTGTGTACCCCCAGGATTTGGGGTGTAGTATTATAAGATGTCATTACTCTGTGTACCCCCAGGATTTGGGGTGTAGTATTATAAGATGTCATTACTCTGTGTACCCCCAGGATTTGGGGTGTAGTATTATAAGATGTCATTACTCTGTGTACCCCCAGGATTCGGGGTGTAGTATTATAAGATGTCATTACTCTGTGTACCCCCAGGATTTGGGGTGTAGTATTATAAGATGTCATTACTCTGTGTACCCCCAGGATTTGGGGTGTAGTATTATAAGACGTTATTACTCTGTGTACCCCCAGGATTTGGGGTGTAGTATTATAAGACGTCATTACTCTGTGTACCCCCAGGATTTGGGGTGTAGTATTATAAGATGTCATTACTCTGTGTACCCCCAGGATTTGGGGTGTAGTATTATAAGATGTCATTACTCTGTGTACCCCCAGGATTTGGGGTGTAGTATTATAAGATGTCATTACTCTGTGTACCCCCAGGATTTGGGGTGTAGTATTATAAGATGTCATTACTCTGTGTACCCCCAGGATTTGGGGTGTAGTATTATAAGATGTCATTACTCTGTGTACCCCCAGGATTTGGGGTGTAGTATTATAAGACGTTATTACTCTGTGTACCCCCAGGATTTGGGGTGTAGTATTATAAGATGTCATTACTCTGTGTACCCCCAGGATTTGGGGTGTAGTATTATAAGACGTTATTACTCTGTGTACCCCCAGGATTTGGGGTGTAGTATTATAAGATGTCATTACTCTGTGTACCCCCAGGATTTGGGGTGTAGTATTATAAGACGTCATTACTCTGTGTACCCCCAGGATTTGGGGTGTAGTATTATAAGATGTCATTACTCTGTGTACCCCCAGGATTTGGGGTGTAGTATTATAAGATGTCATTACTCTGTGTACCCCCAGGATTTGGGGTGTAGTATTATAAGATGTTATTACTCTGTGTACCCCCAGGATTTGGGGTGTAGTATTATAAGATGTCATTACTCTGTGTACCCCCAGGATTTGGGGTGTAGTATTATAAGACGTCATTACTCTGTGTACCCCCAGGATTCGGGGTGTAGTATTATAAGACGTCATTACTCTGTGTACCCCCAGGATTTGGGGTGTAGTATTATAAGACGTTATTACTCTGTGTACCCCCAGGATTTGGGGTGTAGTATTATAAGATGTCATTACTCTGTGTACCCCCAGGATTCGGGGTGTAGTATTATAAGATGTCATTACTCTGTGTACCCCCAGGATTTGGGGTGTAGTATTATAAGACGTCATTACTCTGTGTACCCCCAGGATTCGGGGTGTAGTATTATAAGATGTCATTACTCTGTGTACCCCCAGGATTTGGGGTGTAGTATTATAAGATGTCATTACTCTGTGTACCCCCAGGATTTGGGGTGTAGTATTATAAGATGTTATTACTCTGTGTACCCCCAGGATTTGGGGTGTAGTATTATAAGATGTCATTACTCTGTGTACCCCCAGGATTTGGGGTGTAGTATTATAAGACGTCATTACTCTGTGTACCCCCAGGATTTGGGGTGTAGTATTATAAGATGTCATTACTCTGTGTACCCCCAGGATTCGGGGTGTAGTATTATAAGACGTCATTACTCTGTGTACCCCCAGGATTTGGGGTGTAGTATTATAAGATGTCATTACTCTGTGTACCCCCAGGATTTGGGGTGTAGTATTATAAGATGTCATTACTCTGTGTACCCCCAGGATTTGGGGTGTAGTATTATAAGACGTCATTACTCTGTGTACCCCCAGGATTTGGGGTGTAGTATTATAAGATGTTATTACTCTGTGTACCCCCAGGATTTGGGGTGTAGTATTATAAGATGGTATTACTCTGTGTACCCCCAGGATTTGGGGTGTAGTATTATAAGATGTCATTACTCTGTGTACCCCCAGGATTTGGGGTGTAGTATTATAAGACGTCATTACTCTGTGTACCCCCAGGATTTGGGGTGTAGTATTATAAGATGTTATTACTCTGTGTACCCCCAGGATTTGGGGTGTAGTATTATAAGATGTCATTACTCTGTGTACCCCCAGGATTTGGGGTGTAGTATTATAAGACGTCATTACTCTGTGTACCCCCAGGATTTGGGGTGTAGTATTATAAGATGGTATTACTCTGTGTACCCCCAGGATTTGGGGTGTAGTATTATAAGATGTCATTACTCTGTGTACCCCCAGGATTTGGGGTGTAGTATTATAAGACGTCATTACTCTGTGTACCCCCAGGATTTGGGGTGTAGTATTATAAGATGTTATTACTCTGTGTACCCCCAGGATTTGGGGTGTAGTATTATAAGATGGTATTACTCTGTGTACCCCCAGGATTTGGGGTGTAGTATTATAAGACGTCATTACTCTGTGTACCCCCAGGATTTGGGGTGTAGTATTATAAGATGTCATTACTCTGTGTACCCCCAGGATTCGGGGTGTAGTATTATAAGATGTTATTACTCTGTGTACCCCCAGGATTTGGGGTGTAGTATTATAAGATGGTATTACTCTGTGTACCCCCAGGATTCGGGGTGTAGTATTATAAGACGTCATTACTCTGTGTACCCCCAGGATTTGGGGTGTAGTATTATAAGATGTTATTACTCTGTGTACCCCCAGGATTTGGGGTGTAGTATTATAAGATGGTATTACTCTGTGTACCCCCAGGATTCGGGGTGTAGTATTATAAGACGTCATTACTCTGTGTACCCCCAGGATTCGGGGTGTAGTATTATAAGATGGTATTACTCTGTGTACCCCCAGGATTTGGGGTGTAGTATTATAAGATGTCATTACTCTGTGTACCCCCAGGATTTGGGGTGTAGTATTATAAGATGTCATTACTCTGTGTACCCCCAGGATTTGGGGTGTAGTATTATAAGATGGTATTACTCTGTGTACCCCCAGGATTTGGGGTATAGTATTATAAGACGTCATTACTCTGTGTACCCCCAGGATTTGGGGTGTAGTATTATAAGATGTCATTACTCTGTGTACCCCCAGGATTTGGGGTGTAGTATTATAAGATGTCATTACTCTGTGTACCCCCAGGATTCGGGGTGTAGTATTATAAGACATGACTACGTGCCTGTAGGGCGCAGTGTCACTGTACAAGTTCTAGTCTTGTGCTGTTTATGAGAATACTGTGGAGACCTTTATCCCCGTTGGCCTTGAGCTGGGAGCTGTTTACCTGCAGACATGTGATACATGTACACTCACATATCATGTACTACAGAATCTCAGCTGTGTCATCTGTCCCACTGGGAATCACCGCACTTTCCCTGATGTTATCATGAATAATAATGAAATTGTCCTACACCCCCCATCGCTGATCACTGAGGGAGAGTGTGGGGGCGCTCTGTAATTACTAACACTGACTGCTCCTAATGTAATGTATCCAGTACATGACAGGGATGGAGAGGGTCTTATACTATGTACCCATGATGTATAGTGCTGATTACTGATCACATTTGCTTGGCCACAGAGCTGACACTTTAAGCATCACAATGCAGTTGGCCACCTCTGAGGTGTGTCCGCCATGTGACCCCCCTTCTGTGTTCCGTCCACTCTACGGTCACCTGGTACATAGCTCATACTAGAGATCTGCAGTAAGTACTCCTCTCAATTGGAGTCTCCATCTTTGACCCTTGATCAGCAGAGCCCCCGCCATCTTCAGGATTAACACTCTGCCCCACAAAACCTTAATTCATAATCCACCACCTTTCACTGAATCCACTCAGGAGAGCTGAGTGATGTAGACAGATGTCCCAAGGTGATCCCACTAATATATGGATCCACTATTCCTATAGGACCCTGCTTTACATCCTAATTAGTGTGACCCTCTGATCTTCTCTGGGGCAGTGTCAAATCTAATCAGCCACTAATTAGGAGGATGTCCTGAGTGTAGGTGCTGAGACCTGATTAATGCAATCAGCTGTGTTGGTCTGTCCACTGTGTGTGGATTTACACATGTGCTAAAACCATGTGCATTCATTAATGATAATCCCACTGCTGACCCCATTAATTAGTGCTGACCACCCCCCTCCCCATCTCATTCTACATGAATACACAATCTATGTATATTGATAGTCCAGCAACAATCATTTCCTAACCAAATCAATGTGTCCCCCTATATTACTAAAATTAATTACCATCTCTTTACCCTATATCACCCCCGACCATCGAATCGCATCGCCCCATGCCTCCAAAACTCCACCATCCCCTGAACCAAATCAACGTGTCCCCTTATATCAGCATCATGTAACTATCACCCCAGATTCTGTACCCTCATCATTCTTTAATCTGCTCACCCCCATGTCTCCACAGATTGCCACCCTACGTCAGTTGGTGAGAGAGCCGGGGCAGTGTGCTATGTACTGTATATCGAGAAGCGATTCCATTTCTTCCTCAGATATGGACGAGACACAGGGCAGAGTATGAACCCCGATGAGACAATAAGCGCAGTGAGTAATACAGAGCTAATAATATATATAATATATATATAATATAATATAACAATGTCATTCTATACATTATCTTCTATATCTACAATACACACCTGTAGATAGATAATATCAGCCTGACCTTTCCCTGTTATGATGTTTCTGTAGGTCACCAGTCTGTAGCATTGTCTGTTGTTTAGAGGATGATTTAATTTACATGTAATAATCCTGACAACTCATCATCACTCTATTAACAAAGAGCGTTAAAGCCTCCTAAAAAGAGCCCAGAGTAACAGCAACCAGCAGATAGTGGCTCCTCTCTCAGACGTGTTCTGATTACACGGATGTACCCATCTGTGTGATAAAGCTCTGCGCACGCGTCCGAACAGGATTTACACCAGTGAAAGCAACTGCACGCAGTTCATGCCTCATAAGAACATCCTGATTTATGTATGTTATGTGAAAAACATATATAGTTTTATTAACGATTTAGTGTTAATAGTTGTAAATTTATTTTATACGGTTTTTTTTGCATGCGTTCTGATGACATATACACGTGTGTATCCTGTGTTCTGTCTGTAGTGAGTGTGTGGGCCGGAGCCGGCCTCTGTCTGAGTGACAGGGCCTTGTCACTTTCCTTTGGGACGCCTGAGAGATGATAGTGCTGGGGGAGGGCTCACTTCAAAGGCCAGACTCAGAGACATCTCTGCAGACAGGGCCTGGGAGTCTCTGCTTCCATAAACACGTAAGGAAATGTTACCAGCCCCAGCTCCCATCTGTCCTCTTGTTTTACCCACCTAAGATCTGTAACTGAATATGGATTATTGTACTGTACATGAGCGCCAAAGCTGCGCAGGCGTACGTTCACATACACGGATTGTGTATCGTTCACTGCTGTCTCCTTATTCCTGGGATCAGACACCGGGTGTATGGTGGCAGGGGTTAGATACTGGGCCCATGGGGGTATAGGAACAAGTTGGGTACCAGATTTATAGTGGCAGGGAGTCGAATAAATCATTATAACATGTACCCGATGAATGGTTGGCACTGGCCAGGTGTATGGTGGCAGGGTTCAGACACCGGATGTATACTGTCAAGGAGTCAGATACATCATTATAACATGTATCCGATGAATGGCTGGCACTGACCGAGTGTATAGTGTCAGGGGTCAGACATCGGGTGTATAGTGTCAGGGGTCAGACACCGGATGTATGGTGGCAGGGCTCAGACACAGGATGTATAGTGTCAGGGAATCGAATACATCATTATAACTTGTATCCGATGAATGGCTGGCACTGACCGGGTGTATGGTGGCAGGGGTCAGACACCGGGTGTATACTGTCAGGGAGTTGGATACATCATTATAACTTGTATCCGATGAATGGCTGGCACTGACCGGGTGTATGGTGGCAGGGGTCAGACACCGGGTGTATGGTGTCAGGGAGTTGGATACATCATTATATCATGTATCCGATGAATGGCTGGCACTGACCGGGTGTATAGTGTTAGGGGTCAGTCACCGGGTGTATAGTGTCAGGGGTCAGACACAGGGTGTATAGTGTCAGGGAGTTGGATACATCATTATAACATGTATCCGATGAATGGCTGGCACTGACCGGGTGTATAGTGTCAGGGGTCAGTCACCGGGTATATAGTGGCAGGGGTCAGACACCGGGTGTATGGTGGCAGGGGTCACACCGGGTGTATGGTGGCAGGGAGTTGGATACATTATTATAACATGTATCCGATGATCGGCTGGCACTGACCGGGTGTATAGTGTCAGGGGTCAGACATCGGGTGTATAGTGGCAGGGGTCAGACACCAGGTGTATAGTGGCAGGGAGTTGGATACATCATTATAACATGTATCCGATGAATGGCTGGCACTGACCGGGTGTATAGTGTCAGGGGTCAGTCACCGGGTATATAGTGGCAGGGGTCAGACACCGGGTGTATGGTGGCAGGGGTCACACCGGGTGTATGGTGGCAGGGAGTTGGATACATTATTATAACATGTATCCGATGATCGGCTGGCACTGACCGGGTGTATAGTGTCAGGGGTCAGACATCGGGTGTATAGTGGCAGGGGTCAGACACCAGGTGTATAGTGGCAGGGAGTTGGATACATCATTATAACATGTATCCGATGAATGGCTGGCACTGACCGGGTGTATAGTGTCAGGGGTCAGTCACCGGGTATATAGTGGCAGGGGTCAGACATCGGGTGTATAGTGGCAGGGGTCAGACACCAGGTGTATAGTGGCAGGGAGTTGGATACATCATTATAACATGTATCCGATGAACGGCTGGCACTGACCGGGTGTATGGTGTCAGGGGTCAGACATCGGGTGTATAGTGGCAGGGGTCAGACACCAGGTGTATAGTGGCAGGGAGTTGGATACATCATTATAACATGTATCCGATGAACGGCTGGCACTGACCGGGTGTATGGTGGCAGGGGTCAGACACCGGGTGTATAGTGGCAGGGGTCAGACACCGGGTGTATGGTGGCAGGGGTCAGACACCAGGTGTATGGTGGCAGGGAGTTGGATACATCATTATATCATGTATCCGATGAACGGCTGGCACTGACCGGGTGTATGGTGGCAGGGGTCAGACACCGGGTGTATAGTGGCAGGGGTCAGACACCAGGTGTATGGTGGCAGGGAGTTGGATACATCATTATAACATATATCCGATGAACGGCTGGCACTGACCGGGTGTATGGTGGCAGGGGTCAGACACCGGGTGTATGGTGTCAGGGAGTTGGATACATCATTATATCATGTATCCGATGAACGGCTGGCACTGACCGGGCAGACTCAGCACATTGTTTATCTCCAGTCAGATACAGCAGTTAGTGACGTGAAGGAGCAAAGTCTGACTGAGTCCGTGCAGATTCTCACACAGGCTGTGTACTCTGCAATCTGCCATAAAGAGCAGAGGACGCCCCGTCTGACATGTAGAGGGTGGGTGAGGTAATGCCAGGGGCAGTATTACTGTGTGTGATGTGGGGACTTCTGGCCACACTCTGCACATATGATGCTGGCCTCTGTCTGTCTGATGACAGAAGTGTGGCCCTCTTTTATACCAGTCAGATGACCGGGCCCCACAGCTGTCTGTGACGGTCTCACAACATGCTCTTATTCCCTATGTCACATTAGTGTGAATGATTGTAAGCTCTTGTGGTTCATCACTGTAGCACCGTTGCACAGTGGTTAGCATTGCTGCCTCACAATCATGGGTTTGACTCCAACCAAGGGCTATCTTTACTAGACTGTGGGTTTGAAAAAGTGGAGATGTTGCCTACAGAAACCAATCAGATTCTAGTTATCATTTATTTTAGTACCTTCTACAAAATAACAGCTAGAATCTGATTGGTTGCTATAGGCAACATCTCTACTTTTTCAAACCCGCAGTCTAGTAAATCTAGCCCCAGGCCCTATTTGTGTGGTTGTTGTATGTTCTTTCCTCTGGGCAGTTCTTATATAATATATATGTATGTATTATATTACAGCCATTGTCACCCTATACCTTTACAAGAAGAAATCGTTCCAAGGAACGTCTATGAAACTTGTTCTGTTGACGGTTTCCACCATTAATACTAGAGGTAAACAGCTTGATGGTCTTAGAGATTAGCCTAATAGCAATCCATTGCTTTATCTCACAGATCTCCCAACACAATGTGTCCACAAACGTTGACCATTTAACTGCTGGAGAATGAAGTCCTTTGTTCCCTCAGGACACTAATCTCCTTACCATGAAAGAGAGAGCGGTGAGGGGGTTTCTGTGACTAAGGATATGACCTATTACTACTATAAGGACAACTAGCAAGTGAGAGTCCTCAAATGTCCTCATAGATCCGACCCAGGAGATTGGGTCCTTCAGTATGATCACTGGGGAATAGGTGGATGGGTATTGCCCCCCTTCATTAAGTGTCTTCCAAATTACTTTAGGGAGATTAATCATGTCCATCAGAAGATGGACAACTGCTGAGGACTTCGGTTAAATCATGTAGGTTTGTACACATGAACCGACATGATCATCGGGACTTTCAGTCGTTGTCATTTCCACACAATTTAAGCTCTATGTTGTCTTCTTCATCAGTGATTTATTCTGAGAACTTCAAAACATTATTTTCTTACACGTAATTCTTTATATCCTGATGATAGTTGATGTGCAGGAGCTTTCATGAGATGGATTAGTGGGATGACCTCCGCTTTATTAGAAACAATAATCCTTTAAGTTCACATGAAGTTTTGTGGACATTATTTTGACGTTTTACTAATTATTTTGATTAGAAATACACTAACGGATGACTTTTATTATTTGATTGATAATAATTTTAATTCATTCTTATGATCTTAGATATCGATTTTGTTTTTTGGTTCTACCTGGGAATGTAGACAAATATAGATAGAGGCCAGGGAAACAATCAGGAATTCTACATTGAGTATACAGCGTATAATACACCTAGTTTTATCAACGATTAGTATGGAAGTTCCACTAATACGAATATTACTTTGATACAGAACCAGAGTTTCATCAAACTTGTTGGTGCCAGAACCCCTGGTAGATATCAGGCTCCTAGGTCTCATGTAGGGCTGACTGGCAAACTTCAGCCTATTAGGATGTCCCCCAGCTCTTCCTACCCCTGTAGGCCACATTGGGCAGTAATAGAGGACCTTGGATACATCATATAGGTCCAACGTCTGATGTGATCGCACTCTCAGCAGCTGCTAATAAACATTATCCAGAATCACAATGTATGATGTAGGAATTGCAGCAGTAAAAATGTTATCTGTGAGCTTAACGTGTCACTTATGTAATGTGTGTGGGGCGCACAACACGTAGGCTCCGTGACCGGTCATAATAATAATACTACCAGTAATATTGATCTAGATCATTCTACAGAACAACATTCCAAATTCCAGATGACTTGTTCCTGCACCCTCCTGGGGGATGGGGGAGGTATGTTAGTGGGGTCATCCCACTATGATGAATAGTTATCTCTGGTATTTCCTTATCTACGTCCATATGATTTATAGGAGATATATATAAATAATGAACATTTTAAACTGTAATATATGTTTTGTACATATTTATACAGAATGATTCACATAGATTTGTCTTATACTATCTGTTTCCTCCTAGTAATATTGATCTGTATTATTTTAATTATTTTATCACATTGGCTGAAGTGCCTCCATAGTCCCAGGTGATGAATTGCCCCAGACAGTAGCAGCTCTACTAAGGAGGAACTTCCTGTAGGGCCAGTTACTGCTCTGTCCTGTTGTGACACAGAAACACACTGCGCCAACTACTCGTAGCATTAGTATATACCATGCATCCTGTATCTGTGGTTATTGTATACCCCGGCTGGGTCTGTGGGGGGCAGGGGATAGTATAACGGGTATCTCTAGATCCCCACGCCCGGTGACTGAGCGCTCTATCATCAGTCTTGGTGACCTGTGTCAGATCCATCAATACCTGCCATATCAAAAACACTTTCTATGCCAATAATATCTGTCACCGATTAGATCACGCAGCCCCTTCTCTAAGCCCTGCAAACCGAGATATCCGTCTGTCCGCAGTAACTAGTGGGTCACGTTTGATTTATTGGCTGGGAATCTGATACCGCCCTTTCAATGAGTGTTACTTGTCTGTTTCCTCTGACTGCAGATTGTACAATTCTGTCCAGGGAGCTTGGTATGAGCTGGGAAGTTAGACAAATATAGAAAATATATATATATATATATTATGATATTGTGCGGGTGGCTCCCCCAGGGGACTTCTCTGGGTAATCTGTGCTGTTAGTTAATTATTGGACCAGTGCTATCTCGTTGTGGAGCCAGGTACTACAGACGGCTGCGGGGCCTCTCGTCTTACTTACAGGCTGGGTTGGGACATTGAGTCTTACACGCCACGCAGTGCCTGCAGCACAGAGTGTTTGTCTATCTATCTTCCTTGTAGATGGTTGTAGATTGCACACGGCTCCGAGCTGGGTCAGCCCACTAGATTGTAAGCTCTGTTCCTGCCCATTGTTTTCATGTCTGCATTTATCTTGTCTACTCTGAATGTCCCTGTTTTATTTATCCAGTTTCCCCCCTCTGTCCGGCGCTGCGGAGCGCTGTGGCTGTATTTCCTTAGTACACACATGCAGCGTTATACATACAGGTTAGGCTGGCCTCACACGGAACATGTTTGGGCGACCAGAACAATTGTCCCTCCATGTTTGTGACTGAAGCGTTCACTGGTCCCGTTGTTGTCGCCCGAGCTGTGTGGGGATGTTGCAGTGTCAGCAGGGAACAGACTAGCAGCCACTATGTTTAATTCATGGTTTGCTGCATAATTGCATTACACACAGATGGTAGGAGCCATTCCGCCCCAAATTCAGTGGGATACACGGAAAAGGAGCCTGAACCCGGACTGTAACTTTTCTTGTACAGTTTATAACATGAAAGCTGCCTTGTTACTATAGGTAACATCAGCTGTGAAGTACTTATCTTCTAGGATGTGCTAGTTTGTCAGTATAGTTACTATTGTTTCCCTTCTCTTCTCCATAATGCCCTCATCCCTCCCCGAAGCGCTTTGTTAATTGAGAAGTGATAATCCTCTAACAATGGCCGTAGGGCGTGGCCTTTTGGTAAGGGATGTGTGTGATATCGTTAGGGCTGTGGCCAGGTGTGTGACGTACAGTGTATATGGCAGTGAGCGGGTAAAGAGGTGGTAGATACAACTCCCCTGATTGGTCATAGCCGGGACAGAGGCATAACCATGTATAATACACACGGTACTCTGTAGTAGGCACAATCCTGCAGAGACCTATCTTAGGTCATTCTTCCTTTAAGTGACATAACTAATAGTCCCTGGCACTCTGCAGCGGGATGTAGTAGGGGCAGAGGTTTGCCGTTGTTGGGGGGCACGTTAGTGACCTCAGTGTACCTAATAACGGTTACATCAGGCAGAATTTATTACAAATAGATCAATGTGTTGTCAGCGAGGGGATTAACAGGAGAATACAGCCATGGGAGGGGGTAGAGCTGCTTCCAGCGCTGGGCGGGCAGTACAATGGGCAGCTCATAGAGGGGCAGTGAGCCGTAAAGGATGACTTTCATGGTACATTCCAGCCAGGCATGGCTCTCTGCCAGCCCCTAACCCCCCCATTAGGGGTACTATGGGTATGGTGTGCGTCATACTGTAAACAGCACATGTATGATAGCATGTAAGTGATACATGGTACACGGATAATTCCTATCTGATTCCTGTCCTGTTACTAACACTCCCTGGACATTCCTGGACCTCTAGTCATTATATAACCTCCATATATTTCTGGTCCTGTGTGTGTAAGGCCAGTCTTCACCCTGTCAGGTCGGTTATCTACACACTTGATGTATCTAACCCTGCAGGGGATTCTCCCTGATCAGTCATCCTGACATCTGAATAGAGCCTATCAGCCAGGTGATCAGATTCCTGTTTATCGCCCAGGTCGCCCTACACCCTGACAGACGCCAATCTGGGGAATGGTACATAACAGTGATGAGAAACAGGGGGCCCTGGGGCCACAAGTGTCACCTGTGGCCCCCAGCTCCGTCCTGGTTTATTATCAGATTTGTTTATCGCAGCTTGTAACGCTGGCAGATGTTATTACAGAGAGGTGTATTATATTATAACTGAGATGAAGTGTCCACAGCGTACTCTGTACTGTACCTTGTAGTCTATATACAGTGTATAATGCCTCAGGTTAGAGGTCACTGGATGACGTATCTCCTCCTGGCAGTCAGTAGCCGGTTACCTGATAACCTTATGACCCGCCCATATAGGAGACAAAGGGTTAATCTGACCCCAGTAACTTCACATGACCTCTGACCTCTTATAATAGAAAAAACAGTTGGAGGGGAGAAAATATCTAGTTATGTATAGAATGTGCCGTGTTGGGGGGCACACGTGTGCTGCATGTGGGAATATAGAAACATTTATGTACATGTGGTCACTATGCAGTTAATATTCCCAAACATAAGAATGGGGGCAGCAGGAAGCCACAGACTGAGAGTTATATAGCGGAAGGAGCAGGGTCCCCAGCAGCACAGAGTATATCAGGAGATGAGTGATGTGTTAGTGAGGACAGGGCTGCATGTGACAGGGGCAGTGACATGATGTGAGGAGGGGAATGAAGGCAGAAGGAAGCCACAGACTGAGAGTTATATAGTGGGAGGAGCAGGGTCCCCAGCAGCACAGAGTATATCAGGAGATGAGTGATGTGTTAGTGAGGACAGGGCTGCATGTGACAGGGGCAGTGACATGATGTGAGGAGGGGAATGGAGGCAGCAGGAAGCCACAGACTGAGAGTTATATAGTGGAAGGAGCAGGGTCTCCAGCAGCACAGAGTATATCAGGAGATGAGTGATGTGTTAGTGAGGACAGGGCTGCATGTGACAGGGGCAGCGACATGATGTGAGGAGGGGAATGGAGGCAGCAGGAAGCCACAGACTGAGAGTTATATAGTGGAAGGAGCAGGGTCTCCAGCAGCACAGAGTATATCAGGAGATGAGTGATGTGTTAGTGAGGACAAGGCTGCATGTGACAGGGGCAGCGACATGATGTGAGGAGGGGAATGGAGGCAGCAGGAAGCCACAGACTGAGAGTTATATAGTGGAAGGAGCAGGGTCCCCAGCAGCACAGAGTTTATTAGGAGATTGCTGATTTTGTGAGGTCAGACTCCTGGAACATTGTTGCAAGAGGATTGTGCTGTAATAATAATAAGTAATTTCTCTATGAAACAAAATGTATACATCCAACATGTTTCCGCTATTTGTTCTGTGCCTTTCACAGAAACAGCATTAAGAAATGTCTGATAGATGTTTATGACGCATATTTTATAAATATTTGTTATTTATATTGTCAGTTGGTATTGTGCTGTCATAGATATGGGGGGGTATTCAATTGTCGGCGGGACTGCCGAAAATCCGGCCGTGGAAAAAAGAATACATGTAATACGGTAATTTGTAGCTGGAATCCAGCGAGTAAATTACCGTATTACATGTTTTTCCACGCACGATTACCGTAATATAGGTAATCGTGCGCGGACCGCAGGATTTTCGGCAATCCCGCCGACCATTGAATACCCCCCAAAGTGTCTGATAGATTATAGTGCATTCTGTGAGGTTGTGTCTGAGTAACTCTAAATTTCCTTCTCTTTATTGTACATTATTCAAACTGAAGTGAAATACTGCCCTCTACTGGCTGTTGCTAATCATTACACAAAGATCATTCAGACTCAGAGTAGGTAACTCAAAATTAAGTACCATTAAACAAGCTGTCCTCCCAGGCTACCTTCACCTCCCCAATATTCCCCCAGCAGAGACTGCCTTCACCTCCTCCCCAATATTCCCCCAGCACAGACTGCCTTCACCTCCCCCAATATTCCCCCAGCATAGACTGCCTTCACCTCCCCCAATATTCCCCCAGCATAGACTGCAGTCACCTCCTCCCCAATATTCCCCCAGCACAGACTGCCTTCACCTCCTCCCCAATATTCCCCCAGCACAGACCGCCGTCACCTCCTCCCCAATATTCCCCCAGCACAGACTGCCGTCACCTCTTCCCCAATATTCCCCCAGCACAGACTGCTGTCACCTCCCCCCAATATTCCCCCAGCACAGACTGCTGTCACCTCCTCCCCAATATTCCCCCAGCACAGACTGCCGTCACCTCTTCCCCAATATTCCCCCAGCACAGACTGCCGTCACCTCCTCCCCAATATTCCCCTAGCACAGACTGCCGTCACCTCCTCCCCAATATTCCCCCAGCACAGACTGCTGTCACCTCCCCCCAATATTCCCCCAGCCCAGACTGCCGTCACCTCCTCCCCAATATTCCCCCAGCCCAGACTGCCTTCACCTCCTCCCCAATATTCCCCCAGCCCAGACTGCCGTCACCTTCTCCCCAATATTCCCCCAGCACAGACTGCCGTCACCTCCTCCCCAATATTCCCCCAGCACAGACTGCCGTCACCTCCTCCCCAATATTCCCCCAGCACAGACTGCCGTCACCTCCTCCCCAATATTCCCCCAGCACAGACTGCCGTCACCTCCTCCCCAATATTCCCCCAGCACAGACTGCCGTCACCTCCTCCCCAATATTCCCCCAGCCCAGACTGCCGTCCCCTCCTCCCCAATATTCCCCCAGCACAGACCGCCGTCACCTCCTCCCCAATATTCCCCCAGCAGACTGCCGTCACCACTTCCCCAATATTCCCCCAGCATAGACTGCCTTCACCTCCTCCCCAATATTCCCCCAGCACAGACTGCCTTCACCTCCCCCCCCAATATTCCCCCAGCCCAGACTGCCGTCACCTCCTCCCCAATATTCCCCCAGCACAGACTGCTGTCACCTCCTCCCCAATATTCCCCCAGCACAGACTGCCGTCACCTCCTCCCCAATATTCCCCCAGCAAAGACTGCCGTCACCTCCTCCCCAATATTCCCCCAGCACAGACTGCTGTCACCTCCCCCCAGTATTCCCCCAGCATAGACTGCCGTCACCTCCTCCCCAATATTCCCCCAGCCCAGACTGCCGTCACCTCCTCCCCAATATTCCCCCAGCCCAGACTGCCGTCACCTTCTCCCCAATATTCCCCCAGCATAGACTGCCATCACCTCCCCCCAAAATTCCCATAGTATAGACTGCCATCACCTCCTCCCCAATATTCCCCCAGCACAGACTGCCTTCACCTCCCCCCAATATTCCCCCAGCACAAACTGCCGTCCCCTCCCCCAATTTTCCCCCAGCCCAGACTGCCGTCACCTCCCCCCAATATTTCCCCAGCCCAGACTGCTGTCACCTCCCCCCAATATTCCCTCAGCATAGACTGCCTTCACCTCCCCCAATATTCCCCCAGCATAGACTGCCGTCACCTCCTCCCCAATATTCCCCCAGCACAGACTGCTGTCACCTCCTCCCCAATATTCCCCCAGCACAGACTGCCGTCACCTCCTCCCCAATATTCCCCCAGCACAGACTGCCTTCACCTCCCCCCAGTATTCCCCCAGCATAGACTGCCGTCACCTCCTCCCCAATATTCCCCCAGCCCAGACTGCCGTCACCTTCCCCTAATATTCCCCTAGCCCAGGCTCCCGTCACCTCCCCCCAATATTCCCCCAGCATAGACTGCTGTCACCTCCCCCCCAATATTCCCCCAGCACAGACTGCCGTCACCTCCTCCCCAATATTCCCCCAGCCCAGACTGCCGTCACCTCCTCCCCAATATTCCCCCAGCCCAGACTGCCGTCACCTTCTCCCCAATATTCCCCCAGCCCAGACTGCCGTCACCTTCTCCCCAATATTCCCCCAGCATAGACTGCCATCACCTCCCCCAAAAATTCCCATAGTATAGACTGCCATCACCTCCTCCCCAATATTCCCCCAGCACAAACTGCCATCCCCTCCCCCAATTTTCCCCCAGCCCAGACTGCCGTCACCTCCCCCCAATATTCCCCCAGCCCAGACTGCTGTCACCTCCCCCCAATATTCCCCCAGCATAGACTGCCTTCACATCCCCCAATATTCCCCCAGCACAGACTGCTGTCACCTCCTCCCCAATATTCCCCCAGCCCAGACTGCCTTCACCTCCCCCCAGTATTCCCCCAGCATAGACTGCCATCACCTCCTCCCCAATATTCCCCCAGCCCAGACTGCCGTCAGCTCCTCCCCAATATTCCCCCAGCACAGACTGCCGTCACCTCCTCCCCAATATTCCCCCAGCACAGACTGCCTTCACCTCCCCCCAGCACAGACTGCCGTCACCTCCTCCCCAATATTCCCCCAGCCCAGACTGCCTTCACCTCCCCCCAGTATTCCCCCAGCATAGACTGCCGTCACCTCCTCCCCAATATTCCCCCAGCCCAGACTGCCGTCACCTTCCCCTAATATTCCCCTAGCCCAGGCTCCCGTCACCTCCCCCCAATATTCCCCCAGCACAGACTGCCGTCACCTCCTCCCCAATATTCCCCCAGCCCAGACTGCCGTCACCTCCTCCCCAATATTCCCCCAGCCCAGACTGCCGTCACCTCCTCCCCAATATTCCCCCAGCACAGACTGCCTTCACATCCCCCAATATTCCCCCAGCACAGACTGCTGTCACCTCCTCCCCAATATTCCCCCAGCCCAGACTGCCTTCACCTCCCCCCAATATTCCCCCAGCATAGACTGCCGTCACCTCCTCCCCAATATTCCCCCAGCCCAGACTGCCGTCACCTCCTCCCCAATATTCCCCCAGCATAAACTGCCATCACCTCCCCCCAAAATTCCCCCAGCACAGACTGCCTTCACCTCCTCCCCAATATTCCCCCAGCACAGACTGCCTTTACCTCCCCCCCCCCAATATTCCCCCAGCACAGACTGCCTTTACCTCCCCCCCCCAATATTCCCCCAGCACAGACTGCCGTCACCACTTCCCCAATATTCCCCCAGCATAGACTGCCGTCACCACTTCCCCAATATTCCCCCAGCATAGACTGCCTTCACCTCCTCCCCAATATTCCCCCAGCACAGACTGCCTTCACCTCCCCCCCCAATATTCCCCCAGCCCAGACTGCCGTCACCTCCTCCCCAATATTCCCCCAGCCCAGACTGCCATCACCTCCTCCCCAATATTCCCCCAGCACAGACTGCCTTCACGTCCCCCCAATATTCCCCCAGCACAGACTGCCGTCACCTCCTCCCCAATATTCCCCTAGCACAGACTGCCGTCACCTCCTCCCCAATATTCCCCCAGCACAGACTGCCATCACCTCCCCCCAATTTCCCCCCAGCCGAGGTCAGGAGAGGCGAAGGGCAGAGCATAGTGGTCCGGTGACAAGGTCAGAGATATATGGGGGAGATGAGGTTGGATACTAAATGCCGACACTTCCATTCCGGGGACAGCTTGAAAATGTTGAGTGTGTGTTGGTGAGGGCTTTGTAAATAGGGATCGGGAGGTTGAACTGAATTGTGGAACAGATACTGAGAGTAAAGGGGATCTACGGAGAGGACGATGCACCTACTCACAGCATTCTGGATGGATGAGACATTATGAGCAAGTGGAAGAGGCAGATTATAGTAATGTCACAGAGACTTGACGGGGGCTTGTAAAGGCTTTCTGATCATATCATATTCTCCCTAGACAGCAGCAATTACGGGATTTACTCTCTGATGAACGGGTTTCTGATACCAGCTACTGACCTTGTATATGAGCTTCACTTGATGGTGTTTTGTTAGTCTGTTGTGCATTACTTTCCCTCGTTGTCACACGTATCTGATAATATCCGGTCATTGGTTATTACACATCTAATGTGCGACATATAACGGACATGCTTATACACCCCTAAACTAGTCCAGCATGTTTTGTGATCGTCAACATGGACTCGCTTCTTTGCATTATTTTAGGGTAGTGGAAAAGTCTGAGTGATAAGTTTGCAGTAACCTAGGTAACAAATGCCTCATACACGTTGTTGGATTCAGCCAGGGTTACATTAAGGATTACTGACATGCTATGCTTTACCATTTTGCATTTTTCTCTTGCATTAGCAGCACCCTTCATTTGCTCTGTAAGAGCCTCGTTCACAAACATGATATGATCAGCTCTTTCAGACGTCCGCACACGCTTGTGGCTACCTTCAGAAAACAACGTGCACTAAATGTACCACTGTTTATATGGAAGTGTTCTCCTTCCATTACAGATGAAGCAAAGGCATTTCCCTACCTTACGAATACGGTCTCCAAACTAAGAATCCACGTCTGATTTTTGTGGTTTTATTTATTTTATAGATTAACAGCATTTTATGAAAATCACAGCCAAAGCAGTTCATTAAAAAGATCAGTCTGATATTTATTCTCTGAAAAGTGTCTGTGCATTGCATAGGTGGAAATTTGCCTTCATAGAAGACAACGAAGGAACCACATTAATCTATTTACAGCTCGGTCGGAAGGGACAATTGTACACCTGCTATGTATACGTTGATAGAAAGACCATATACAGATAGCGATAGATATGTCTATATACAAACACCGTCCTCCTGTCCACCAGGGAGAAAGCCAGCACTGTCCAGAGGTCCGCACTCGGCCCAACTACACCTCCACACTCTCCTTACAAGGTTTAGGTGATGAATAGAGTTCTTCAATGTTGCACAAGATGTTGTTGGTGTTTGGGTCACTCCTGGCCGAAGGAAATCTAAAATATTGCATTAATAAATCATGTTGTACCTGGGGGACATCCTACCGTTGTCCATCCCTGTGGCTCTTGCTTCGCACAGGGAACAAGGCAAACCAGGGACCGTTTCTGGTCTGTAAAGCAGGGTAAACTTGCACCAATCGTCTCTCCATGTTTACAGCCCATATTGTAGACAACCCCCAAATCATCTTCACTTCTCTCATTATTTTCTCTCAAAATCAGACGTGTGACCTTTTTGTTTACAGTCATTGTTTTTTCTTGTTAGTTGTAGTATCCTTAATAAACACCTTTTTTTTTATCCCACTTTACGGAATACCGCCCATTATATGACCATGATTATGTGACCAATTTAGGGACATGTAGAACAGTGGTAATTTATTGTAGTGCAACTTATAACTAAATTGTAACTTAGTGTTGTCATTTAATTAGGGTCACATTAACAGTACTGTAATGTGTGTCTGCATGTTACACGTGTCCCCTCCATGCTGCCCCTAAGGGGTCTCCCTAAACTGCGGATGATTATAGTTGTAGTGTGAGTGTGAGACCATCCATTCCTCACGATGGCAGCACTGAGGGATACAGTGCATCCTGGAGTCCATAGACAACGTGACTCAGTCCTGGGCTCTGGCCACAGACACATGGAGAGAGCGGCTGGTTAGCACTTGGATGCAGTCCTACTATCCATGGCACTGGGTCAGTTGGGTGTTACAATATATTCGGTTAGTACACGATTGGCACCAGAAGAGTGGATAAGATTATTGGGGGTGGGAGGAGGGGGTTACAGCTGCACATTTGGTATGGAAAGGGGTTTTGCTACTGTGCTAAAAACGCACTTGGGCCTATTAAATCCATGAGGTCTTGCAGTCCACCGAGCGAGAGATCAGACGGTAAGGAGATACGAAAAGGGGACAATGTACCACGGGGAGCTGAGAACGTGTCCAGGCAAGTGAGGAATGTAGGGGGAACAGTAAGGCCGACTAACAAGATGGGCTGTTGACACCCCAAAGAGGGCGTAGGCACTCAAGAAAAAAATAAAATAACCAAACAGCCCAGTTATGGCTGCCACATCTACATATGGGGCTGTAACTGAGAAGTCCATCTCCTGGGCCAACGTGGCAGGAGGTCCCCGCTGCCCCCACCTTGATGAAATCGCTGGACAGTGACCACCACAGTGTCCACTGGTGTCTTGTAGTGTTCTAGTGCCACAGGTAGAAAACACGGAGGACAGGCGGTCGTCCTCATCAAGCGGTGATGGATCCTGCTCCGTACAGAGTTCTTACTGTGGAGTTTGTAGTCCAGTTACAAGGCTTCCAGCCATAGGAAAACTAAGACGCCAAGAGTGTCATTATAAGGAGACACACGGCCACAGTCAAATGTAAGTGTTCCCGCTTCGGACTCGTCCCACTGATGCTCTTCTCCAACTTGGGGATTTCTGGGTTAAAGTTACCTGAAAGGATAGAGAGAGAGAGATAGTGTTAAAGTCTGACGTATGAACTGAGCGCCCTCTTGTGGTGTAAGTGATAATCTCAGAGGAACATCTGCTAATTCCTATACATGCAATAGCATTGTGCTTTCATGAAGGGGGAGACAGGAGATTCATAGACTAAACCTGGCATTTAAGGCTAATTTTTACTGAAGTATAAATGCTTTCAAGTTACATTTTAATACACTAAAAATGCTTTATTATACATTGTCCTCTTAGAGAGTTACATAGAATTATATACATATACAGAGCAAGTTATATTGTTCATTCTCAAAAGCCTGAGTTGAGCCAGAATATGAGAATATCATGGGAGATTAATGCAAGTAATATTGTATGTTATTTTGTTACAAGATGTCCAAGCCTTCCTTGAATCTGATACTTGTGTCAATATTTCAATCAATTCACTGCTCTTACTGTAAAGAACCCTTTTGATAGCCGGAGATGAACCCTCTGTTCTTCCAGCTGCGGGGGGGGGGGGGGGGGGGTTACCTCATTTTCTGGGTGAGAACCTTGTACGGACTGTTCATAGCTGGATTATATCCTTCCGTTGACTTCTCTCTAGTGGAGTGGTTCTTCTCGTATAACCCAGATATTCTATACCCCGTATCCCTGTATTCATCTCTGCACTCTCTCCAGATCATCCATCCAAAATGGAACAAGAGTCATGGAGACTAATGCAGTGTAGGCTAATATCTAGTCATATCTCATTTATTCCCCATCCAGTCTCCCACACTGATCTAGTCGTAGATCATTCATTCCCCATCCAGTCTCCCACACGGATCTAGGCATCTCTCATTCATTCCCCATCCAGTCTCCCACACGGATCTAGCCGTAGATCATTCATTCCCCATCCAGTCTCCCACCCTGATCTAGTCGTAGATCATTCATTCCCCATCCAGTCTCCCAGACTGATCTAGTCGTAGATCATTCATTTCCCATCCAGTCTCCCAGACTGATCTAGTCATATCTCATTCATTCCCCATCCAGTCTCCCAGACTGATCTAGTCGTAGATCATTCATTCTCCATCCAGTCTCCCACACTGATCTAGTCGTAGATCATTCATTCTCCATCCAGTCTCCCACACTGATCTAGTCGTAGATCATTCATATCCCCATCCAGTCTCCCACACGGATCTAGGCATATCTCATTCATTCCCCATCCAGTCTCCCACACGGATCTAGGCATATCTCATTCATTCCCCATCCAGTCTCCCACCCTGATCTAGTCGTAGATCATTCATTCCCCATCCAGTCTCCCACCCTGATCTAGTCGTAGATCATTCATTCTCCATCCAGTCTCCCAGACTGATCTAGTCGTAGATCATTCATTCTCCATCCAGTCTCCCAGACTGATCTAGTCGTAGATCATTCATTCTCCATCCAGTCTCCCAGACTGATCTAGTCGTAGATCATTCATTCTCCATCCAGTCTCCCAGACTGATCTAGTCGTAGATCATTCATTCTCCATCCAGTCTCCCAGACTGATCTAGTCGTAGATCATTCATTCCCCATCCAGTCTCCCACCCTGATCTAGTCGTAGATCATTCATTCCCCATCCAGTCTACCACACGGATCTAGGCATATCTCATTCATTCCCCATCCAGTCTAACACACGGATCTAGGCATATCTAATTCATTCCCCATCCAGTCTCCCACACTGATCTAGTCGTAGATCATTCATTCCCCATCCAGTCTCCCACACTGATCTAGTCGTAGATCATTCATTCCCCATCCAGTCTCCCACACGGATCTAGGCATCTCTCATTCATTCCCCATCCAGTCTCCCACACGGATCTAGCCGTAGATCATTCATTCCCCATCCAGTCTCCCACCCTGATCTAGTCGTAGATCATTCATTCCCCATCCAGTCTCCCAGACTGATCTAGTCGTAGATCATTCATTCCCCATCCAGTCTCCCAGACTGATCTAGTCGTAGATCATTCATTCTCCATCCAGTCTCCCATACTGATCTAGGGAAGGACTGGCTAACCTGTGACACTCCAGGTATTGTGAAACTACAAGTCCCAGCATACCCTTCCAGCAATAAGCTGCTGTATATTGGCAAAACAAGCTAGTAGCTTCACAACACCTGGAGTGTCACAGGTTAGCCAACACTGGGCTAGGGCCTTATAAAGGGGAGACTGTATTGCGTATAAAAGAGAGAGACGTAAAGTCTCCTGGCTCTGGAGAAGCTACAATCTACAACTATACCTAAGCTCATTGTCCGTCACATGGCCATCCTGGCTGTTGTTAAATATGTTTATCCCCCCGAAGGAGTCGCCTACATTACAACCTCATCCGCTATGTTTCTGCCTGATCGCCCAACTCATCCACTTCCATCTTCTACTCTAACCAATCAGCATTACTATACTGTAACTCTTATTGGATTTGACGTAGCTCGAGTCCTGGCAGTTTGTCCCTATTTACATCTATGCTTAGTAGGAACAACATTCATTTTCATTTCATTCTTCTCTACTTGTTCACCACAGGAAGTAAACTGGTAAATGTATTTCTGGTAAAGACTTCCAGTTATGTTCTGTTGCCCTTTCTTGGTCTACGAGCCGAGCTAATGACCTCGGCAGGGGGGAATTTGCCTTCTTGAAGTTAAGTGTTTTTGTCAAACCAACATTCGCTTCTTTCCTGGAGATTAAATCAAAGAGGAGACTAAACACCGAGCGCTAGTCCCAGGTTCTTCTGATCCCAACAATACAAAGCTTTTTACTCCAGATCCAACAAAGCAGCTTTCATAGTTGTAACTTCTACTAAGTGACCCATGAAATTGTCCTGCCGAAGCCTAATCACTTTACCCCCTGTGGTGTGATGGGGCGCTAACACTGCCCATTTCAACAAGGGGCTTATGACATACTCCAGAAACTGTCCGTTCACTAACTTACCTAGTAAACATCGGCACAATGTAACCGTTAGAGACATTTACAATGAATTGGAGTAAACAGCAGCTTACAGCGATGAGTTCTAACCACAATTACAGAATCAGATTGGATGTAACGTGTTATAATAAAAAGGAAACTTTCTATAGAAATTAGCAAACGGCTAAATGTCACAGGCCGAAAACAATACGTGTTACTAAACTGGAAATTTCCTCTTAATGCAAAATTCACATTTCAATTAATACTTTTACAGCATCAAATAAAAACAAGAAAAATTTGTAAATGAAGATAGTTTTCAGGGAAATGCCTATTCCCCGATTGTCCTGCAGAGGGAGCCAGATCACCACAAATGTTCACTTACCTAGATCCTCGATCTTCACCTCGGGTTCTATCGTGAACTGGGGCAGCGTAGGAGACTGTTTCTCTCCTGAATGAGCTGCTGCGGAGAAGATAAAATATTGTTACTACTCCCGAATATCTAACAACACCAAACACAAGGAATTACCCCCATAGGCTTCTGAAATCCTGATCCATCCCCCTCCTCCTATCTTCCGTATTAAACACTGGAATTACCCCGTATGAGTGATAAACACCCTAGTTTAAGGCCCCCTGTTTTACAGGCACTAGATACCCAGCAATACTCACTGGTCGCACAGCAGACAAACACTTTCATCTTGAGGCAGGAGTGCCGGTGGTTGTGGGACGGAGTGGCTGAAACAAACAAGACGACAGTCAGGGCAGAAATCTGGGATTTACGTTAAGGTGCTCCGTATTCTCCGGCAGTTTTGCAGATCTCCGCAGGGCCAGCTGCACCGCATCCTCCAGATACGGCCTAACCCAATCACGGGTCACAAATTGGGCATCATTAGGTTTGAACTGGGCAAGGTGCAAAGCTTTTTGCCACACTGTTCAATCCATGGATGCCGGGAAGAGGACGCAGCAGCAGCGTTCACCCTGTGAGGAGCTGAAAACTGCAGAAGAGGAAAGGCTAGATACCCTCTAGGTCAGTGTATCTGACTAGAGTCAAAGGGTTTACTTTGAAATATCATCATCATCATCACCATTTATTTATATAGCGCCACTGATTCCGCAGCGCTGTACAGAGAACTCACTCACTTCAGTCCCTGCTCCATTGGGGCTTACAGTCTAAATTCTCTAACATACACACAGAGACTAGGGTCAATTTTGATAACAGCCAATTAACCTACCAGTATGTTTTTGGAGTGTGGGAGGAAACCGGTGCACCCGGAGGAAACCCACGCAAACACGGGGAGAACATACAAACTCCACACAGATAAGGCCATGGTCGGGAATTTAACTCCTGACACAAGTGCTGTAAAGCAGAAGTGCTAACCACTTAGCCACCGTGCTGCCCAAATAGAACACCTATTCTGTTTCTTTTGCACATTTATATACATATTTATGGAAGGAAATTAGTGGTGATTTCTCTCCACTGCAGCAGGCTGCCATGTTAGGAGGGAGGGGCTTCACTAACAGCAGCTTAAATAACTGTAATCTCAACTTTAACCTGTACAAGATATTAGGACATAGCTGTCTGTAACGGAAGGAAATTACATTATACGTTGTACCAGAGGTATGTCAGGGTAACATTGAACAGTGTAAATTACCTATCTGAAAATGAGACATGCATTGTACATATTACTTGGTCATGCAAGTCATTTGTTAATGCAAATAATGGATAATGCAGCCAATTTGAATATTTGACACTGGGGGGAGCTGTTGAGCAGAATGGCAACATTAACTAAAGGGACGCCTCAGATTTGTCTAATGTGAATTACTGAGGGATAACGGCATACAAATATTCTATGACGGTGCTAGTAACATCATGAAAGTGGCAGAAGGTAAGAAAGCAGAGTGGCTGGTGCCGTACTTACAGATGTAGTAGTACTCTTGCCCAGCGTGGAACTCGTACCCCAGGGAGAAGGCGCTGTAGCGCTGGAATTTCTCTGAGAATTTGATGGGGCTGTGAGGCGAGTGCGGCCGGTTACACTCCCAGCGTTTGAAGCCCTGTCTGATGTCGCAGGTTCGGTATCCCTCGTAATTCACCATGTACAGAATGTATTGCTCCATCCTGTGCTCCGCCATCGTCTCGTTGTAGTGGGGACAGTAGATGTCTAGGTAATCGTTGACATTCACTTGTACCGTGTAACCATCGCGCCGCAAGCTGAAAACAGACAGAGAAGAGACATCAGTACAGGGCCACACTCAGCGCATCCGCTCCAGCGGCTCCACGCAGTACGGCCAACGTTCACCAACAACAACATTCAGGATCCCCGATAGTCCCACATTATAAACTAGAACACCACAAGCTCAGCCTGGCTTTCCATGGAGTCTGATGGAAAGCCTGTGATTGGCTAAGCCTGGTCACATGCGTCAGTCAATACGTTTCACGCACGGCTGATCTGTAATTTGGGTTTTTCTCTAATCTCTGCTCTCGAGGCTAAGAATTAATTAGGAAATATCGAGCTGGCCAAAAGCACTTAGTAACGTTCACGTCCTCCCAGTAACACACCCATACTGTGCCAGGACATCCAAGGGATAAACTAATCAAAGGTAACAGATTCAATTAAAACAAAAGGAAAGACACCTGCGAGGTGTACATAGCGCAGGACACATGAAGAGGAGACCTGTGAGGTGTACATAGCGCAGGACACATGAAGAAGGGACCTGTGAGGTGTACATAGCGCAGGACACATGAAGAGACCTGTGAGGTGTACATAGCGCAGGACACACGAAGAGGAGACCTGTGAGGTGTACATAGCGCAGGACACATGAAGAAGGGACCTGTGAGGTGTACATAGCGCAGGACACATGAAGAGACCTGTGAGGTGTACATAGCGCAGGACACACGAAGAGGAGACCTGTGAGGTGTACATAGCGCAGGACACATGAAGAAGAGACCTGTGAGGTGTACATAGCGCAGGACACATGAAGAAGAGACCTGTGAGGTGTACATAGCGCAGGACACATGAAGAAGAGACCTGTGAGGTGTACATAGCGCAGGACACATGAAGAAGAGACCTGTGAGGTGTACATAGCGCAGGACACACGAAGAAGAGACCCGCGAGGTGTACATAGCGCAGGACACACGAAGAGGAGACCTGCGAGGTGTACATAGCGCAGGACACACGAAGAAGAGACCTGCGAGGTGTACATAGCGCAGGACACACGAAGAAGAGACCCGCGAGGTGTACATAGCGCAGGACACACGAAGAGGAGACCCGCGAGGTGTACATAGCGCAGGACACACGAAGAGGAGACCCGCGAGGTGTACATAGCGCAGGACACACGAAGAGGAGACCTGTGAGGTGTACATAGCGCAGGACACATGGAGACCTGTGAGGTTTACATAGCACAGGACACATGGAGACCTGTGAGGTTTACATAGCGCAGGACACATGGAGACCTGTGAGGTGTACATAGCGCAGGACACATGAAGAAGAGACCTGTGAGGTGTACATAGCGCAGGACACATGAAGAAGAGACCTGTGAGGTGTACATAGCGCAGGACACATGAAGAAGAGACCTGTGAGGTGTACATAGCGCAGGACACATGAAGAAGAGACCTGTGAGGTGTACATAGCGCAGGACACATGAAGAAGAGACCTGTGAGGTGTACATAGCGCAGGACACATGAAGAAGAGACCCGTGAGGTGTACATAGCGCAGGACACATGAAGAAGAGACCCGTGAGGTGTACATAGCGCAGGACACACGAAGAGGAGACCCGCGAGGTGTACATAGCGCAGGACACACGAAGAGGAGACCCGCGAGGTGTACATAGCGCAGGACACACGAAGAGGAGACCCGCGAGGTGTACATAGCGCAGGACACACGAAGAGGAGACCCGCGAGGTGTACATAGCGCAGGACACACGAAGAGGAGACCCGCGAGGTGTACATAGCGCAGGACACACGAAGAGGAGACCCGCGAGGTGTACATAGCGCAGGACACACGAAGAGGAGACCCGCGAGGTGTACATAGCGCAGGACACACGAAGAGGAGACCCGCGAGGTGTACATAGCGCAGGACACACGAAGAGGAGACCCGCGAGGTGTACATAGCGCAGGACACACGAAGAGGAGACCCGCGAGGTGTACATAGCGCAGGACACACGAAGAGGAGACCCGCGAGGTGTACATAGCGCAGGACACACGAAGAGGAGACCTGTGAGGTGTACATAGCGCAGGACACATGAAGAGGAGACCTGTGAGGTGTACATAGCGCAGGACACACGAAGAAGAGACCTGTGAGGTGTACATAGCGCAGGACACACGAAGAAGAGACCTGTGAGGTGTACATAGCGCAGGACACACGAAGAAGAGACCTGTGAGGTGTACATAGCGCAGGACACATGAAGAAGAGACCTGTGAGGTGTACATAGCGCAGGACACATGAAGAAGAGACCTGTGAGGTGTACATAGCGCAGGACACATGAAGAAGAGACCTGTGAGGTGTACATAGCGCAGGACACATGAAGAAGAGACCTGTGAGGTGTACATAGCGCAGGACACATGAAGAAGAGACCTGTGAGGTGTACATAGCGCAGGACACATGAAGAAGAGACCTGTGAGGTGTACATAGCGCAGGACACATGAAGAAGAGACCTGTGAGGTGTACATAGCGCAGGACACATGAAGAAGAGACCTGTGAGGTGTACATAGCGCAGGACACATGAAGAAGAGACCTGTGAGGTGTACATAGCGCAGGACACATGAAGAAGAGACCTGTGAGGTGTACATAGCGCAGGACACATGAAGAAGAGACCTGTGAGGTGTACATAGCGCAGGACACATGAAGAAGAGACCTGTGAGGTGTACATAGCGCAGGACACATGAAGAAGAGACCTGTGAGGTGTACATAGCGCAGGACACATGAAGAAGAGACCTGTGAGGTGTACATAGCGCAGGACACATGAAGAAGAGACCTGTGAGGTGTACATAGCGCAGGACACATGAAGAAGAGACCTGTGAGGTGTACATAGCGCAGGACACATGAAGAAGAGACCTGTGAGGTGTACATAGCGCAGGACACATGAAGAAGAGACCTGTGAGGTGTACATAGCGCAGGACACATGAAGAAGAGACCTGTGAGGTGTACATAGCGCAGGACACATGAAGAAGAGACCTGTGAGGTGTACATAGCGCAGGACACATGAAGAAGAGACCTGTGAGGTGTACATAGCGCAGGACACATGAAGAAGAGACCTGTGAGGTGTACATAGCGCAGGACACATGAAGAAGAGACCTGTGAGGTGTACATAGCGCAGGACACATGAAGAAGAGACCTGTGAGGTGTACATAGCGCAGGACACATGAAGAAGAGACCTGTGAGGTGTACATAGCGCAGGACACATGAAGAAGAGACCTGTGAGGTGTACATAGCGCAGGACACATGAAGAAGAGACCTGTGAGGTGTACATAGCGCAGGACACATGAAGAAGAGACCTGTGAGGTGTACATAGCGCAGGACACATGAAGAAGAGACCTGTGAGGTGTACATAGCGCAGGACACATGAAGAAGAGACCTGTGAGGTGTACATAGCGCAGGACACATGAAGAAGAGACCTGTGAGGTGTACATAGCGCAGGACACATGAAGAAGAGACCTGTGAGGTGTACATAGCGCAGGACACATGAAGAAGAGACCTGTGAGGTGTACATAGCGCAGGACACATGAAGAAGAGACCTGTGAGGTGTACATAGCGCAGGACACATGAAGAGGAGACCTGTGAGGTGTACATAGCGCAGGACACATGAAGAAGAGACCTGTGAGGTGTACATAGCGCAGGACACATGAAGAGACTGTATAAACACCGCACTGTCCCCTCCGGAGAGGCGTGTACTTGGGTCTGTATTAATATAGTGCACTGTCCTTCCTTCTCTGGTCAGCAGGATAATTAGTGTTGTCCTTGTGAAGGACAAGACATACGTGATGGCATATGGAAAGCAGGAGGCACAGATGTCCAACCTTGCCCTCTCCGGCTATAACTCTTCCCTCCAGGCATTGCAATCACAGGGCCAGACCCGCCGCAGGCACAGATGCAGCGTAGCCGTTGCCAGAGGTCAGGATCGCTCCAGTGCAGACACAGGCTGGGCCTGACCTGTTATAAGGAGTCATTTAGTGTGCGCACTGCCAAACAGCTGGGATAGCGGAGAGAAGACCCCAAAACATACTCAAGAAGAATGGATTTCACCAACACGCCATATTGTATAAATGTGGCAGAAACACGGGATGTATAGGCCATGCCGAGCATTCAAAAAGACTCCCGACTGCACCTGCCTCCCGAAATACGCAGCTCCCACCTCTTCAATTCAGAACATTGTATCCCGCCAACGCAAGGGCTCATTTCTGCATTTGGTGCAGAGTCTGCAACATAACAGTGTCTCGCCCGCACAGCCCCGCGGTTAGATCGGTACCCCCATCAGAAGCAGCAATGTCATGTTGGCACAATAATCCCGCCAAGTACCAGCATTAATGGAAGCAAAGGGCAGATGTAGAAGCCGGGCAAGGAACGCCGCCGCGGTTATATATGACCTATCATACAGCGCAGTCCTGGCCATGTTGGTTTTAGAAGGGAATGTTTAATATGGCAGAGATTGGCGCCTTTGTGAATGGAAGGAGCGCTGCAGGGGTAGAGACATGCCCTATTGACATGTTCCAGACAGAGACAAGAGACAGCTAATAGAGAGGCAGTTTGTCAGGATTAATGTAGACTTTGCCTAGAGGAATCTCTTTAGCCGGCAAGCGACATTATAAAAATACAGCTGTCAGAGGCGCTCTGCTCCCAGCCACTAGATATTTTTAGCAAGTGGGTCCCATTTATACTAATTAAGAGGCAGCTCTCTGCACCCCCACACAAGCAGACAGCTACTTCAGCCAGCCCCAGTCACTTACACGGATGAGTCGAGTACACCAGAGAGAACTGGATGCCGCACACTTCATCCTCTGCTCCCAGCTGTCACATCTACTGGATCAGCAAAGTAACCAGTCTATCAGCTTCACCGATCTGTGTACTGTGCGTGCCCTGCCCAACACCCACAACTTCATGTATCTGTACCTCTCATCTCAGCAACATCTACCCCCCCCCCCCCCACGTCTCCTCCATCATTTCATGTATCTATGCATCTCTAACATCAGCAATGTCCCGTCCCCCCCCAAGGCACTGCCATCAATTCACGTACCCAAACACCCCCACTTCCAAAGAGCATCTCTAATTGTAGGCACTACTACCCCTATTATTGTGCACTATCATCTCTATGCCACAAACCTACCAGTCTCACTTTTGTAAACTTCTTCCCAACCACCGATATATAGATACACACCCCCCCACCCCCACCCCCGCCCAATTCAGTGCAGCCTTAGCTCACTGTGTAATATTCTATGTCTCCTGCCTTCACCACTAACTAAATAATACTGCACAATACTCCCTCCTCCATGCCAGTCACACACCCTTGCACATTGCCACCATCCCCAGCCCTAGACCACTGTCCTCTCCTGGTATGCAAATATCTAGTCCAGCTTCATCTCTGCAGAGAATCACAGCTGGATCGGATTTTCCATGTATGCCCAAGAAATTCCTCAGCAGAAGTAGCTATTTAGTAGACGGGCTTATTAGGAAAATAGTTAACGGGAGTAGTAGATTCTGTGGATAGCTACTGAGCAGAGGTGGTACGGTGTTCAGGAACAAAGCTTAATGCTGCTTATGGTTAACATTTGGCTGAGGGTTGATGGAGAAGATTGATTGACGGGGCCTAGTCGTGATCATCTGGAGTCCCATCAGATTCTATGCAAATGAGAGTTCTACAGGCAGAGAAATCCTTCTCCCCAAACTCAGCATCTGTCCTACATGAGAAGCCAAGAGAGCGGAGAACAGAAGGTCTGCTCCGCTCCCGGCAGCAACAATCACTGTGACGACAGCGAGAATAACAAGGAACCAGGCGCGGACAGCAGGCCCTAGGCTATCGGCGTGACATATCTGGGACAGATGAGAAAAGGCGCTGGGGTGGGGGCTTACACGGGAGTGGGGTGAGCAGTATGGTGAGACTAGCCACCCCAGAGAAAATCTGGTCACACCACTTCATCAGTGATATAGGGAAGCCAGGGGGTGCGATGGGAGGCGTTTGTACGACCAGTTACGACGTCGCCCAGGACCGACATGGCCATGCTAACATCTAAAGTGTGATTCAGGGCATCAGGTTATATGACAAGCACATGCAGTATTAAATATGCATGGTTTTTTTTCACACAAGATTTAAAGGAAATAAGACGGAGTGAGCAGAAAGGCTTACTATCTAAACTGGGACCGTCAAAGTTCAGGCAGGAGGTAATTGTATTTCCCACAGAACTGTAGCGATGCTTCACACACACAGCCCTGGTCCCCATTTGTCAGAGAGGTTTTGCCTTCCTTCCCAGAGACCAAATCCACTGAGATTGCTCCACGTCGCCCTCCCACCAGCCCGTCTGCCATCTCCGCAGCCTCCTCCCGGAGACGCAGGCTTTTCAGTGGGACTAATTTCAGCCGGCAGGCACACAAAGCTGCACATGGCAGGGGAAATGGAAGGCTTTACAAGAGGCAGGAAGAGAGAAGGGAGAACAATAAGGAAATAAAGAGAAGGACATCATAGGTATCTACAGAAAGGGAAGAGTATGGAGACCGGTGAGATAGAGGAGGTACAGTGAGGTATAGATGGGGTGCCTAGGTGAATATAGTCCAAGGAGAAGACACTTATAAGTATAGTGACAATGAGGATTTATAGTGTGATGAAGGTGCGAGACTCACATTACTAGGATATAACACTATTATATGATAAACCATTGCACTCTCACATCTCCCCGGCACTCTATACACACTACCAAATCTAATGCTCAATGTGGAACCCTAGGCTGGTGGAAGTACCCCGGGGTCACAGGATGTAGTACAGGTTGGGGTATATATGCAGAGGTGACTTATAGAAGACTGGGTGTCTGTGTCCTAGATAAGACAATCCACTACACACAATACCGCAGATCTCCTGCGCTCCAGCAAACACTGAACTGGCCCATAAATAATTGAGAGAGCATTAGACGGACGATACATCAGCCAGGCAGCTGTGAGCCTGAATGACGCGCTGAAGAATCGTTCAGGACGGGAGCATCAGCTGAAATGGTCCCAACACTGCTGACCCCCTGACGTCTGAGAGACAGCGTGGTCCGCCTACAGCTGCGGCCACGTGTCTAATGGACGGATGGATAGAGAAAGCCCTCACCCAGACAACACCAATTATCATAAACACAGAACGTAGAAAACACATCCGTAGGGGTGGTTCATCTGACCTTCCCAACGCCGGGTGACAGATTAATAACAGCACATTTTACTTTTGTTTATACGCTACAGAACTGCACAAGCCTAAAGTCGCCTGAAGAGAACCAGAATCAATGTTGGTCTGAGGTCATAAAACCAATGTTCGGCCCACAACAGAGACGCATTCAACAGAGGTCCCATCTTCTGAACATTAGAGACACCACAGGCAGTGTGAACGACAATGCCTAGATCATGTGGACCAGGATACCAGCCATGCATTGGGTTTGTAGCTGAAAGGGTGACTGAGGGACCCCAGAGTGCCCTCCTCATATACCCCACCTTCCCTCCGGGCAGTGACGTACCACCACGAGCAGGTCACGGGCCGACAGTGAGGAATCTTTGGAGGCCTCGGCCTGGTACATACTAATGGTTCCGTCTTGTAGAACAGCGTGTAACAGGCTCCTGCAGATGAGGGGAATCCATTGTACAGAAAATAACTATTGTCCAACTGTCAGGTGCTATCGATTGGCACATCACGTGTATTGTGGAGGCAGAGGGCTGTGATCAGCATCACAAACACGGCTCCATCTGAGCGAGCCCAGGACCACCAAGGCAGACCTCCGCATTACTATAGACCTCTACCTTAGGAATAAAAGATCAGCTCTTCCGCTCAGTTACAGCAATCATTCCCGTGAGGGGGGAAAAAGAACAGATTACATCAGCTCCATAATTATGGAGCCTCACAGACCACATTGTAAGGAATGAGCTTCTCTAGCACATAAATCTGACCATTGTATCCTGAAGAAAGCGCCTCGGCAAGTTATGCACCGCCAGACGACTTATTTCTAAGATCATGGCCGAGGTGCGTTACATGTTCCGTCATCGGACACATGCTAATAAAGTCCACAGGGTTACAGCCGAGTGCATTACCCACCCCCGCATGAATTGTGCTCCGGCAGCGTTTCATGGATATGATGCGTGGACACAATGTAATCAGTTCTGGTGAAAGCTGGATACTCAGCAATATCATGGTACACAGTGGTCTGCAATGAACACTACGGCAGGGGTCTTATCTGTGTGCACTACAGCCTGCGGGACAGACATACAATCCTGTTTAGGGTTTACCGTTAACTAATCAGAGACAAAAATAGAAAAGCGCAAAGACAGTTTCCTCCACTCGCCCCTCTCTCTCCACCCTGCAGAGAACTCATCAGTGATTTCTGCTGCTGGAAATAGACAGATATAACATTAGAAAGCTTTATTTATTGTATAACTGACAGGCTGTGGCCTCAATCTGTTCTCTTGCTTCTATTGTCCCTGTGAAAGCAGAAGGGGGAACAGAGATGGTGATCCGTCTACTGGAAGAAGCCATGCAGAAAAGTGACAATTTCCATAGTAATATTAGCCAGCAATGTCCACTGACCAGAAACATCAGGGGATACTCTATTGGCGGGAAGATTCTCCGAGACATTCTAGTCTCATGCCTCAGGGAGCCTGAACCGCTGGCGTCACGTCCTCACCTCCAGCAGAAAATAGCTGGCCCTACTATCAAAGCATCTGGACCAAAGCTCGTCACTTCTTACTCTATGATATGGTGGACCTGTACCAGGAGGGTGTTGGGAGGTAAGCGGTAAGAAGTACGGCAGGAGAGAAGGGCGAGAAGTAATAAGCGATGGTAGCTATAGCATCCAGCTGCATTGTACTAGATTCACAGTGTGGTTTACACAGTTTGGATGTAACCCTAATTGTTAATGCAATGTCCATAAACACCAACAGTGGAGTACCGATTGTGCCCAGAAAGCTTCTTGTAGTATTTATAAGAGGCATCAGTTTTACCAAAGTTAGGCGGGTAGCAACAGTAAAGAAGGGGCAAAATGGGTGAGCAGGATCTTTAGTAGGCAGCGAGGAGGATACAGCAAGAGTGACCATCAGTGAAGACTAGAATGAAGACTATACTCCAATATCTGGGGGCTCCACGTTAGTGGGCAGTTGATAAGTCTGAGGGGCTGGTTACCTGCGCCATGTTTGACAGAGGAAAGGGGTGAGCAGAAAAAAAGAGACAGAAGGATAAGGTGTAAGGCAGGAGAAGGAGACAGAAGGATAAGGTGTAAGGCAGGAGAAGGAGACAGAAGGATAAGGTGTAAGGCAAGAGAAGGAGACAGAAGGATAAGGTGTAAGGCAGGAGAAAGAGACAGAAGGATAAGGTGTAAGGCAAGAGAAAAAAAAAGACAGAAGGATAAGGTGTAAGACAGGAGAAAGAGAGAAGGATAAGGTGTAAGGCAGGAGAAGGAGACAGAAGGAGAAGGTGTAAGGCAGGAGAAAGAGACAGAAGGATAAGGTGTAAGGCAGGAGAAAAAAAAAAAGACAGAAGGATAAGGTGTAAGGCAGGAGAAGGAGACAGAAGGATAAGGTGTAAGGCAGGAGAAAGAGACAGAAGGATAAGGTGTAAGGCAAGAGAAAAAAAAAGACAGAAGGATAAGGTGTAAGACAGGAGAAAGAGAGAAGGATAAGGTGTAAGGCAGGAGAAGGAGACAGAAGGAGAAGGTGTAAGGCAGGAGAAAAAGACAGAAGGATAAGGTGTAAGGCAGGAGAAAGAGAGACAGAAGGATAAGGTGTAAGGCAAGAGAAAAAAACAGACAGAAGGATAAGGTGTAAGGCAGGAGAAAAACAGACAGAAGGATAAGGTGTAAGGCAGGAGAAAGAGGCAGAAGGATAAGGTGTAATGCAGGAGAAAAAGACAGAAGGATAAGGTGTAAGGCAGGAGAAAGAGAGACAGAAGGATAAGGTGTAAGGCAAGAGAAAAAAAAAGACAGAAGGATAAGGTGTAAGGCAGGAGAAGGAGACAGAAGGATAAGGTGTAAGGTAGGAGAAAGAGGCAGAAGGATAAGGTGTAAGGCAGGAGAAAGAGGCAGAAGGATAAGGTGTAAGGCAGGAGAAAAACAGACAGAAGGATAAGGTGTAAGGCAGGAGAAAAAAAAGACAGAAGGATAAGGTGTAAGGCAGGAGAAAAAAAAGACAGAAGGATAAGGTGTAAGGCAGGAGAAAAAAAAGACAGAAGGATAAGGTGTAAGGCAGGAGAAGGAGACAGAAGGATAAGGTGTAAGGTAGGAGAAAGAGGCAGAAGGATAAGGTGTAAGGCAGGAGAAAGAGGCAGAAGGATAAGGTGTAAGGCAGGAGAAAAAAAAAAAGAGACAGAAGGATAAGGTGTAAGGCAGGAGAAGGAGACAGAAGGATAAGGTGTGAGGCAAGAGAAGGAGACAGAAGGATAAGGTGTAAGGCAGGAGAAGGAGACAGAAGGATAAGGTGTAGGGCAGGAGAAGGAGACAGAAGGATAAGGTGTAAGGCAGGAGAAAGAGAGAAGGATACGGTGTAAGGCAGGAGAAAGACAGACAGAAGGATAAGGTGTAAGGCAGGAGAAAGAGACAGAAGGATAGGGTGTAAGGCAGGAGAAAGAGACAGAAGGATAAGGTGTAAGGCAGGAGAAAGACAGACAGAAGGATAAGGTGTAAGGCAGGAGAAAGAGACAGAAGGATAGGGTGTAAGGCAGGAGGAGACAGAAGGATAAGGTGTAAGGCAGGAGAAGGAGACAGAAGGATAAGGTGTAAGGCAGGAGAAAAAAAAAGACAGAAGGATAAGGTGTAAGGCAGGAGAAGGAGACAGAAGGATAAGGTGTAAGGCAGGAGAAAAAAAAAAAGAGACAGAAGGATAAGGTGTAAGGCAGGAGAAGGAGACAGAAGGATAAGGTGTGAGGCAAGAGAAGGAGACAGAAGGATAAGGTGTGAGGCAAGAGAAGGAGACAGAAGGATAAGGTGTAAGGCAGGAGAAAGACAGACAGAAGGATAAGGTGTAAGGCAGGAGAAAGAGACAGAAGGATAGGGTGTAAGGCAGGAGGAGACAGAAGGATAAGGTGTAAGGCAGGAGAAGGAGACAGAAGGATAAGGTGTAAGGCAGGAGAAAAACAGACAGAAGGATAAGGTGTAAGGCAGGAGAAAAAAAAGACAGAAGGATAAGGTGTAAGGCAGGAGAAAGAGGCAGAAGGATAAGGTGTAATGCAGGAGAAAAAGACAGAAGGATAATGTGTAAGGCAGGAGAAAAAGAGACAGAAGGATAAGGTGTAAGGCAGGAGAAAGAGACAGAAGGATAAGGTGTAAGGCAAGAGAAAAAAAAGAGACAGAAGGATAAGGTGTAAGGCAGGAGAAAGAGAGAAGGATAAGGTGTAAGGCAGGAGAAAAAAAAGACAGAAGGATAAGGTGTAAGGCAGGAGAAAGAGGCAGAAGGATAAGGTGTAAGGCAGGAGAAAAACAGACAGAAGGATAAGGTGTAAGGCAGGAGAAGGAGACAGAAGGATAAGGTGTAAGGCAGGAGAAAGAGGCAGAAGGATAAGGTGTAAGGCAGGAGAAAAACAGACAGAAGGATAAGGTGTAAGGCAGGAGAAAGAGGCAGAAGGATAAGGTGTAATGCAGGAGAAAAAGACAGAAGGATAAGGTGTAAGGCAGGAGAAAAAGAGACAGAAGGATAAGGTGTAAGGCAAGAGAAAAAAAAGAGACAGAAGGATAAGGTGTAAGGCAGGAGAAAGAGAGAAGGATAAGGTGTAAGGCAGGAGAAAAACAGACAGAAGGATAAGGTGTAAGGTAGGAGAAAGAGGCAGAAGGATAAGGTGTAAGGCAGGAGAAAAACAGACAGAAGGATAAGGTGTAAGGCAGGAGAAACAGACAGAAGGATAAGGTGTAAGGTAGGAGAAAGAGGCAGAAGGATAAGGTGTAAGGCAGGTGATGAGTGATTAGGGCAGGAGAGAGATATCAATACAGATAAAAGCCAGGAGAAAGAGAGATGGACTAAAGCAGGAGAGAGAGAACAAGAAAGAGGGGTGGACGGCAAGAGAGTGACTGAGGAAGAGGAAGCTCCTATTCAACGAGACGCGGGTGTGACAGAAGTTGGTATTTATAATAATAAAAATAAGAAACCATCACAATGAGCAAAAATATATAACAATGTTTGTCCTCAAGTCCACCAAAATTAGAGAGCAGACAGCCCGGCCACTGTCCAGATGGCCTGAACTCAACAAGGTACGTTTTATCATCAATACAACACGCCCAGTCTGTAAACTGTGTAGGTTTGGCCATATCAATGTTGTGGATTTAGCCTTGTGATTTTACAACATCCCTTGAACGGAGATTGAAAACCTGGGTAGAGCGAAGACAGATGCAATTAGTTATCAGGTGTAAAAATCAGTATGGGGAATAAACATCTATACAGAACATAATCTAATATCTACAATGATTTAGCTGAAACAAATATGCATACATAGGTAAGCAAAACTTAGCTCGGTGTTAAATCACAAAAGTAAAATGGATATTTTGTTGATAGTGTCCGTTAAAACATTATACATGTAGGACCACTTCTGGACCCAAAACTTAGAGGAAAGGGATGTCTGGAGCAAATATTAATGAATAAGGTTCCTCTACTGCTGTATATTCACATTGTCCTATATGACCTTCAGTAGCCTCTCACTTTGTGGTGGAGTCACCGGGGACGGCAGGAATAAACTCTTCATCGGATGGAGCAGATTCTGCACTTTTAAAGGTTGTTCTTTCTATTATTACATTGCACCTGGCTTTGAGCAGCACAAGACCATTGGACGCAAATCCTTCCTGCGAGTATTTCATCAGGTCTCCTTCTATGATCGCAATAACCTACTGAATAAAATATCGCTCTATATCATACAAATCCTACCAACGCCGGGTGCGTAATTTTACTTTCAAGGTCCGGAGAATCTCTGGCCTCCGACATGAAAATATGACAGTAACTGATGTTCACGACACATTTAATAATTTATGTGGACAGCTCTGGACTTTATAAAGAGAATTTAGTGAAGGCGAATAGTCTTCGACCTTCACTGAATCACAAGCTTGTAAGGAGCAGACCAAAAACCCTTCTCAGATACATATACATATACATATATATATATATATATATATCTGACACAATGACGCACAGATGGACGATTAGTGGGGAGCAGTGTGGACGTTCGGGATGGTAAATTGAAAGTAGGCGAAAGAGAGGTGAAACATAGAAGACTTTCTCCTACACGGGGCAGTTTCCCATGATTTTAGATATACAAAGAAAGAAAAAAAAATGCTGGGATGAAAATATATTTGCGAAGCAAAAGAAGAAACCTGGCACTGACAGCAGGCTTATACCCCAGGAAAGAGCGCGGCAGGCGGCTGCCATCTTTAACACAAACTCATTACCCTGTTGGCACGACTTTAGGAGACAAATCATTGCCAAGTCGCTCGGATCTGTCAGACAGCTCTCGGAGAGCCTCCCCGTCAGGTGTTCAAGACAGACGTGGAGAATCCTCCCGGGAGGAATCACAAAGTGAGCGAGCAAAGCATCGGTGGGAGAGACAAAGGGATTACATCCCAGGAGAGGGAGCTGGAAGATAGGAGGGAGCTTCCATTTTTATCACAGTCAAGCTCTCCCCTCTCGTTGCGACGCCCTCACATTATCACTCTACAGCTGCCTTTTTATTTTTTCTTTCCCCAAACCGATATGAATCCAGGGAAAGGAAAGTCTGACATGTTCAAAAACAAGAGTAGTGGATATTGCCGTAAATCTGGATAGAACTTCTGCCACTAGAAAAGCAAAATAAGGTCTCAAAAAGGCAGAAATATCTTCATGAGCACAGAGGTCTGGTGTTGGATCGATAGCAGCGATGGAATTAGGCCTCTCACACGTGTCTTACAGCCACTGTCTACTGAGAGCAGGGTTGGGGATGCACACGTACGGGGCAAGATACTGTCCCTCCAGTATAAGACCCAGGACGACATCTACCATTAACCTCATACTGTGCAGACCATTCATCAAGAGCAGCGAGATCAGGCAAAATATAAACATGCAAATTTATTCCTTCCAGCAGATCAATAACACATTTAGTATCATCACGGTATCGAGTTACAAAACGGTACACGAGAGATTTACTACATAACAAGATCCGTCTGACAGAGCAGCTCCCTAGTTTGTTTCATCCCCATCTAGGTCATCTACCCCAAGCGCCCGTCACATCGCCGACCCTTTTATCCCAAGCAGCCGCTATCCATACAGCCTGTGGGCAGTGTGCAGCCTTCACTCACCATCCAGCCTAAAGTGTTAATATTCATCTCATATATTTACTTGGAACCAGGGACATCATTAAGGCACAAAGCAAAAAGTGCCTTATGCCTCAATAAAGTCCATAGGGAACTAATAGGCTACATTCTCATAAATATTAGGTTAGTCCACAAAATGGCTACCTCTACTGTGCAAATGTACACTTCATTTAATAAGCAATTAGGATGAGATGCGCCTACAGAACCTTACAGGACAGGATCTATTGCCGACCTGAACTCTCAGGAGGTTGGAGACTTCACCTGGGAAATTCTCACAGACGACCGTGCAGCATAACCTTCCTGAGCACCTTACAGCTCAGCAGCCCTGCCAGCCATCGTACCAGCCAGATGTGCATTTATTTAAGCAAAACGGTCTCCAGAGAAAGAACAGAAAACTGCACATTATGCCAATCCTATCAGAGGTCAGCGAGCTCAGAGATAAATATATTCAGTTATTCACTGCAGGAAAACTCAGAGTTGAAGACAAGTGATGCGGCAGCCAGTCCTCCAGATACGAGGCTTGCTTTATCTTACGCTGATTTAACGCATAGCCTGGCCTAGATCAGAAACATGACCTTCCATGTACAGAGATCTCAGCTGCACAGACCATGCACAATGTCCCCGATTTTAATGATAAATTAGCTAGCTGTGAACCAGTACAAGATACTGGATTCTAGTGATTAATGGGTGAGCAGAAGACAAGGGGAAGCTTCCTCTGCTGGCTCACAGATCAGAAATATTCCCAAAGGAATGGTGTTTATTCCCAACTTCCCAATTAAATCATCACATCAGTATTCAGCAGAGAGGAGCGGGGTCATCAGAGAAACCTCTCTTAATTCAATCAATCACAATTCTGACCAACTCGAGGGCTTTTTCAGAAAGACTTCAGTTTCGCTCTTCCCCATCCAGCCCTCAATCCTAATGAGTCCGTTCATCCCATTCATGTAGCCGGAACAGCACATAAGTAAAATCATTCACAAATAAAAACACAGCACAAGATATAATGTGCTTTATATCAATAATGTCATTTATATAGTGTCCCAGTATTACACAGCTGGTTCTCAGATGTCTTCTTACAAACCCCTCATCCCGCAGTAGATGGAAGATTGGGTTTACCCATCAGAGATGGAGAATTAGGACACAATTTCAGGCCTTGCGTCCGTGTATATGGAGAGAAGTCTCTGGCTAAACAAATTCACGTGTGATACCATTAGACCCAGCTAATTGCTATTAAGCCAGCTCCCCCCAACGACTCCCCATAATGATAAGAGGACATCTTGTTGATCAGAAGGTATCACCAGCTGCTCGTCACTCCATCGGGAGCACGCCCAAATAGCTCATCACATTGCTTGACAAAACCAAACCCAAAGACAGATGTAATATTCTGCCATTTCTCATAAAGGCCAGAGGAAGAGGAAAGAAAAAAAGGGGAAATGACTTATTAATATGGGTTGGGCCCCCTGGGGGACAAACATGCAGCAGATTAGACAACTTGTTGTCAGGTCTCTGCTCCCACAGGAGACACTGCTGCCCTGTGAACAACAAGAGCTTCCCTCAGGAGATGCACGGAGCAGATGTGACCAGCTCAAACCTCCAGGGGGTTACAATTATAAACAAGGAAGTTCTGGAGCCGGTAAACACGGGTCAGGTGTGAGCAGCATTGCATTGGAACCCGAGAGCCCGGGACACTGGGGACGGTAACTTTGAGAAACCTGGTTATCTTCAAGAAACTTGTGCGGCTCTGTATCAACAGGTTAGATTAAGAGAAAACATACAACGCACACTCACATCAGACCTCAATGCCTTATACACCTGGTGTTTCAATCTAGTTTCCATCTAAGACTGGAAGTTTTCATTTGTATGGTTCCTACATGCTTGTTCGAATGCTCTGTATATATTGGTTTTATATAAGTTTATACTCATAATAATGCCATAAAGTCTTCTTCTAAGTCAAGGATACACCTCATGCGTCCTCGCCGAGCCTTTACCTGCGTCCCCCAGCTCCTTTCTGCTTTATTGTCAGATTTGGTTGTCAACCCCATGACGTCGTTCAGACAGATCTCTCCCCATCTCTTTGATACCCCACATGCAGTCGTAACCTCTACAGAAATCTGTAGGATTGAATTGTTTCCGTTACACACCACGATTCTCGTTTAGTGGTGAATTAACAGGAGCCATGTCTCCTGGTTTTCCACATACTAATGAGCCTCTGAGTAAAGAGCGTATAGAAAGAGGATTTCTCGCCCTGTTAAAAATTAAATCCCTTTTTATTTCCTTAATGCCGTAAAGGGCAGCCTTCCGGGAGCGCCCATCATTGATTAAGAGCTTCAATCCCTTCATATCTACTAAGCAGACAATCCCAGGGCTTCCTAATCGGGAGTGAGACTGAATAGAGGCGTCTGATCATTGCTGGAGCCTGTGACCCTGCGGTCCTGCTCAATTAATTATTAACCTGTCTTTCAAGCCTGCTCGGAGAGGTTCCACGCTTCTGTTTGACTCTTCAATTAAAAGCCAGTTCAATGTTTTGCTAAATAAATGAGTGTATATTTCACGGATACATTCTTAAACGTGGCTTACACAGAGGACAGCTGGTCTTTCGGGATGTCCCGTGGGCTCGTCTCCAGCTAAGCGAGGGCTCGTATGTCTATACTGTTTGCCGAGAGAACTCTGTGTACAATACTTTTACTTTTAACTGTAAGATAATACTGCACAGGTTGTGATCTCTTTTATTGGATAATTACCGCAACCACTCACACAGGGGTTATCGTGTCCTTTTTGGAATCTGACCCAATTACATGTCAAACACCTCAAACAAGCTTGTCAGGAGAGATCGTGCTGCCACCGCAAAAGGAGGACTACGCGATCGCCATCTACGAACTTCAACATGGCAGCGGCAGAACATGGGACTCTAGTAATAAAAGAGAAATGGATATAGAATACCAGATGTGGCTTATCAGAGGTGCTGGATGAGGCAACATATTGCCAAATTGCATCGAGTCTGAAGCACAGCATTTGAACCGAACTAGAGAACATCTACAGAGCCAAAGTCACGCTCTTCTTCCGTGGGTCAAGACATGAAAAATTGGAGCTCCTGCAAAATCCTCACATATCCTGGAGTGATACAATCTGAAAGATGATCACAAGCTCTTTAGAAATGCTCTCACACAAAGTCATTGCTGTGCTCCATGGAGCGAGCAGGATTTGCACTGCGTGATGTGAGCAGACAGGAAATAAATGATGTGATGGCTTATCAGAGGGTTGGGGAGGGCGAATCTAACCCTGAGACAGGACAGCACAGATGCCTCACCTAGGGGACATAAGTACCTCCTATCTCAACTCCTGATAAAGCTTGTAAAAATGGACCAGAAATGCCAAAACACACACTGATCTCCCAAGTGTCAGGGAAGACGCTCTACTGCTCCATTCCATCACCATAATTTTTCTGCTGCAGGGGGAGATTGCTCCATCCAAACATGGCGACTGTGGTCTCCAGTTGGTCCTCTCACACCTACTCTGTAGCCATTTTTATGTATTCAACTTAGAAGTTTTGCTGAATCTATATTAAAAGGAATGGAAGAGCGCCCAGGAGAAGGAGCCGGTGATTTATAATGGTGGTAATGTACGTTCCTCCATGAGCAATAAACTTTGGATAAGTCCAGGTTACCATGTTCCCAGACACAGAAACCAGCATTTAACAGATATGAGCATTGAGATTTTAATAACACTGGAAGCTGAAGCCTATGTATCCACAGACAAAGAGCCCTATTACTGCAAAATTGTGTGTTTTCATAAGTAATAAAGTTCGTTATCGCACTGCCTGGTGCTCCAAATGAGTTACGACCGGGAAATGTCATTGGCAAAAGCGCCTATTTATCAACTATAATTATTTCCTCAATGCCCCTTCTGGCGTTATCAGAACAAAATGATTAAAGGCAACGCCTTATTTGAATTAAATAGTACTGCAAAAACATGCTTTATTCTACGGACAAAGCGATTATTTCTGTATATAAAAACGTATTCTATAGAATGTATATATATATATATCATCCTCCGGGAGAGATCGTAAACTGCAATCAGCACGTGATGTAATAACACAGGGCGAGGCTACCTGTCCGAGTACCTCAATCTCTCGGCCACTTTGGATCCCTTTTTAAAGGAAATTCAAAGCCTTAACCAAGTCCCGTTCCTGTAAAAGCCTCTCCTCGTGTCACTGAGTTTCCCTGTCAGTCACAGCTGGATCCGGCTGAGCGATATTTCCAATTGGATGAACAAATAAGAAAGAGAGGGGACCAGTCGGTATTGGCAATTCAAATGTGCATTGCACCATGTGTAGTGTTCCACCCGACGACCTTCCAAACATGTCACTCTCCGGGTAAACCGAGCAGAGAGCAGGTAGCAGTACACGGCTGGCACCGAGCGGGCGAGACATCTCCACACGCATGCGATATCTGACCCGGATAACTGCCAGAAGCCTATAGTCCATTATTATTTTCCAAATAACCAGGCTTCACTGATACACCTTAGAAAGGGCCCACGACCCTCGAAACATAGTCTCTCACAGTCCTTGAATTAATCTTACTCCTGGTGGAGTTTAACAGTGTCTCTGCTTCTGTATAGTAGAACATAAAGTAGGACTGTACAAAACGTTACCAGAAGTCAGCAATTTTCTAAGTGACAATGTGCGAGTTGCACGAACATTCTTAGGGGTGGAGCAATGCAGACTGGCAGCCAATAGGATCATGCCGAACAATGACCAGCCACCGATTGCTGTAAATACTTATTATAAAGCCCAATTGACTAGCATATAACATCCATCCTGTGCCCTACGTTATACACACATCACAGACTGCTCCACGGTGGGATACACCACTTTGTGCAACCACAAAAGCACACAACAGCCCTTGTGTCCTCCGACACTAGACTTTGCCCTTAAAAAACAAAACAAATTAACACTCCAGGCTCTGCCCCCAATACTCTCTGTTAATCGCTGCTTATAAAGCGTTCAGTACTGCTGATCGTTACTACTGCAGTCACAGAGCGTCATGTACACATCCCTGGACAGAGAGGGCTGTGGACTGGTAAGGAAGAGATGTCAGTCATGTACACATCCCTGGACAGAGAGGGCTGTGGACTGGTAAGGAAGAGATGTCAGTCATGTACACATCCCTTGGACAGAGAGGGCTGTGGACTGGTAAGGAAGAGATGTCAGTCATGTACACATCCCTTGGACAGAGAGGGCTGTGGACTGGTAAGGAAGAGATGTCAGTCATGTACACATCCCTGGACAGAGAGGGCTGTGGACTGGTAAGGAAGAGATGTCAGTCATGTACACATCCCTGGACAGAGAGGGCTGTGGACTGGTAAGGAAGAGATGTCAGTCATGTACACATCCCTGGACAGAGAGGGCTGTGGACTGGTAAGGAAGAGATGTCAGTCATGTACACATCCCTGGACAGAGAGGGCTGTGGACTGGTAAGGAAGAGATGTCAGTCATGTACACATCCCTTGGAAGTCTGTGTCCTGCTCTCACAAGGTCGCCAAGTCTCCTGTAATATCCATGCAAATTACCTTGGAGTCATTTAGATTTAACTGCCTGGGATGAGAGGAAGAGTCGTGTGTCTTAATTGCAGTGGATGAAGTGCTGATTTTAGACTACAGCAGCCTGTGCGGCCTAACAGCATGCAAATCACACTGGACAGCCAGGGAGCAATGCAAGGAGAGTGCTATAATCAGCCAGGGCACGGGACACATCAAGGTGACCCATTTTCCTAAACAACGCCCTGAATTTCAAGCAAAGCTGATGTCAGATACACATTTAATATAAAAGAAGTGCACGATTCTGTGTGTGCGTAGAGATCTCAGATACAGAACCATCATAAAGGTTATCTCTGATGCTCCTAGAGACCAGCCCCTATTGTGCAACAATTAAATCTCTCTTTCCATATTAGTGAAGTCTGCAGTAACATTATTATTATCCTTTACTATAGATTTTAGATACCCTGAAGAGTAAATGAAAAATCGAGCTTCTACTTGTAGAGAAACCAGTCTAGATACACGAGTCCTTCTTACGTTGGCTCCATTACCGTAAGGCAGGAAGGGTACACTGTGTACAGACAGGCCCAACAAGAAGCTGTTAATTAACCCCTTGAATTTCCATGACTAATGAGATGAACATGACTAATGATTAATTAACAGCAGGCGACGTGCAACAAGAGTAGGTTTTTTTTTTCCAGGAGAGAAGACAAAAAATAAATTAAAAAAAGAGATGAGATACAACTGGCAATGTGAACACTGCCGCTCACGAGTCCCAGCACCCGAGACCCCGCTGTCCCCCGAGACCCTGCTGTCCAGGGCCACATGAGCAGGAACTGTATCCATATTGATGTGTACCGAACGGCCACAGGACTGACACTAAGATGATACATAGAGGAGGATAAAGACAGGGACTGTTCATTTGGATGCCTCAGTTACGTTGCTTATTATCCAAACATGTCAGCATGGTCTGGGCAGCACGGTGGCTCAGTGGTTAGCACTTCTGCCTTACAGCACTGGGGTCATGAGTTCGATTCCCGACCATGGCCTTATCTGTGTGGAGTTTGTATGTTCTCCCCGTGTTTGCGTGGGTTTCCTCCCACACGCCAAAACATACTAGTAGGTTAATTGGTTGCTATCAAATTGACTAGTCTGTCTGTGTGTATATTAGGGAATTTAGACTGTAAGCTCCAATGGGGCAGGGACTGATATGAGCGAGTTCTCTGTACAGTGCTGCGGAATTAGTGGCGCTATATAAATAGATGATGGCGTGCACCTTGTGTGTGACATGTTACTGTAGAGATGGGGAGAATTCACATGGCAGGAAGGTCCCATTTGCAAGTTGTTCAGAACAGGGCTCTTGTGCGATCAATGAATTGGGAGGATCTCCGATAGAGGTGCAGTTTATGAGCTGGAAGGAGAAAGCCTGATGACGAATAGATAAATCGTATCCTAGTAATGAAAACAGCGATTTCTGACACAGACGTTCCATAAATCAGCTTTATGAGGTCATTTAGAAGCTGGCAGAGATTTGCAATTCAAAGTAATTTGGAAGGAGTTGGGCATTTGATGCCAGAAGAAGAGTTTTTATTAGGGAAAAAGAGTCCCTCACACCCGGAGAAAGTTTACACCTCAAGCACACAGTGTTATCTCAGGCAAGATGCAGATTGTAAGCTCCGGAGGCAAGGGCATAGTCGACATTGATTAGAAGCCTTCCTGCGCAGCCGGAACAATTTCCAAGTGCCATTGTACAGGGACAAGCAAAAAAATCTGGGTTAAAATATTCCATTTCTAGTTTCTTGTTATAAATAATTCATTGGGGGATTCGTTTCTGCATTATTCACAAACATCAAAGCTGCTAAGTCAAGGTACCAAAGCCCGGCAGAGGAGCAAGGAGCCCTCGACCTTTCAAGTGCGAGTCTTTGATGTGCCACACAATACCATAATTAAAAAAAAAAAATTGCCCCAAAGACTTGGGAATAGATAGATTTACTAAACTAAAAAGGGAAACTGTCTGCAAGAAAATCCATTGTTAAAGACAAGAGTGGAAACCTCTCGGAGCGAAAAGGGGTAGGGATGGTCGTATGGGCGGCAATAGATGGAGACACCATGGTCGTATGGTGGGCAAAGACCACTCACGTTTGGGGATGTTAACAGTTAAATGTTACAAGGTAGACAGGAGATTCCCACCCGACAGTTATAATGGGATATAAATGAGGCAGACATTGTAAAAATAACCCATCATTAAACACTCATATTCCTTGAAGCATAGCTAGACTGACTGGATATTTGTGCTCCTACAATATACTGTCAACATATTATAAGTCACCAGTACACAATATGGAATCACACACACAGGACATTCAGAAAACGTGTGTCCTGCTCCATCCCAATCTCTCAATGCTGGACAGGGCCCCATACGCCGGATTCTACAGAGGTTTCATGCCGAATGCACGCATCCCAGCTCCGATGTCTGTGTTCCTCCTCAGAGATGTCTCACTTAAGGACTAATCCGCACAAAATAGAAATAGTTATGGTAATAGCATTCGGAATTACAGTCATTAAGTCCCATATCAGCGCCTCCCTCAAAACAGTGTCAATAATGGTAATTATTTAGCTGAATAATCTGCACAAACGAGGAGCAGGTGACGTTATAGCAGCTCGGGCTGGGTGACTTCCTGCACCTTCTCCACCAAGGACTCGGGCACTTCCCAAGAGGACGGTGGATGCATTATTGTGGCACTAGCCAAAGATACTAATGCAACGTGTTCCACTTCATTATACAGTGAATGAGTCTTATTTTCACCTTTCGACTTCTTAAAGTGAAAACTTGCTCTGCGTGTGGAGAAAGTTAGCACCTTGGATCAACCTTTACTATACCTAGTAGATCAATAAGAACACATAATATTACCTGGGGCACCAGCCTGAAATATAACAAGTACTTTGTAATCCATTTCCATAGAAAATAAATGCATAATTTTGATTATCATTATATGCCTGTGGATGGTGCTAGATTCAGCCCATAACCAGAAAGTGATGCTCCACAGCACCACCTATAGGCTGATAAAAGATACTGCATGCTATTCCACTGCAGGAAATCTATGTTAAAGTTGGTTACACAAGGGCACTTCTCCATTGAAATCTATGGGCGATACTTTATCGCACATTAATACATTAGGTTACTACATACAATTAAGAAAAATCCTCTTTATAAAATTATACAATAACCTCAGGATTAAAAGACTGGTTCTGGGTATTGTACTACTAGATTGTGAGCTCAGTGGCACAGAACGTACCATTATAGCAGTAAAGTTCTTTGGGACGAGGTCTCCCATCACAACATGTACATAAATGGGGACAGGGAGTTTATACCATCCCACCACCTAATTATAGGCCCACTGAAAATAAGAAATGTATTTATATTACCAGGTTGTGGCTGCAGACTTAACACTAAGCCAGACAAGAAGGCTCTTGGGTCAGAGTATTACTGCACTAAGGTACTTGGTACAATGTGTCCTAGTAAGAACGCTAGACTGTAAGCTCCTATGTTTAAAGACCATTATGCCATTGGGATCCGCCATATTGTTTTGTCTCAGTAAAACAGGACTGACTCCAGATCACATCCACTCAAGAGGCGGCAGCGACTGTGTTCAGCCTGCGTCCAGTGAGTGACAGGGAGGGAGATTTCATAACAAGGACCGGTGCCTTGTAAGATGTCTGCATCTGGGAGGGATCACTAGACAGTAATGTGTTTACTGACCTTCCCGCTGCTGATCGGGCTCAGGACACATTAAGATAAATCTGCTGCCCGTGGCTGAGAGAGGAGGTGACAGCGGCGCACAGCACCTCACAAGCAACACAACTTGTTAGTACCCATGATAAACAGTGTTGGCGCAGAGACGGGTACATCCTGGCAGACGGGTACCAGCCTCGGACACCTACAAACCCATTGTTCTCCGTGCCACCACTGCAGAACAGGATGCTATAGGCCGGGGAGGGGGCTCCTGCCAGAGTGCAGAACAGGATGCTATAGGCCGGGGAGGGGGCTCCTGCCAGAGTGCAGAACAGGATGCTATAGGCCGGGGAGGGGGCTCCTGCCAGAGTGCAGAACAGGATGCTATAGGCCGGGGAGGGGGCTCCTGCCAGAGTGCAGAACAGGATGCTATAGGCCGGGGAGGGGGCTCCTGCCATAGAGTGCAGAACAGGATGCTATAGGCTGGGGAAGGGGCTCCTGCCAGAGTGTAGAACAGGATGCTATAGGCCGGGGAGGGGGCTCCTGCCATAGAGTGCAGAACAGGATGCTATAGGCCGGGGAGGGGGCTCCTGCCAGAGTGCAGAACAGGATGCTATAGGCCGGGGAGGGGGCTCCTGCCAGAGTGCAGAACAGGATGCTATAGGCCGGGGAAGGGGCTCCTGCCATAGAGTGCAGAACAGGATGCTATAGGCTGGGGAGGGGGCTCCTGCCAGAGTGTAGAACAGGATGCTATAGGCCGGGGAGGGGGCTCCTGCCAGAGTGCAGAACAGGATGCTATAGGCTGGGGAAGGGGCTCCTGCCATAGAGTGCAGAACAGGATGCTATAGGCCGGGGAGGGGGCTCCTGCCAGAGTGCAGAACAGGATGCTATAGGCCGGGGAGGGGGCTCCTGCCAGAGTGCAGAACGGGATGCTATAGGCCGGGGAGGGGGCTCCTGCCAGAGTGCAGAACAGGATGCTATAGGCCGGGGAGGGGGCTCCTGCCAGAGTGTAGAACAGGATGCTATAGGCTGGGGAGGGGGCTCCTGCCAGAGTGCAGAACAGGATGCTATAGGCTGGGGAAGGGGCTCCTGCCATAGAGTGCAGAACAGGATGCTATAGGCTGGGGAGGGGGCTCCTGCCAGAGTGCAGAACAGGATGCTATAGGCTGGGGAGGGGGCTCCTGCCAGAGTGCAGAACAGGATGCTATAGGCCGGGGAGGGGGCTCCTGCCATAGAGTGCAGTACAGGATGCTATAGGCCGGGAGGGGGCTCCTGCCAGAGTGCAGAACAGGATGCTATAGGCTGGGGAAGGGGCTCCTGCCAGAGTGCAGAACAGGATGCTATAGGCTGGGGAAGGGGCTCCTGCCATAGAGTGCAGAACAGGATGCTATAGGCTGGGGAGGGGGCTCCTGCCAGAGTGCAGAACAGGATGCTATAGGCTGGGGAGGGGGCTCCTGCCAGAGTGCAGAACAGGATGCTATAGGCTGGGGAGGGGGCTCCTGCCAGAGTGCAGAACAGGATGCTATAGGCTGGGGAAGGGGCTCCTGCCAGAGTGCAGAACAGGATGCTATAGGCCGGGGAGGGGGCTCCTGCCAGAGTGCAGAACAGGATGCTATAGGCCGGGGAAGGGGCTCCTGCCATAGAGTGCAGAACAGGATGCTATAGGCCGGGGAGGGGGCTCCTGCCAGAGTGCAGAACAGGATGCTATAGGCCGGGGAGGGGGCTCCTGCCAGAGTGCAGAACAGGATGCTATAGGCCGGGGAGGGGGCTCCTGCCAGAGTGCAGAACAGGATGCTATAGGCCGGGGAAGGGGCTCCTGCCATAGAGTGCAGAACAGGATGCTATAGGCTGGGGAGGGGGCTCCTGCCAGAGTGTAGAACAGGATGCTATAGGCCGGGGAGGGGGCTCCTGCCAGAGTGCAGAACAGGATGCTATAGGCTGGGGAAGGGGCTCCTGCCATAGAGTGCAGAACAGGATGCTATAGGCTGGGGAAGGGGCACACTTGCAGGGGGCTCCTACTATAGAGTGCAGTTCATCTCTCCCCGTAGAAACCGTGTTTTGTATGGAGAACTGTAAATGTACATCCCACAGTCAGAGAACAGCAGACCGGACACGTGTTCCTGGAGCTCAGGCCAGACCATTAGACCCATATCTATCAGTCTGCTCCCCCCACCTCCCCCCAGCTGTCAGAAAGGTTTAAAGCAACAGAGCACGGCTGCTCCTTTTGAGCCACTCAGAGAACGTCTGAGTCCTAAATTAGCAACAAGCTCTCTGTGCGCCTCAGACAAAGCTCTGCCTGATCTGTGTACCAGTTATATTTACCGCATAGCTGCGCACAACACTCAGCCCGCTCCAGCGGATGCTACTCCCATCCGCTCTCTCACCATTCACTTACACACATTATCATCTGCTGATTCCTGCAGAGACGTGGAGTTTGTACAATTACACCCCTCCCCCATACTGCACCTCATCGTACCACACTGCACACAGCATAGCGTCGCCACCCGTGTACTGTATATGAGACGATAGCCCCTCAAGCTCCCACACGCATTATGTATGTATGATGTCCCAGCTGGATGGCTGCTGGTGTCACGCTCCAACAGTGCGGACCGCTCATGCCTGGAAGGACTGCACCTCCATCCAGCGCATTTCACCCACTTCACGACCCCCAAAATGCATCTGCGCCTAAACTTGTGGTTTGTCCTAAAGAAATGCGTTCAGAGATATCCGGCGGGAAAAAAAAAAATTATTAATGTTTTGTTTGTATTATTATCATCATCATCATCATCAGAAAATGAGGGGACGCGGGTTTTTTTTTTTTATTATTATTACAAATGCGCTTTCCCACAGAAACAAAACTAGGCCGATTGCACGCCCACCGAGCTCCTTCACCCACAAATTCCTGCGCTCCCCCGTTACACTGGGTGCAATAGCAGAAACGTGGACGATTGATGTCACAATACAGCATTTGTGCTGCGGCGGGATTGCACTTGTTGTAAATGATCTTTCGCTGGAAAGATGGTGCCCAGCCTGCTGGATATACAACACTAAAAGGAAGATCAACACACTTTGGGCCAAATTAACCGGTGGGAGAAGATCAAGAACAATATTAATACAATCACTGATAATAAAACCCCTTAATTCAACATACTCACATTAAGTGATTTTTAAAGACCTCTACGGTCAAAATGAAAAAAAATCAAAAGTTAAAAAAAGTTAACCCTCAGAAAAAGAAACTTCTATATTTAATAACATTGGTGTATACGTACGACGTAGATGAATCAGAACGATTACAGTACATTTGTGTCACTAACACCAAATTCACAAAGGTTGTTCTCAGTGTTTGACTTTGGCTACGAGAGAGAGAGTAATTTTTAAGATGAGAAATACAAATGCAATTTCGCCATGTTTGTATAAATACTTACTGAAATACGGGCTCAGAATATTCACCTCTCTGCATATGGAGGAAGCGGCGTGTTGACCACCGCGCACCCCAGTATCGGATATGCCGCAAACCTACACCTACAAACTTCTCGTAGAAATTTGGGTGCTCCCCTATGATACCTGACTGGGAACAAGATACCCTATTGGGGTCCCTAAATTATTACAGGACAATGGTATAATCCAGGAGCCATCTTTAGCGTCCCATCATGCTACAACTCAGCACCTACAGACGGCAATCTAGAATGTACGCCGCAGGAGGGCTCAACGGAGACAGACTGCAGTATGAATCCATATTGGAAGATTACTAGGGCGTCACAGCACGGGACTCTGTATCCTGGAAGGACATCTCTTTTACGCAGCAGAGAAGACACTCCGTATCATCTGCATGACTGGTTATGTAGGACAGGCTCTGCCATATAACACCTTAGCGACAACTGCAGGCGACTTCTTTACAGAGCCTAATCCGACCCTATAGACACAAAGAGCCAACTAATAGAAGCTCTACATAACCAGGACAGTAATCCATCAGTCGTATTGTCCAACAAGGACCTGTAAGGTCCGATGAGGTCCTCAAACTCCCAGCTTCTATAATAACCATGACACAAACATGTAGATTAAAGCCAGTGGCCATAAAACAAGGACAAGTATAACATCTCCAGTCATTTGTAATTTGTCGACACCCACACAGCCAATATTTAAAGTAAGGGCAACTCCATCAGTCTTACACGGAGGAACAAATGTCGCTCACGTCTGTCCCTCGTACGGTACTGGACTCCACGGAACAATCCCGTCAAAATTTAATCTGGCAGCTCAGAGGTTAAACCAGTAATGGTTATTATTATATCTTATTTATAAGATGTCATATTATGAATCGCTGTACACTGGGATCATAATAGACATAAATTACCTACAATGACAGGAAACGAAAGGTAAAGATGACCCTGGACAGATGAGCTTACAATCTAAGAACATGCACAGAAACCAACCACCAGCTTATCTGTTGTACTCACTACTCCCGGCATCCTAATTAAACAGGTTCTTCAGTCACATCTCTTTACAAACTATTGCTAAGGGTGTGGAAGGAGCAAATCACTCTAGACTTAAAGCATAAGGGGCCCAACAGTTGTTCCCTTATGACGGATGATTGTCAGCAATAGGGTGACCACAGCAAATAGACATGTTTCTACCAGGTGTATCTGATTCTAACTGTAATGCAATCAGTGGAACCCACAAAGATTTATTTTTCAGAGGCGTCCCCCGATTCATGAGACTACAGGGTGGATGTGTCTACATGAATATTCAGTATCCTTCCTGCAAGACAGCGTTGGTCACTGGTACATGCTGGAAAAAGGAAAATTAACCATAACAGGGACACTAAAAAGAGGTTTTACGCTTTTGGACAACCCCATCTTAAATGGGACATTCTGTTGCCTGAACCCGAGAGCCAGGAAGCAGCAAGTCTGTCCTGAGTACACTGCAGGCTGTGCACAGCGTACATAGAAGTCTTTAGGGCACTACAAACGGACTCAGACCGATAGCACCGAGTGCAGAGACATGAGGACGGGTTCCTAGGAGGTGGTGTCCAAAAGTGGACAACTCCTAGAAGATATTTTGCAATATGAATTAAGACTACAACTACTTAAGTCTCTTATGAGGGAAATGTAGCCCTGTAAACAAGACACGTTCCTCGGCTCAAACTGCATTTATCCAATTCAGAAACCAAGACACACACAATTCTCCCCCCTCTACATTAGTTTTCCATGTCTCATGTGAACACCTGTGAACAAGCATTGTGACATTTTTCGAGCAACGTTACTCAACTATTTCTTCACTTCCTTGGGAACACTAAGCCCTGACCATTATTCTTATTAATCTCTTTATGCAGGGTCAAAATATTACGCAGTGCTGTATCGAGAATAGCGAATCATTCAAATCAGTCCCTGCCCCAGTGAGCTTACAGTCTAAATCAGGCCTGTCCAACCTGCGGCCCTCCAGATGTTGTGAAACTACAAGTCCCAGCATGCCCTTCCAGCTATCAACAGGTTGTCTACTGGCAAAGCATGCTGGGGCTTGTAGTTTCACAACACCTGGAGGGCCGCAGGTTGGACAGGCCTGGTCTAAATGATCTAACAGACACAAGGGTCAAATTCTTTAGAGGACAATTGACCTACCAATATGTTTTTTTGTTGAAAGTTGTTGCGCTCACGTCGTTGACATTTTCCTGGCCGGTTGTAATCTCTGTAAGAGCCCCGACCATTGGGGATCTGCTAATGAGATCGATGGTATTCTAAATTGGGTTTTAATTAAACAATCAATCTACGTCCGTTTATTCAATTAGTGGCCCCAATGATATTCAAACATCACAAAAACACTTGCTGCTCCACAAAGAACAACCTGTGGTAAGACAACAGGGGATAAATAACCCTTTAGAAATATACAGGCTCCACCAGACACGGTCCTGCTGTATCCCAGAGCTCTGCACGATGGACAATACAGACACGTCTTAGTGTAGTAGCTGCCATCACTCCACAACCCAACTAAAGTTACCTTCAAACATTGACGAAAGTATAGGTCACATCAATTCAAGCACTTCCAAGAATCAATGAATGCGACCTCTTAGCCCGCCCACCAAAAACCTGCGTGTTGGGAATCTCGCTCTTTCGTCGCTTGGACGTATTAGCCATAAATCTGGCCATTAGGAGATTTGGAAGAATGACTGCACAACGGCCGAACAAACCAGATCCGGGCGCAAGCTGGCCGTGCGCAGACAGGACGCACAGATCTGGTGGTTTAGTGGTCGCACAGAATGACTGCACTGTGAGAGACATCATCAATTCTAGCCTCACAATTAACTCATATCCGCGCTTATGTGTTTAGCCGACCAGATTTTTAAATGTGCCCAATAAAATAACGTCAGCACATGTAGCCAAATTTATTCCAGCAATAAAACAGTAAAAATTAGGACTTCAGTGCACAATGACAACACATAAAAAAATATAACAGACGCCCATCTTTGAACTCCATATAGAGTATGTAAAATTTTAGCGATAGCTGTAACCCGTATAAGTTCAGAGAAATATAATTACTGCAAGAATGCTTAGTATTTATACTCCACCACAATAAAAAAGGGGTACTGAGGCGTTTGGCGATTATAATTTACTTTGATCACGTTTATATTTCAGGAGAAACTTTTCAGACAGGACCTACTTTCCCAAGGACACAAATTAATAAATACAATTAATCGGCCGTATAGTACTGCAGTTTCTACATTACTACAAGTAGACTAATATTTGTATGGTACTGGTTAGAATGTGATCGATACATTTCAAATGTGCACAGATATGAAGACACTAAACAACATGAAACTTCTATCCATGGGAAACAGCCTATTCATATGGATCTATCAGAAACCCGTCATAATCAGGACGTCAGCTGAAGAATGGGTTCCCCGTCTTGCGAGTATTCTGTGTAGAAACTGCAGATGAAATAATTACAGAAAATAAACCCTTCATAGCATTTATCTTCACACAACAGTTGCATCTAAAATATGACTCTGAATAAATCACAGTTCTACTGAGCAGAATGGATAGATGATAAAACATATGAGAAATGATTATATCCTGTACAGACGTGTTGGCGGAGGATAAGTGGGGTCTACCAAATCAGAACTATTTTGATTTAAAACACAAGATAAAACACCACCTAGGTCGTCTAGACTCCAGTTACGTCAGCGTTCGATATACTACATCACTCACTGTGGTCATTCAACAGTTTCCCTCTAGAACAGACCATTAACGATCCATGGCCGGTTGGAGTATTGCAGAAACAATGGACGTCCAAGATAGGATATGCGCTGTAGTTATGCTAAAGTGTTGCAGTTTTATTATTTCAAAAAGATGAAGTCGATCTACTAAAATGGTTCCGGAGGCTCAGGAGTCTGCTTGGACAAGGATTGCCAAAAGATTGAAGTCTGGGCCGCTTATTATGCGAGTCCATTCTTAAAAGATGCATTTTCGTCGGCCCCACATGCCGTAAAGCATAGGGATCAATAGATCCCTATCTGGCATTATTTTACAGAGGGAAAACTTGCAACAGGAGCCGTTTACAAAAGGGAATACCCCCCCCCCCCCCTCCATCCGGACGAACCCTTAAAAAACTTAAACAGAGGATTAATTCTAAAAAATATAACAACTGTGCTTATCGGCTGATTGCAATCTCTGTTTCCGAGTACAGACAGATCAATAATACCCAAACAGACGTCCACTTCCAAGTTACGGATTGCTGTATTACCCAGGGGAAAAAAAAAGTGACTAAGCTGGTGACAGAGTTTGGAGAAGACGGGGAAGGAGACGGAGAAGAAAAGAGGATGGTGCCTAAGGACAGGATAAAGATGACCCCACTGTGATCACACACAATGCCGCCCTCTCAGAACTAGCTCCTGTATCTCCAGATTAGATTACAGAGAATTTCCTGGCATCGAGTTGGTGTGACATGACCACAGCTGTTTCACACTGAGACCGTATTTGCTCTGACAATTCCCAGCCCAATCACCGCTGACATATGCCTCCATTTAACTGCATCGAAGAAAAATGAGGCCTGCGGAATATTAGCAGCAGATTTTTATATTAAATTTTATCTTGTTCCCAGCCGACACAATGGATAAGAGGAGAGGAGAGCGAACGCTGCGTCACGCGCAAGGGGCACATCTGTGCGTAAAATAACAGGACGTTATTATTTATGACAACTGTATGTAGTTTAGGATTATATTCTCATTGGCGTTTTTGAGGTTGCTGTAGCCTTCACAATGCGTTTACCTGCAGTAAGTACAAAAAAATAAAAAATAGTGATCTAAAAATGGTAACACAATAATAAAAAATAAAGCAAAAAAACCCCCAGTGGGGATGATATCAGACACAATGTGTTCTAACGTGATAAAAATGCATGTAAAAATTATTTCAAACATCACCATTGGGTGCAAGTCGGTACACACCAGTATAATCGCTTACTCATCTAACACATTCTTTATATCGATGACAGAACAGACGACCTTCTCATTAGCCATATTAGAACCAGGCAGGAGTGACGGCCTTCATGTGCAATTCACTACCAGGGAAGCAAGTAGGAAAATACATATTACTGTAAGGACAACACCGAACCACAACAAGACTGTTCACCTCCCTCTGCAAATTTGAGGGGGGGGAAAAAAAAAAAAACTTGTGCAGAGTTTGTAGTTTAATTGGGTTGGTGCCTCAGAGACCAACCTTTACGACCTTCAGAGTTATTTCAGCAGCGGGAATTTCCTCTAATTTAAACAGATTCACTCGCTGAGCAGCTCCCTCTGCTAACGAGACATCCTTGGTTCTCCAGCATAAACTACACACTCAGGACGGGCCTGCTTCCTGTGACACGGGGTGGGCCTTGGTCTCTCATCCAGCCCTTTTGGGAGAAGACGTGAAACAGTTTCCTAACCCATGGAGCAGGCTGTTGTCTCCTGTTGTATGAGCCATACCAGGCCAAGGGCCACCTTTTAAAAAACAAAAAAATGTTTCACTAGACCCGCAGATAGCCCTGGAGGTCACTGGTGACCATCCCCCAATCTTAGATCAATTAAAGGATGGATTCATTTCATCCAAGAATGGTCTATTTCAGGGACACTGGGACCCCTTGGTTACTTCACAAATATTCTGCAAAAAATATTCATTTCTACAGTAGTCAAATGCTTGTCTCAAAAAAAACCACAATCACAGAGGCATTTGTGCCGCTATGTGGACTCTGTGGCATTTATATAAGTGTGGCCTTCCTTGTCACTTCCCTGCCACCCCTGTTGGAGTATATCGACTGATCTTACCTTCTGATGTATTACGTCTATAACCCACCTTCCTCTCACTTACCGGCTAATAAAACTTTCGGTTAAATTTGGCTGACTCGCTTTTTATTTCGTAGTGCAGAAGGGCAAGTACTATACACCCATATATACCATTTAACCATTTCCCTACCATGGACCTGCGCAAAGGGAAATACGGAGGCCCCAGTCACCGCTGTACGGCGCAGGTTCCCACAAAGAGCATAAAGATAAACCACTCTCCTTTTATACGGAGATGCGAGGAATTCCTGGTCTGTGAATGGATCCATTTCAAGGGCCTTTTTTTTCTTCCATGAGAGTTCTTGATGTGTCGCCATTAAAAAAAAAAAAAAAAAAATCATAATAAGAGACTATCTACTCTTGAAAGCAGCGGAGACGGACAATGAGGCTTGTGACAGACGCATTCACCCTGCTGACTGATCGCTCCGCCAGGAGAGAAGGGGGTCTTCTCCGCAGTTCTCCACATCCTTTCATGCTGCAAATATAGGATTGAAGCAAGCGAAGCGCGGCCCTTAAAGAGGTCCTCTTCATCTTTCTCTGCCCTGTGACAGGGTGGAGGATTAACGTCCCTAGATTTCACGCTGAAAGTTCACAGGCTGGAACAAATTATGGAATTTTCACAACCTCCCGAAAGGGGCAGCTCCCCTCCCCCCTCTTTATGCTATGGAAGGGCAGGACGGAGCCCCAAACACTGGATATTTTACTGGAAAACCTCAGTACATTGTTATCCAGTAAGTAATAAAGATATTATTCCAACATGGCACGTACAGACCTATGGTAAAGAAAGGGGACATTAATCACCGCACCTTGGTCTTCTGTCTATAAGAGGTATATTATATATTGTGTACAAGAGGAAAGCACCTAAAGGCTCTACAGCTCACACCTGGCCCAACATAGTCATAGGTATAATTAGTTCCGCATGACACAGTAAAACCTAATAAAGTGTTGCCCTGTTCTAAGTGCTTGTCCAGCTGTAGTAAGTGAACAGCCACACTCGTTGCATCACTATGGAAGTCAACATGACAAATACACAGACAATGCAGTTCTCACAAGTTCCTGTCAGAGCCAATCTTCACCAGAAGACTATCTTGCAGAAGCCGAGCAGATTTCACCAATATCACAGACTAAGGCTGGGCACACACTACAGGTTTTTGACCCAATTGTCGTGACCGTTAGGTCTGATATTGCATAAGTGTGTACACTCCCACGATCATGTTTTATCATTCCAAAGTACATTGTATCGTTTGATTTTATAAATGGTCTAAAACTCTCTGTAAACAATGGAACGATGTCTGGTAAATTCTGCAGTGTGTACACCAGTGGATCCCAAACTTTCTCAGTTCGAGGCACCCTTAGTGTCTCCATAATTTTTTTCAAAGCACCCCTAAGCCAAAATATTTACCAAGAAGATCCCCTGCCTTGCCTACAAACGGCCCTGGCCGTGGCACCCCTGTGAGATCGCCGTGGTACCCCAGGGAGCCACGGAAGACAGTTTGGGAACCACTGGTGTACACACTCATGACCAGCAGTGTAGGCAGATGTTCATAGATTTTACAGAGTCACAATCTTTTCAGCCTGACGGTTAGGACAGATGAAGAGCACAGATCTGACGGTAAATAGTGTAAAACTTGTATAGTGTGTACACGTGAATCAGCATGATCATCGGGACTTTCAGTCGTTGCTAAAATAATTAATGATATTCCAATCGGGAGAAGTTTTCTGTAGCGTGTACCGAGCCTAAGATGCTCCAGGCTACAAATTCACAACCAGACATACAAAGACAGGCATGAAAGATTTCAAGTATTCAGTGAGGGGGGTAATGTTTGGGGCGACTTCTCTAATTGTTGTTAAAAGCTTTTATACCCCGAAACCTCTTTAAGGTATATGACCCGTTCCAAACTCAAATGGAGGATCTTATTAACCTTATAATACACTCCGATGTGTCAGGGTAATGTCACTGAGCGAGAACGTTTATCTCGGAGTATGATGCTGCTACATAAATAAATATTAATAATAAAATGATCAACAATTAAGAATTGTTTGCTTATATAGAATACAGACACTAGCAAGAAATCTCGTCAATATAACTATACCAAAACCACGGCAACCTCATATCTCCTCCCTCCAGCTCAACGTGAGAGAACATCCATCGCGCTCAGCCTACAAGCTGTGTGTGGGTAGTCGGCCTTCGTCTCCACTATGAGGTCGCAGCCATGTTTAAGGTCCCAGTGGTACCCTTATCTTAGCACAACTTCATGTTAGCTAATGCAGCCCTGACAGGGAGATCAATTTGTGGCGGTATCAGTGTGTTCTCTTACTGATCTCTGATAACAGAAAACAAAAGGCGATCTACCGGTATGGTGAGGAGCGGAGGACCGGACGGTGAACAGAGAAAGGTGGTTTTAATAAGATTATGAAAGAGAGAATTCTCTCAGCACACGAGAGTAATAGCAGTGGACCAAATGGCCAGAGGTGTCTCATGTGACTCACAATGTTACAAGGCTTGCAGTACAAAAATGTATATTCATACCTCCTTCATAAAAAAAAACTCTCTTTGGAAAACATTGAAATGAGGGGTCAGAGCGCCTTAAAACTGCGGTTTCCCAACCTAATAATAACCAAACTACTTTCAGCCATTCGGCTATTATTCCAAGGATATTTGGGGAGCCCTAAACCTCAGTGAGACAACCCAACGGGGCTAGCAGTACTGGCCCTTCTTTCAGGAACACAAAAGTCCCAGGCTATCATTAACGACTCACTAAACCCAATGAGTTTATTGAAACAGAGGAGCCAGGGGGGAGTTCCCACCTCATTCTCTACTGTTTATCTGCAAGTATATCACTTCCAGTTTGTTTAACCGAGTAGCATTTAGATCCCCCCCACCTCCTCATCACATGAGGAGACTTCCAACTTTCCCTCTATTGAGAAGGTATTAATGCACCCCATGCAGAGAAATTTAACCAAGGCCCCCTCTCAGTGAGTAACGCGCAGGAAAACAGGGTACAGTTCCCACCCTGGAGATTTCTGGGGCAGCAGGAATATGCGTGTGAATCAGGGTGAACTAGGACAATGGTCAGCTTAGCTTCAGCATCATTAGGACTGGGGAGAAAGGAATATATTAACTCCTTACACACGAATAGCCAGGGCACGAAACACATTCAATGTAAGATTCCAACCACATCCTGGAACTTGTCCACATTATACCCATTATATAAGTACATTTCACCACCTCTGTATTATGCATCTCCAATTTCCTGCTACACACTTGGACTACCACATTGTGTACCCTCCCCAGCCTTGATCAGTACCCCCCTTTGTGCTATACAAGTATGACTGCCACAAACCTGGTTTATGAGACTGTGTGGAGAACACTTCATAAGACAGCCACAATAGGGTTAATTATGTAATTATCATTCCATCCAAATGCTTCCAGAACTTGGGGCCCACTGTTGTGGTTCCCACCAGTCCCCCACATAGATATATCTTATGTGTAACGTAGAAAGCCGAGTTGTGTGAATATGGTCACCTGGGTCTCTATATCAAGTCACCCCTAACAATGGCAGAAGTGCCGACGCAAAACATTTTCACCGGAGACCAGAAGACCAACGCCACCAGGACTCACCTGCTTCACGCTGGCACGCGGCCAGGATTCTACATGATCAGGGCCAACTAACCAACAAGGTTAATGTTCTGCGAAAACCCTGTAGAATGCCAGACGGAACACAAGCAGAGTGGAAACGGTCTGCAACACATAAAAGAACATTCTGGACCTAAAACCTGAAATTGGATTCTATCAAAGCCGCAAATGAACAAAATGTACTTTCTGCCTGTACACCTCAAGATACCACACTAGTCCATTTCACCGTGTAGGGAAGTGTTGGCGAAGACGATGGGCAGACCCTTTACTACACCCAACCAAATGCCCATAGGGAGAATCCATACCGGCTACCTGTACACTACAGAGGCGGCTGGTCAAACCACATGTACACATAAGAGGGGGGGGGGGGGGGTTGGAGATCTCTCCTACACACAGAGGAAACAGATTACAGACAAATATCACCTATATTTTATGATTACTGGCCCACATACGGGGGGGGGGGGGGGGGGAAGCACCCCTGTAAATACCCGTGAGCATGAAGGCAGATAAAGCATTGTGGAGCTGGTGACAGATCATGAATTAATCAGCACATGCGATTTAGATCTTATCATGTTCTAAAATAGAAAAGAAAACAAAACACATTGAGCCAATAAATTAGGCTCACACCTCATCTAGAGGTGGGTGCGTATGAGCTTAGAACGTACATAGAGAAGATGCAAGTTAAAAAAAAACAAAAAGAGAGCATTTTTACGTGTATATGTTGAGTCAAGCGCACGTAAAGAGGTCTCCACTCAATAACACAAAGCGTAGCACCAGACGGACGCCTCACGACAGCGCAGGGTTGAGGCTTGACAGCGTTATTAGTAAATGCATTACCCGATAGAATACAAATGAAGCGCCATAAACACAAGACACTAATGTCCCGACAGTGATATAAATAGAAGCGAAAGTCGCATTAAATACAAACATTTGTTGTTTTTCCTCCTTTAAAGTCTTCTATCCTGCAGTAGTCTGAATGGAAATGATTACGAGATGGCGCTAACAGACGCCTGCGACTTCAAAATAATATAGCTGCTAAAGATTTAAGGACTCAGTTGAAGCGGTCAGTGTGCAAGAAGCAGCTAAAGAGTGCTGCAGTCATAACCTCTGTGTATCGTGGCACCGTGGGGTTTTCCCTTTTAATGTATGATATCGGTAGGCGTGTGGTTCTTTTAAAAAAGAGCTTTTAAAATATTTCAAATAGTTGAACGTGGGCCCCGTTACTCTCCCACCGCTAACATCTTCGTTATCTCTAACATTCCGTGCGTCAGATTATATACGAGCTGCACTAATAACCCCATAGTGCCTCACTTTGCACACGTTTCCCTCACCAGCTATAAATCAAAGAAAAATGCCTCAGTGTTATTTTACATTTGCTACCTACATACTGCGGCGATACTTCTGGCTACACATCCTGCATATAACAGCGCTGGATTATGGCACTGCATTGTGGAAAACTACAGAAACACGGGCAGAAAATAACACATTTTCCTATACAACCTATGTAATATATAATGTATGTGTTTCCTTTACTAACAGTTTGGATACATTCTGCTGAGATTTTTCAAGGTTGTGACAAGTAAAGAGACAGTTTTGTGTATTACACACCAAATATACTTTTATACTGAATAGTCCTCCGATATCCGTGCTGGCAACGTACTTATGCGGCAGAGGGTTCCGTTTTGGGAATAAAAACATTTTCTCAAAAAATATATATGTTTAATTGTTAGTTCTTTGTCTCCCGCTAAATAAACACAACCTATGGGTACTAAAGGCAGCCCTGCGGCACCGCACGCACACATGTTGTTGCATGGCTGAGTGCTATCCCTTGTGGCTCCAGGTGACACTTCACTGTTTAACCGAGCCTCTTATCTCCTGCTTCACCCTGTCTCTAGTGACACAATTATAGAGAACAGCCGCAGAACTAGATCACAGGCAGCGAGATGGATTGGAAACTGGGAAATGGAGCATCTGCTGCTGGGGAAACAGAACGCGTACGCTCACTTGTGAGAGATGTGCAAAGCTCGTCTTCATCCGGCCGGTGCTCGATGAAGAACAGAGCGCGCACTCACTTCTGAGAGGTCGGAGACGTTTCTATCTGGCATACAGTGTGTGATGGAGACAGGGGTGGATGCGCACGCTGGTGACAAGTGTGGAAGACTGCTGTTTATATAGAATACAGTGTGTAATGAAGACAGGATAGTGTGCACTAGCCGGTGAGAAGAGTGCAAGGCTGGTGTGCTCAACTGAGAACAGAGCACGCATTTACTTGAGAGGTCGGAAACGCTTCTATCTGGCATAGCGTGTGTGATGGAGACGGGAGTGTGCACTGGAGGGAAGTGTGCAAGGCTGGTGTTTATGGAGAACATGGAGGTGTGCAAGATTTTAATCTAGACACCTCCTGTTACATTGCTGAGTATATAAATGTGCAAAAGAAACAGAATAGGTGTTATATTTGGGCGTTAGCACTTCTGCCTCACAGCACTGTGGTCATGAGTTCAATTCCCGACCATGGCCTTATCTGTGTGGAGTTTGTATGTTCTCCCTGTGTTTGCGTGGGTTTCCTCCCACACTCCAAAAACGTACTAGTAGGTTAATTGCCTGCAATTAAATTGACCTTAGTCTCTCTCTCTCTGTCTCTTTGTATGTGTATGTTAGGGAATTTAGACTAAGCTTAGATGGGGCAGGGACTGATGTGAGTTCTCTGTACAGCGCTGCGGAATTAGTGGCGCTATATAAATAGCTGATGTGGCATGCAAGAATATGAAAATATATATATATATATATTTTTTTTTTTACTATCTCAAGAGCAGGCGACACAATCATGTAGGAGAGAGATTCCACAACTACGGTTACTCCGAAATAGAGTGCTTCCCTAACATACAAGAGCGAGTCAATCACAGAAACCATCACCGCAGACAGCCCCATACACAGGCAAGGAGCCGGCCGGAGTGTTGAGAGATTTGCAGCAAGCAGAAGAATGCCCAATGCCCCCCGGGGAGGTCAGTCTGTCTCATACAAAGCGGGGACAAAGGACAGAGGATAGAGGCCAGATCTCCCTCAGAGGCTGCTCACAGACACTGCTCTCTAATTACTTTCTACCAGAAAACTGATAAGATCGCTTCTTCTACACAATTGGCCTCACTCCTCAACATGTAATTACAGGGCCCACCGATAGCATCTCTGCCTGGCCTGGGTGGGACCACGGTGCTGGCATTTTATTAGTAATGACCCCAGGTGACAGAGGTGAGGGAGGCAAAGGGTGATCTCTCCATCCACATTTAACCCTTCCGCAAGCATTAATCCACGCCGAGGAGCCGATGTGGCCCTTTCTCCTCACAGATTCCAAAACAAATGCTGCAAACCTGTTCTAGATCACATTAACAAAATACTACAATGGTTTGTAGTTGGCCATTTAGATTGGAATTATTTAAAACTGGATTTTAAATAAAATTTAAAATCTGCGCCAACTCGAAACATAACCAATGAAGATGCTAGTTCAGCCCTGAGTAGATGCGACAAGTTGATCAACAGAATATGTAGCCCTTACCGAGATCTGCTCGGGTCTAGGGGTCAAGTGAGTTTGACCAAAATATCACAATGTAAAACCAACTACACAGAAATTACACCACTTACAAGGCCCCCTCCCAGTCTACTGCCCCTTATATCTCTAACCGCCTCTCCATTCACACTCCTGCCCGATCCCTGCGCTCAGCCAATGATCGCCGCCTCTCCTCCACTCTGATCACCTCTTCCCACTCTAGAATACAAGACTTCTCCCGCGCTGTCCCCCTTCACTGGAACGACCTCCCTCGCTCCATCCGTCTCTCACCCAATCTGTGCTCCTTCAAGCGGGCACTTAAAACTCACCTGTTCCTTAAGGCCTACCAACCATCCACTTAACCTCTCACCTCTTCTGTTTCTCCCCTGGCTCCTTTTTACTCTCCCCTTCGCTTCACTGGCTCCCTCTTGTGCCTGATTTTGTCTACCCTCCCTTAGGATGTAAGCTCGTATGAGCAGGGCCCCTCTCCCCTCCTGTCTCCACAACTGTTCTTCCCCTCCGTCTTTACAGTATTTGCCTGCCTGGAGTTTCTGAAGTTCTGGTACTTTGCGTTTATTGTTCTGTATTGTTTTACCCTGTATAGTCTACTGTTTGTACCATGTACGGCGCTGCGGATACCTTGTGGCGCCTAACAAATAAACGATAATAATAATAATAACCACCTGTAAAATACAAAGTGGAATGATCATTGGCACATAAGGATGGTAAAGTGTTAGGGATGTTGGTGACGACCCAAAGCACCTGAGCAGGTAACAGTTGCCAGTAGTGCACAATACAAAACACCCTCTCCCAAATTACATGGCGTTCTGCTCGTCCACACGGATACACGCCGAGTGCCAACAAACTCCGCTCTAACTTCACAGGGTGATAATAGGTCTCCTGTTGATCAAGTCCACAGGGAAAAGGAACGTTATAGCATATTACAGTATCACGCATGTGCTAGCATCCGTCACGCACAGCAATATTAGCTCTGTCTCTGGTGGGATTTTGGATCTTAATAAAACCTCAAGTTTGTAGAAATTTGATCGGCGGGGGAGATAGAAAGAAAGTTACTTTAGTGGAACGCAGGACGTGTACAAGTGATCAAATGGATATGGGATGCCGAACAGCGGCATAAACGCAACTGCTAGCGCCGTGCGTTCTGCTGTAGGCTCCTCCCATATCCTCTAGCAACGAGCATAGAATAGTCTCTTCTTCATGGATGGCGCCCATGATATGGCCTGAGACATCTGTAAGTGTCTATTCTCAAGTGACTGGTGCCAATGACTTAGTATACAGGTGCAGAATAATATATAAAGAAGCCTAGATGTTAATTTCATTCATATAAAAAAAAAAGTGAATCCATTTATGGTTTGCAATACATTCTACTTATATAAAGCAACAGATCATCATGTGTTGCCATCACTCTGCTTCCCTGCATTATACATGGTTATAAACCTTGTGCTTCATCCGACAACGGCTCCGGATGTAAAGAACAGAGGTTTCGGTGAAACATCCTCCACCAATCAGGATTTTTAGATAGAATGTGCACTTGTTTATGCAGTATGTTTCAGAGACACTCCTTTCTTTGTTCATTGTAGAAGTTTAATACTCAAAATGTGCAACCAAGCTAGTGATTTTACCACCTGTATCAACCAATGGAACAGCACCCCCGGTGGCCGTATCAGGGAAAACGCAGCTGCATGGCTTTGCGGCTGAATCTTTAGCAGGAATTATTTCCCAGACGTGGAGAATCCTCTTTATTCCCCAAATCCAAAAATGTCTACGGAGATATTAACCCATTCACTGCACACAGCAAATCGCAGATTCCTTGGCAAACGGGTTTAAATTAGGATTACAAAAGTCTGCAGCCCTGCATTGTATAATACACCAAGGGCTATATAATATATTATAGAAAATATCCATTTTGGTGCAAAACAATACATTGTTAATATAATAGTTATTGTCACAGGAAACAATGAGTTACTCATATGTGAAATTACCATTTTACACTAAAAATGTATAAATATTATACATATCTTACACCAAAGTGTGAAGGAGACGTCCACCCAGGCCACTGCTATGGTGTTAAACGATCATTTAGACGTACCAATCGAATCACCCTTCAATTCCAGAGAACTGTACCAAGCTCTGAATTACGTGTTGCCGACCCAGATTCCCAGCCGGATGCCCCCCGCTCTGTATACATATTTCATAGTGTTAGTCTAAGGTTCACCTTACAGCTCAGCCACGTCCATATATTATGTATAATTGTGTGCGCGATAACATGGTCTGTGGACTTTTACTCCACACTCCGAAAGCAGAAAATAATAATTAAAAAAAATTCTTTAGTCCAGAAATCCTTCAGAATGAGTCGTCCGTAATGTGTGGACAAAGCACGTATCCAAGAGCGGATTTAAACTCGGCACATCGATCCCAGAGTAACACTTCTGAAACAATTTGCTTAGAGAACCGACTGTATTTTAAAAGACGCTCCATGGAAGGCCTGTGGTGGCGATTCCCGGCTCCCTAGGGGCACAGAACATGGGCAGAGTTGAGGGAGTGTGACTGGCACAGTCCCACACACATCGAGGAAACAGAACTAAGGAAATCCTCCTGAAACAACGTTCAATTTCAATTAAAGGAACGAACCAGTAAAGCTTTACCCAGCGTTTTACAACCAAAAGGTAACAGCACAGCAAAGGGCAGTACTCCTCAATTACCCCTCTTCACCCCTGCCCCAAAGTCCATCAAGTACCACAAACCGCAGGGTGCTTGACAAGCCGTGTCTGAGGAGTTCAAAAACCTGTTAAACAGTGTAAGGATTTTGTAAGTAAATTGAAGTCGTCCCTACCAGCTGTTCTCTTTTACATATTAGCACCAACAAAAATGAACACATAATTTTTCCAGGCAGCATACGCATGCAAGGTGGGATTCTGTGCAGAATTATCTAGCCCTAAAAACCAAAATGACAAAAAAATAGTGTGTATAACAATACCAGCAGAAGACACAAAGCAGATTTCTACATCGTGTGAGACAGGTTCTACTAGAACTGTACAGGTTAAATTTCCTCATCCCTAAACCCCCCTCTTCATGCCAACAACTTGTGGCTTCTGTCGTCATCATCATCAAATTCTTTAGTTTGCTGGTTGGGACATGTACGAGATTTACAAGGAATTTATATCACTGTTATCAAAGACCAGGGAGACTGGTAGCGGTACGAGTCTGGACTTGAAATGTCCCCATGGACACCCCAAAAATAAAGAGCTGTAACCTAACACATCAGCAGAAATCGTATCTTGAGAACAAACCCTCAAATCTGGCGTCCCATCCTCCTTAATCACATTCCATCTCCATTAAGAATCACCCATGGTAATATTGAAAATAAACCCCACTAAGTCAATATTGGTTAAACAGGACACGGCGGTATTGTGACAGACATGGAACAAGGTACTGCACCCGATAACAAGCCCCAGGACGAGTGGGAACATGCGTGTGTCATGCAGGCATCCATCAGTTGTCCAGGCCTTAGTGGATGATTATTACATAGAAAGTGGGGATGATGGATGCAGCGTGAGGAGGTACAGATGTTTCGTGGGCTCCCCTGCTCTCGCTGCCCCACATTAAATCCTGATACCTAATTAATAACTAAAGCAATTGCACTGCACTTGGCCTGATGGGGAAGTGATTTATCTGCATATCCGCCGTTTTGCATGCCTCTCCAAATGGAAAACAAAATGATAAGATTGTAGAGGCTAATGTGACAAGTGTTGTGTTTGTGTGGGCTGAGATCAGATTGCACGCAAACGCCTCACACACACAATACACTCTGATTACACTTTGCAATCTCAAGCAATCACACAAGGATAATAGAGTAGCCAGTGTATATGGAATTATTTTCACACACACAACTTAATGTGTATAGGATTATATTCGTACAGGATCATAAAGATTTGCACAATCTGACACACAATACACTGATACCAGGATGGCAGTGCAGCAAAGATATTTCGGCTAAATTACGACTTCACACACAGACCAGATTTAGTGTACACTGGTTTGTAACCAAATACAACGTTGCCGGGATTTTTCACACGCAAGTACAAACGAGTGTGTAACCAGAAACACAACATGTAGTCAAATGATTTACACACCCACTAGAATCAGTACGTTGACACGAATCCAGGATTTTTTACACAAGTACTAATGAATGTGTAACCAGAAACACACAGAGGATGCATTAAGGAGTTTTTGCACACTAGAAGAAATCAGTGTGTCATCACAAACACACTGTGCAGTCAGAATTACACACAAGCCCAGCTGCATCAGATAACTGGAAGTGTCACTATATGACTGTGATATGAGATTATACACATGTCCTGTATAATCACAAGCCAAGGGGTCTCTATACACCGCACAGTGACAATGTGAGTTTTGGATGCTCCGCACACTGCAGTATACATCAGCTCGAACACAATTCCAGGACCTATTCATGCATGTACCCCAGGGGATAACAATGCCACCTAAATGAAGTCTCCACAAATCACACCGTACAGCAGACTTACCCACAACCTGAAACGACACACAAGTCTACTAAATAGTCCTGTGTGTCCTTGTAACCCCCCACCACACACTTTTAACAAGACATACTCCGCAGCCCATAGTCAACAGCACAGCCTTCTTCACAGCTCTTACCAACATCTTTATCTGCAAGATTCTATATACATACCCCAAAATCACATAGCACATCAAAGGCAAACAGCCAACTCCATGATGGGCTCTGCCCGCACAGACCCCCCCAAAACCCATGATGGGCTCTGCCCAAGCGGACCCCCCCACCTCATGGTGCCCTCTGCCTGTGCAACACCCCCCCCCCCACCCCATGATGCCCTCTGCCTGTGCAACACCCCCCCCCCACCCCATGATGCCCTCTGCCTGTGCAAAATCCCCCCCCACTACATGACGCCCTCTGCCTGTGCAAGACCCCCCCCCCCCACTGCATGATGCCCTCTGCCTGTGCAAGACCCCCCCCCCCACTGCATGATGCCCTCTGCCTGTGCAAGACCCCCCCCACTGCATGATGCCCTCTGCCTGTGCAAGATTCCCCCCCCACTGCATGATGCCCTCTGCCTGTGCAAGATCCCCCCCCACTGCATGATGCCCTCTGCCTGTGCAAGATCCCCCCCCACTGCATGATGCCCTCTGCCTGTGCAAGATCCCCCCCCACTGCATGATGCCCTCTGCCTGTGCAAGATCCCCCCCCCCACTGCATGAGGCCCTCTGCCTGTGCAAGATCCCCCCCACTACATGAGGCCCCCTGCCTGTGCAGACCCCCACTACTACATGATGCCCCCTGCCTGTGCAGACCCCCACTACTACATGATGCCCCCTGCCTGTGCAGACCCCCACTACTACATGATGCCCCCTGCCTGTGCAGACCCCCACTACTACATGATGCCCTGTGCAGACCCCCACTACTACATGATGCCCCCTGCCAACCCCCACTACTACATGATGCCCCCTGCCTGTGCAGACCCCCACTACTATATGATGCCCTGTGCAGACCCCCACTACTACATGATGCCCCCTGCCTGTGCAGACCCCCACTACTACATGATGCCCTGTGCAGAGCCCCACTACTACATGATGCCCCCTGCCTGTGCAGACCCCCACTACATGATGCCCTGTGCAGACCCCCACTACTACATGATGCCCCCTGCCTGTGCAGACCCCCACTACTACATGATGCCCTGTGCAGACCCCCACTACTACATGATGCCCCCTGCCTGTGCAGACCCCCACTACTACATGATGCCCCCTGCCTGTGCAGACCCCCACTACTACATGATGCCCCCTGCCTGTGCAGACCCCCACTACTACATGATGCCCTGTGCAGACCCCCACTACTACATGATGCCCCCTGCCTGTGCAGACCCCCACTACTACATGATGCCCTGTGCAGACCCCCACTTCTACATGATGCCCCCTGCCTGTGCAGACCCCCACTACACGATGCCCTGTGCAGACCCCACTACACTACATGATGCCCTGTGCAGACCCCCACTACTACATGATGCCCCCTGCCTGTGCAGACCCCACTACATGATGCCCTGTGCAGACCCCACTACACTACATGATGCCCTGTGCAGACCCCACTACACTACATGATGCCCTGTGCAGATCCCCACTACACTACATGATGCCCTGTGCAGATCCCCACTACACTACATGATGCCCTGTGCAGATCCCCACTACACTATATGATGCCCTGTGCAGACCCCACTACACTACATGATGCCCTGTGCAGACCCCCACTACACTATATGATGCCCTGTGCAGACCCCACTACACTACATGATGCCCTGTGCAGACCCCACTACACTACATGATGCCCTGTGCAGACCCCACTACACTACATGATGCCCTGTGCAGACCCCACAGCAGACTCACTGGTAGTTGGAGCTGTTCCAGTGCACGGCATGCCGGTTGGCTCCGGTCCCGGGGAGCAGGGAGAGCAGAGGAAGGAGCAGACATATCACAGCCATCCTAGAACTGCACCAAGCAGCGCACTGCCACTAACTGCACGGGAGCGCGCTGCTCGCACCCCACAGCCCCGCCCACCGGCCGCCAGGACCGCCCACTGATCCAGGACCGCCCATAACACAGCGCGTGAGTGACAGCCGGGGCTGGGGCGCGCGCCGGTCTTCCCGCCACTCTCACGCGACGGGGACGGTGCCCGGACCGGGGACACTTACCTCATACATCCCTCATACCGGGGACACTTACCTCACACATACCCCTTACTGGGGACACTTACCTCATACATCCCTCATACCGGGGACACTTACCTCACACATACCCCTTACTGGGGACACTTACCTCATACATCCCTCATACCGGGGACACTTACCTCACACATACCCCTTACTGGGGACACTTACCTCACACATCCCTCATACCGGGGACACTTACCTCACACATACCCCTTACTGGGGACACTTACCTCACACGTCCCCTTACTGGGGACACTTACCTCACACGTCCCCTTACTGGGGACACTTACCTCATACATCCCTCATACCGGGGACACTTACCTCACACATCCCTCATACCGGGGACACTTACCTCACACATCCCTCATACCGGGGACACTTACCTCACACATACCCCTTACTGGGGACACTTACCTCATACATCCCTCATACCGGGGACACTTACCTCACACATCCCTCATACCGGGGACACTTACCTCACACATACCCCTTACTGGGGACACTTACCTCACACGTCCCCTTACTGGGGACACTTACCTCACACGTCCCCTTACTGGGGACACTTACCTCACACGTCCCCTTACTGGGGACACTTACCTCACACATACCCCTTACTGGGGACACTTACCTCACACGTCCCCTTACACCTACCTCAAATGTTACAGTTACCTAGGACATTTCTTCCCTATCCTTTCCTCCCATAACCCCCATTCTGGGGAAACTTACCTCACATGTCCCCTAAATATTCTCATAGTGCCCCTTTATCCTCGCCTCACATGTCCCCCCAACGTTTACCTCAAGTCCCCCTTTACACTTACCTCACACATTGCCTGTACAGGGGACACTTACTTCACACGTCCCCCAAATGTTTACCTCATAGCCCCCCTTCCACTTACACGTAACCTCGCCTCCCACAACACCCGTACTGGGGACACTTACTTCACACGTCCCCCGTGCCCTCGCCTCCCACATCTCCCGTGCCCTCGCCTCCCACGTCCCCCGTGCTCTCACCTCCCACATCTCCCGTACCCTCGCCTCCCACGTCCCCCATGCTCTCACCTCCCACGTCCCCCGTACCCTCGCCTCCCACATCTCCCGTGCCCTCGCCTCCCACGTCCCCCGTACCCTCGCCTCCCACGTCCCCCGTGCTCTCACCTCCCACATCTCCCGTACCCTCGCCTCCCATGTCCCCCGTGCCCTCCTCGCCTCCCACGTCCCCCGTACCCTCGCCTCCCACATCTCCCGTGCCCTCGCCTCCCACGTCCCCCGTGCTCTCACCTCCCACATCTCCCGTACCCTCGCCTCCCACGTCCCCCATGCTCTCACCTCCCACGTCCCCCGTACCCTCGCCTCCCACATCTCCCGTGCCCTCGCCTCCCGCGTCCCCCGTACCCTCGCCTCCCACGTCCCCCGTGCTCTCACCTCCCACATCTCCCGTACCCTCGCCTCCCACATCTCCCGTACCCTCGCCTCCCATGTCCCCCGTGCCCTCGCCTCCCACGTCCCCCGTACCCTCGCCTCCCACGTCCCCCGTACCCTCGCCTCCCACATCTCCCGTACCCTCGCCTCCCACGTCCCCCGTACCCTCGCCTCCCACATCTCCCGTGCCCTCGCCTCCCACGTCCCCCGTACCCTCACCTCCCACGTATCCCGTACCCTCGCCTCCCACGTCCCCCGTGCCCTCGCCTCCCACGTCCCCCGTGCTCTCACCTCCCACATCCCCCGTACCCTCGCCTCCCACGTCCCCCGTACCCTCGCCTTCCCCGTGCCCTCGCCGCCCACGTCCCCCGTGCTCTCACCTCCCACATCTCCCGTGCCCTCGCCTCCCACGTCCCCCGTACCCTCGCCTCCCCCGTGCCCTCGCCTCCCCCGTGCCCACGTCCCCCGTGCTCTCACCGCCCACATCTCCCGTGCCCTCGCCTCCCACGTCCCCCGTACCCTCGCCTCCCACGTCCCCCGTGCTCTCACCTCCCACATCTCCCGTACCCTCGCCTCCCACGTCCCCCGTACCCTTGCCTCCCACGTCCCCCGTGCCCTCACCTCCCACATCTCCCGTACCCTCGCCTCCCACGTCCCCCGTGCCCTCGCCTCCCCCGTGCCCTCGCCGCCCACGTCCCCCGTACTCTCACCTCCCACATCTCCCGTGCCCTCGCCTCCCACGTCCCCCGTACCCTCGCCTCCCACGTCCCCCGTGCTCTCACCTCCCACATCTCCCGTGCCCTCGCCTCCCACGTCCCCCGTGCCCTCGCCTCCCACGTCCCCCGTGCTCTCACCTCCCACATCTCCCGTAGCCTCGCCTCCCCCGTGCCCTCGCCTCCCACGTCCCCTGTGCCCTCGCCTCCCACGTCCCCGTGCTCTCACCTCCCACATCTCCCGTACCCTCGCCTCCCCCGTGCCCTCGCCTCCCACGTCCCCTGTGCCCTCGCCTCCCACGTCCCCCGTGCCCTCGCCTCCCACGTCCCCCGTACCCTCGCCGCCCACGTCCCCCGTACCCTCGCCGCCCACGTCCCCCGTGCCCTCGCCGACAACGTCCCCCGTGCCCTCGCCTCCCCCGTGCCCTCACCTCCCACATCTCCCGTACCCTCGCCTCCCACGCCCCCCGTACCCTCGCCTCCCACGCCCCCCGTGCCCTCGCCTCCCACGCCCCCGTGCCCTCGCCTCCCACGCCCCCCGTGCCCTCGCCTCCCACGCCCCCCGTGCCCTCGCCTCCCACGCCCCCCGTGCCCTCGCCTCCCACGCCCCCCGTGCCCTCGCCTCCCACGCCCCCCGTGCCCTCGCCTCCCACGTCTCCCGTACCCTCGCCTCCCACGTCCCCCGTGCCCTCGCCTCCCACGTCCCCCGTGCCCTCGCCTCCCACGTCCCCCGTGCCCTCGCCTCCCACGTCCCCCGTACCCTCGCCTCCCCCGTGCCCTCGCCTCCCACGTCCCCCGTGCCCTCGCCTCCCACGTCCCCCGTGCCCTCGCCTCCCACGTCCCCCGTGCTCTCACCTCCCACATCTCCCGTACCCTCGCCTCCCATGTCCCCCGTACCCTCGCCTCCCACGTCCCCCGTGCCCTCGCCTCCCACGTCCCCCGTGCCCTCGCCTCCCACGTCCCCCGTACCCTCGCCTCCCACGTCCCCCGTGCCCTCGCCTCCCCTGTACCCTCGCCTCCCCCGTACCCTCGCCTCCCCTGTGCCCTCGCCTCCCACGTCCCCCGTGCTCTCACCTCCCACATCTCCCGTACCCTCGCCTCCCACGTCCCCCGTGCCCTCGCCTCCCACGTCCCCCGTACCCTTGCCTCCCCCGTGCCCTTGCCTCCCACGTCCCCGTGCCCTTGCCTCCCACGTCCCCGTGCCCTCGCCTCCCACGTCCCCCGTGCCCTCGCCTCCCACGTCCCCCGTGCCCTCGCCTCCCACGTCCCCCGTGCCCTCGCCTCCCACGTCCCCCGTGCCCTCGCCTCCCATGTCCCCCGTACCCTTGCCTCCCACGTCCCCCGTGCCCTCGTCTCCCCCGTGCCCTCGCCCCCCACGTCCCCCATGCCCTCGCCTCCCACGTCCCCCGTGCCCTCACCCCCCACGTCCCCCATACCCACGTCCCCCGTGCCCTCGCCTCCCACGTCCCCCGTGCCCTTGCCTCCCACGTCCCCCGTGCCCTCGCCTCCCCCGTACCCTCGCCTCCCACGTCCCCCGTACCCTCGCCTCCCACGTCCCCCGTACCCTCGCCTCCCACGTCCCCCGTGCCAGGGACACTCGCCTCACACATCCCCCGTACCATCGCCTCCCCCGTGCCCTCGCCTCCCACATCCCCCGTACCCTCGCCTCCCACGTCCCCCATACCCTCGCCTCCTCCGTACCCTCGCCTCCCCTGTACCCTCGCATCCCACGTCCCCCGTACCCTTGCCTCCCCCGTGCCCTCGCCTCCCGCGTCCCCCGTACCCTAACGTCCCCCTTACCCTCGCCTCCAACGTCCCCTGTGCCAGGGACACTCACCTCACACATCCCCCGTATCTGGGACATTTCTTCCGCTCCCTTACATCACGTCACCCGTATCCTTACCTTACATACTACATAATTCTGTACACATCTTATTCTTACAACACATATATCCGCTATATACTTATCTGATACCTGCATACAGTATCTGCTGATACTTTACTTTTAACCGATTCCGCACATATCCTTTCACAATGCAGGCCTCTCATACCACATATACTTACCTCTCATACCACATACAGACTGATGTAACTGGATCAGTGTCCAGAAATCTTCAGATGTTGATCAGGATTTTGGACTAACACACAGTGCTTAGAGCCCAGTTTGTTTTAAAACTGCCAAACTGGCCATCAATTTACCCTTTACTCCGTGCGGAAACTGATATCGGTTTCATAAATTAAATCAAGCACCTTGCAACTGGGTCTGTGTCCAGTTTGGGCTCCCAGAAGACATATTGGGCGATTTATTAAGCTAGGTGGTAGGTCTTGGTCAGTTTACTCTGCATGGACAGATAATGGGCAGATTCATAAGCGCTGGACAGGCTTCAGCCATTATTTTCGCTGCTGGAACAGAAATCCGTTGCTTAATTCAGCGGGAGAACAAATACCAATTTTCTATGCAGCAAGGGTCACTTAGTTTATTCAGCAAGGAAGCAGATAGTCTTTAGTTTATTCAGCAAGTGGTAAGATATTGGATGGGTAATTAAGCAAGAGAAAGATATTGGTTTAGTCAGCAAGAAACAAATATAGGTTTACCCATTAGTTTATTTATTCACAGGAATAATTGTAAGTGGTTTAGTCAATAAGGGAACAGAAATTGGTTCAGCAAGTAACAGATATGTTGGTTTAGGGGACTGATATTGGTTAATTTGCAGAGGAATAAGTATAGATTGGTTTAAGCTAGTAACACACATTAAGATCCAAACTTGATTGTTGAATTCTAAAATCTTCTTTGGCCACACACTTGAAATGCAGAGTTTCGGTGGACAAGCTAAGTGCTAGGTCTTATGGGGCCCCATTAATGTGATCTGCTGATGACGTCGGACAACAATTGAGCCCCTAGCTGATTGGGTTTTCGGGCATGAACTTTGGGTGCAGTTACACGCACCACCCAGAAGAGATTGTTTTCACGTACCGGTGTAGGAGCCTGTTTGTGAATGACTATTGTCTTATTACTAAGAACACCGCGTTGATACGCCGTTAAAATCGCTGGTAAGTGACTGGTATGTCCAAGTGGTATTCGTAAAATTGATCATTAATGGCAATTTACGGACCATACAATCTAAAGCCAACAGTGGCAGAGTAAGCCTACCCTGTTACCTTTGTTGTCTAGATAGAATAATGAACACGTTTAAATGGGATGGTAAACCTTGGCAGCAAACTAAAGAAGGCTTGAAATGCTCATTGCAGAAATAAAGCATAGTGTCTGAGTGGAGCGTGCATCTTTCAGGAGAAAACACGATTAAAACCGCGGCTATTTATATGCTGATGAGAATCGCTCTCACGCTGAGCTGGAATATTGTACATTACAGGTGACTCAAAGAGTTTTTTTTCCCCTCCTGACTTATAATGGGACGGAAAGGTTCGGATCCAGAGACAATCCTGCAAATTACACATCCAGTATGTGAGCAACATCCCAAAATCCGGCAGAGGCGGGTAGAGAGCTTGATATGCACAGTTACTATAATAACAATATCACAGTCTTTGGGAAGAATAATGTGTAATGTGAGATCTGTTCTTGGCCAGAGAAATGGGCTCTATTGTGACGAGAATCCTGTGCACTGAATAATAAAATATGAAACTAAATTGTTTTCATAACAAAGAGTTATGAATACAGAGCAAATGAGTTGAACAGCCTGGAAATCTGCAGTCTTTGGGGACTAAAATGTGTTTATATCCATTCTACTTTCTAGCACCCAGATTTGGTGTTTTCAAGTCAATCCAGTTTAACATATTGTCATTTGCAGACCAGTGACCTGAAATACATATAATTTAAGTATGACAAAGCGTGCTAGTTTTGTTTAGCAGCTGATAAATATATGTAAATGAAGCAATATGATTCTGCACATCAGGCAATTTTAAATCAGATGAATTATACAACAAATTGCACTGGATTATGGACGGGGTGAAACATGTGTCTTGTTGTTTAACGAGAACACTTTCTCGGGCTAAATAACAGAAAGGGACATATGTTTAGAGAGCCACCATGCAAGAATACCAGCATTTAAGATGCCCTTTCCTGGGTTCAATATAAATATGTATTATATGTCGGTTATAATACATTTTACTTTACAGTTTTAATATGGTAAATAGGATGGTTTTATATTTTTTTTTAATCAAGCTCGATGATTGGAGATGTTCCTAATTTTGGTACTTTATTTGAATGGGCGTCCTGTAAAAATTGTCCAGCACCGTTTCAATGTGAACATCAGTCTGAAGTTTCCTATTTTTTGGATGCCTAGCACTGGGGTGGAGACGACCGATCCCAGACTTCAGCACTGGAAAGGAAAAGATACATCAGAAGAGCAAGAAGAGCAGCTTGCTGGTGCGAGGCACTTGGACAGCTCATCCCTGCGTAGATCATTCTCTGCATCAAATGGCGTTCGTATAATTAACAAGTGGATACATTTCTTCTGTCTGTGGCCCAATGCAACAAAACAGACAACACTTGTGTATCCATATATCCTTTATGTCGTACAACACGGGGTCTATGGTTCACCACTTATAATATGACTTGAGATCATTTTCATAATATAAAGTCATGACATACAGCACTGTTGTGTTTGGTGACTGCAATACTACATTTGTAATGACGCAATTAAGAAGGCCATGTTATCTGAATTTATTGATGTATGACGAAGATACTGTTGACCTCCATATGGAGTGATTAACTACAGATGTTGAAGCTACACAACAATTTCCGTTTTTTTACAAGCAACAAGAAGATAACGTGCTGCTTTCTGAGGAATGTGATCTGTCTGTATTTGTTTCATAGAACAGAATGCTTCCGATACCAAACTGTGAAGTGTGTCTGACACCTCACGTGCTGGAGAGGGAGATAAGCTGGTGGTGTTCTGGCACAGGGGGGGTTAAATGACCAACCCACCTGCCCAGAAGAAGACAGATTATTTTTCAGTCAAACCACAGCAGAGAGAAGCAGCTGTGATAACAGAAGAAGACAAACAGGCAGTAGACACAATGATTGATATTAGGCCCTCTGTTATCGGAGACCCAGGATGCTTCCAATGTGGCACTGGGCCAAGGGGTTGCCCGTTATTTTAGGGTTCATTCACACCACTTTGTTGTAAAGTTAGTTTTATAAATGCAGTAAAATTGGTTTTATATTGGTCTTCCAATTTTGCTTTTCACACCAAAGAGTTTGGAAATCTTAACACTGCATTTAAGACTTGAGGATGCATCCTGAACTGTTTTTAATGCCCAATTTTGTGTTAATTTCACAATGTGAAGTATTGAAACCATGTTAATTAAAGTGAATGCCCTGTTAATTTGTTAATATTCAGTATATATTAAATGTGGGTTGCATTTCCTGTGTTTACAGGCAGAGAAACACTGTGACAGACGCGTAATTGTTTGACATCACGCTGAAATTCAGTAAAGAGGAGTTTGCATTGACCTTATGTGAAGCTATTGGCAAGCTGAGTGCACCCAATGTTCAGTTTATATTCTGCGCGCCATTATCAAGAACAGGTAATGCAACCATGATACATGACAACTTGCTGATTACTATGTAAAGTTAAATGACCACCAGGATACACTGATGTCATCAAAGATGTATGCAACTATGAAACTTTTTTGTAATGTTTGCTATTCAAAAGTGCATTTAAAATGCACAATCACCTGCATATAAATTTGTTTTAAAATGCATCTATATAAAGTGAGCAGCAGCCCTTATGTGTGTGCCATAACCGTAAGTGCAGTATATAATCACTGGCCATTGCCACTGGTTTTGGCTTTGCAAATTAGTGGTCATATTTTATTTTATGTTGTAGTTGTGCATATTACATGGTTTGGGGGTGTCCAAAGTGTTGTATCCTCGAAATCATAAATCATTGACCAACTATATAAAAGTTTATTTCCAGAAAAATTAGGCCTTCACACATTAAAGCATTTTGATACAAACACAGATAAAAATGAATCTTGAATTTATGAGACAGTGGTCAGTCCAACGCAATGGAACTTTTTGTTCAAACGAAAAAAAAGAGTAAAAGTGTCAAGGCCAAGCTGTGGGGGGATCACATAGGCAGAAAAAGTGTTTTGGTTTTTTTTTTTCTTTTGGGGAAGAAGCTAAAAATTGACCCATAATATAACTAAGAGGAGGTTGGCAGATTGCATCACGTAGGCTGGGTACACACTACAGGCTTTTCAGCCGACCGTTGGGTCAGTCGAGCCATAAACGATCGTTCAGGGCAATATCGCATTATACCCCTTTCTTACCAAAATCCCGACTCAGACACGGGATAATGGAGACTGGTTCAACCAGTGTGGCAACCATTCACACTGCACTTTGGTCCAGGGTATATCCCAGGTTGCTGCCTGTCACACTGGACCTGTGTCTGCCCTGCATTTTCACGTTGAGCCCCTACAATGAGCTGCTTTTAGCTGAACCCGGGTCACATAACCCGGGAACACCTTTCAGACAGCAGCGTATATGGCTCCAACTCTGCAGTAACGCTGGTCGCAACCAGGGTTACATGACTCGAGTCGTCTCATTGACACAGACACACAACCTGGGGTATACCTGGGTCCTTGCCGCTGTGTGAAAAGGGTATTGGTGTGTATACTTGAACGATAGTTGTTCCAAAGTGCCAATCGTCATTTCATTTGATTGTTCAGCACAACTATAAATCTGGTTCCAATCCTGCAGTGTGTATGCACTCAGGATCTCCATAGAGTTTACAGAGTCGTGATCTTTTCAGCCGACGGTTATGACAGTTGAAGAGCACAGATATGAAGGTAAATCTTTTAATACATGTATATTATGTACACCTGAATGCTGATTGTTTTGTTTTAGTTTTTTGTTTTTTTCCAGTCTTTGGTACAATCGTAGATAACACATTGGTCGGAAAATTCAGTAGTGTGTACCCAGCCTTACACACCTCTGTTACAGGAATTGGAGTCACATGTTCCATATCAAATGCCAGACCGTCGTAAAGACTGTTCTTTACTAAACAGAGTCACATAAGTTATACCGTATGTACAAACTAAAGGAGATGACCACACATCTTCGTTTCCATAGTTTATGTAGCCTTTGGTTTTGTGGAAATTTTGCACTCTGTTTGAATCTAATTTGGATGGGATCATGCTCCCATTTGTTTGAGGTGCAGTTCAATTTGAGAAGCAATGGTGTAAACAGTCTTCAGGGCCTAGAACAAAATATGCAATCAGCACCTTCTTAACTCTGTAACTCTTTCATGTATCAGAGGGCCATACATTCAGATATCAAAATATAGTAACTAATTTACATGGAGTCCTGTATAAGTCCTGTCATTTGGATATACAGGAAGCAATGCCATAGATCAGATGTTAGTGTATGTCAGCAGCTGAAGCATCAGTCCTTGGAACCTAACGTAATTTAGGGTTTAATGGAGACTTTGTCAGAATTGGGCATGAAATGAGTTCAGAACATTTTCCACAGGTGTTACACTGGCATTGAATTTAATTTCCTCAATGAACTCGGGCAACGTGATGATAGGATGACCCACAAGAACATACTGTTATATCTCTTCTTCCCTGAGATACAGATCAGCCTTCGCAAGTCCTGTGACAATGAAGTGCATGGTATCGTGGTGTTATAACGGAAATAATGAGCCTTGTTAAGCTGTACAACAGAGTGTGCTCGGTATCCTTGTTATAACTCAAGCCGATCCTGCACAGACCAGCGAGTAAAGTGGACCTTGAGTCGGAACTGTGAGGGAATCAGGAAATGTGTCCCAGATTTATGGCCTGTAGTGAAGAGCATTTAAAGTAATAAGATAAGACTGCAGTCTGCAGTCTCCTAATGGTCTCTTAATGGTCTTAGATGAGGAGGGGCACTGGAAATTAGAGGGGTCTTCACTGCACAAAGAGTCCCTGTAAACCAATGTGTGCAATCGATGGAGCACTTCCTTCTACTCTAATTCCAGAGTCATTTCTATGAGTTTCATTGTCTTTTCCAAATACTTCTAATTTCTCCCAAATCTGCTTAACGGGTTACAAATACAGTAAACAATTTATTCAGATTTCAGGGGAATGTAAACACAGGAAACATACAGTACATTTCCTTGTCTTATATCAACCACTTCCCTGTTTAAGGTAGATTTAAAAAAAATGTCAGTGTAAGTTTTGTAAATTCCTGATCTCCTATCCTCAATGAAAATGCAGCTAAAGTTGCCTATACATGCTGCGTTTGTATTGGCCAATTATGACATTTTAGACCTACCGGATGCCGGCTGGGACAATAATCTGTAAATGGGTCAGACTTCTTAAAAATTGTTGCAATATCACAAGTTTTTGCCACAATAATTCTCAAACATGACATTCTTGTTTAATTTGTTTTTCTCACCTAATGCTATCGCCGCAAAAAGTATCTGCATTTCCCTGACTTGTTCCTATCTGTTCCACAAAGTGTGTTGAAGCTTTTTAGGAATATACATGAATCAGGCTCCCGCAGCAGGCGAGAGTGTGGCAGATTGTGTGGGCATTATCTGCTGTCAGATTCCATTCAGATATGTACACTAGTTTGTTTAGGAGGCATCTTATGATGGAGTAATAACATAGAGTTGTTCTTTCACTACAGCTAACACTGCCCCGGCTTCCTAATGTGTTTTTTGAGTGTAATTACAAATCTCCAGGGTCTTCTGCTGTATCTCCCACCCCCAGCGTCATTCACAAGATATGTGCCAATGTCAGTTACCCGATGAGTGACAGCAAACATTTGTTTGGTAATGTCTACCCAATGGACTGATAGAGCAAATAAAGGAAGAGAGACCTTTTGTTTTATGGCAGTGTGTAAACCCATTAATTCTCAACTACTGTTTATCCTGAAATAAAAAGAGCACATTCCCCTGAATTTGGGTCCTTAAGCCATAAAAATGCTGCCTCCCTCCAAATTCCTTGGAGTTATTAAAGGGAAAAGGTGCAGGTGACTCCAGTTACAGCTGACAACACCTAGTCCTGTTTATACTTTACTGGCCATTTATTATTTTACTGTCATTTTTATTCTGTCGCTATCTACCAACATTTACTATTTCCCCCCTTTCCCAGGCAGCGCACACAGAAAACAATATTAACTGTAAAACTGGCATCTTAATCTCAGATAATATTTTCACGATCCTCTAATGTCACTAAGCAACTTGCTTACAAACTGCCGTTATCCGAGAACCTGTCACGCCACTTAATGTGGAGGATTAGCAGTGTTATTAATCAGAGGGAGGAAAACAAGTAAATAATGAAGCAGGATGAAAATTACAGTTTCATAGTAATTAAAAACATTTCTAAAGAGCAAGGAGTCCGCTTCAGTCTTTTAAATCAGTTTGTTTTTCAATGATAATTTTGGGTGCCTCTTCATAAATTGAACAGTGCTATGTAAATTGCTGACACTTTATAATATGTGATAATATTTCTACCTTAAATTTGGAGTTAATAATGCTCAAATAAGAGAAGCACTCTTTGCAGTGTGTGTGAATCTCGCTGAGAAATCTAATAAGATTAGGGAGACTCTTCACAAGGTGATTTTATAAGTCACAATGTAAAGACAAATCTGTTTTTATGGGTAATTGTTGTTCTGTGTACACTGATTGAAGGTGATTTCCATGTTGAAATTACAGGGGAATGCCTTGCATTTGAGACTTGCAAATTTCATTAATGGAAACATTTTTAAAAATGTCATAGAGCCAGATGCCGGCCATATCTGTCACTCATCATGTATTGTGCTAACCGAAACTTGTGTTTCAAGTGGTGGTAAAGAGGTTTTACCTTTGAATTTACAGAATGCCAAGTGTTCAGAGGCCAGAGGTCAAGCAGGACCTTACTATATGACCTTATAGCCAAAGGGCACAAAGGAGGGGGTGGGGTGCTGCCTTTAGGTTAATGACCTATTAAACTCATGCATCCTAAAATAACATGCAAGATGGTGCATCTATCTGTAAGCTCGCTGGATTTTAAATTTGTTTTGAATTGAAAAAAACACTTGCCTGGAACAGAACTTCAGCTAAAATCTCAGGTTATCAATACCACTAAACTAAAACTGAAGATTACAGTTTAATGGGCCAGAGCAGAAAATAACAATGGTTTCCATGGCAAAACTCTGTTGCAGGTTTAAGGCCTACAAAATAATTGGCAATAAGCTTAGTAAATCGGGCTTGTGATCCTAAAAAGAAAATTGTACTGAGCCCCTACGAAGGCAGTCATTTTGGGAGACAAAGACCACTCCGTGACACCCTTATCAAATCGGGAGACGCAGAGCAGGGCACAGATTAATCCCAGTGCAAACACCAGCAAGATGATGCCACAGAGTTTGGCTTTTTGAATGGCTAATTACGGGCCTGTGGCGGGGACAGATTTTCTTCTGGATAACAAGCCAGACATAGAGAGGGAACTGTCAGGGAACAGAATTCTTGCAGGGATCTGTTTGATGAGATCCCTAATGAAGCTTGTCCAGACTCGGGGGTCACCACGCTTTAAATAAATTCAGGATTATAGAACAGAGTCTCCTTTGTGTCGGATTCCCTTGCAGCCAGTCTCCTATTCTCTTGCCTCGCATCTTGCTTGTGAAATTACTAACAAGCGTCCTGTTGCACAAACTGTTCACCTCTCCTGTGTCAAATACAACGAGAGTACAGAGCTATTTCCTACAACCATTCCAGATACTGCTGTGTTCCATATATTTGTACAACCATGACTATCTTGTCACATTGCTGTGGCTGGAACATAGAGAGACATATATATTGTTACTACAATTTTTATAAATAACTCATTTGCATGTGGTGTAGAAAACATGTTTAGCTGGTGCTCTTTATTATATGTGATGCTTATGAATGTTTGACATATTTTGTTATATTGGAAATGAACATAGATAAACACTTTCTCGTAAAAAGTTAATCTGGAAGGTGGAAAAGGTATCGCACTAAGATAAGTGTCTTGTCTCCGCCACCTCCGAGAGTGTGTAATAATCTCATCTGCAGCCTCCCCATTAAACACTCTCCTAAATGTCCCTACTGTATCCATTAAACTTCATTCAAATAATCACATTCCAACAATCATTTTCTAATTTGTGCATGTGGGCGTTTGTGATCAGCCTCCACTGAGCAGCATCCTGATTGGCCTGACCCCTCATATCAGAAGTTTCAATATTTTTGGACCCCTATAGATGCCACCATCTTGGCTCACCAGTTAATGCACATGCCCGAACAACATTTGTGCTGCAGACACACCCTTTAGTAATTCATCATCATCACCACTTATTTATATAGCGCCACTAATTCCGCAGCGCTGTACGGAGAACTCACTCACATCAGTCCCTGCCCCATTGGAGCTTACAGTCTAAATTCCCTAACACACACACACAGACTAGGGTCAATTTGTTAGCAGCCAATTAACCTACCAGTATGTTTATGGAGTGTGGGAGGAAACTGGAGCACCCGGAGGAAACCCACGCAAACACGAGAACATACAAACTCCACACAGATAAGGCCATGGTTGGGAATTTAACTCATGACCCCAGTGCTGTGAGACAAAAGTGCTAACCACTGAGCCACCGTGCTACCCAATTAACCCTTATTCTGTCCAGTACTAATATTTGGTTCAGTACTCACTTTATATAAACCAACTCATTTATCCAGCCAAAACCGTTCGCAATGTTTTGCAGAATTCAGAGCGCAAACATACAGGATGCACCTGATTGACCAAGTTTCCCGGTCAGCATGGCTATGTCACAAGTATTACCGTATTGTTTCTCTACTGGATTTACAAGTAGAGAAATGGCTCAGATTCTTTTCAGCGCCGGAACGCCCTTGTCTTGCTATTTATTTACTGTGCGGGTGCTAGACTGGAAAGTTGTCTGAATAATTATCTTCCACCCTGTACAAATAAACATTTCACCCCTGCCCAGTTGTGTATTTCTGAGCAAGGACAATCTGGGATTTCAGGCCACAGCTGGATGACATTATCCTTCCATCACATCTCACTTCGGTGACAGATTTTTATCAAACACAATAAAAGTCAGTGGAGGAGACCGAGAGGCGACTGACAGCCATGGAAACTTCTCCCAGATGGGACAGTTCAGATCATATCTGCTGCAGGTGTCATATTCATTAAATAGGGACTTATTCATATCAAGCATCCCCCAAAGAACAGCCTTGTTCTCGGAGTCGTACTAAAAATTTTCCTTTTCTCATTTCTTGCTGTGCCGCTGATATCTTAAGAGTGCACGGGAGATATTTGCATGTTTTAGTGTACACGGGTATTAGAGAAACCATCAGCTTTCTACTTCCTTATAATGTTGAACATTCCTATTTTATTTTCCCTTTAGTTTTCCAATTTATTTAAAGAGGGCTTTAATTTGATGAAAGAATATAGAGAGAGTACTTGGGGAAGTGGAGAAGAGCATTCTGTTATTTTCTCTATCCACTTCTGATAAACAAAAGAAAAAGATGAGTTTTGCAGCGTCGATTCTCTATTTTTACAGTAAAAACATCAAATACGTTTAACATGAATAAATCATTCACAACAATATTTTGAGATAGTGGAATGATATGGAAGCTGGGAAGCATAGAGCAAGAAGAGTTATAAAGGTCCAGAAGCTGTGAGAAGTTCTCTCATCATTGGCAGATTCCATAATTGTGCACAAATTTAATTAGAGAGGACGATTAAGAGCAGACGGTGGAGCTCTGCAGCCCTTGTTAATTTACAAGCACAAACACACAGGTAAAACACTTGTTTTCTCCAACTGAGAGGACAGATGAGAGCTGCTGAGACAACGTTGGCTAAAAATGAGTTGCCAAGTACAGTTGGAACATAGACGTACTGAAGAGAAATTCTTCTAAAATATAATTAAGGATCAGCCTCAAGTTACTCACTAGTCAAACTCTGGAGAAGCCAAACATATTCAATAGATATGTCACTCCCTGGAAGCTAGTCATGTTCAGTGAAGATGTGTTCTAGTCAGTGGAGACCAGGCACACTCACTCCCGAAGGCACGCTTTGCTCACTAGAGAAAGTCACAATCACTGGAAACAGTTCATGCTCACTGGAGACAAGTGACGCTCACTCACTGGAGACAATTCATGCTCACTAGAGTCAAGTCACACTCATTAGAAACAAGACACATTTAATGGAAATTGGTAAGTTCAGATTTATTTGTGGGGTCCGTGATGTTGACTTGTGTATCTGTGAATGCATGGTTTACACTTTGTCCCCGAATAACTGACCTGTTATATATTTATAAGGGTGACCAGTCAGATGATGGAGTAACCAGATGTAGGATTACTGGACTTTAATCGCACAATTACAATACGCATATTTCAATCAGCGTCAACCCATTTATTTATGAATGAAAATGTACCACTGAAGATTTGATTTAGCCTTATATGTTGGATCACATTGGATTAGTTGTCTTCCGTACTTGTATCAATTTTTTTTTTTTCAACATTTAAGTAAAAAGCGTTCGGATGAATTTGCAGTTGTGACATAATCAGTACGATCCATTTTCCTCTGTACAGTTATAGCTCTGACAGTGAAGATTACTTACTATTGATGCATGAATATCTGCATGAAAAAAATGACAACCAATCTAACATAAGCTTTTATGTGTCCACCACTGCAGATAAAGTTATTTTCTGATTGTTTGCTGTGGTTTTAATGTACATTTTAAAGTAAATAATTTTGATGCTAGACACCCGCTGGGGTGTTAGCAGTAAGATCAGGGAATACGTTGATACTACAGCACGTGTAGCCCCAACATCAGACTGTTAATAAACCATTCTAAATCGACTGGATAATTATCGGGCCTGTAGAAAGATGGACACTCTCGGCTTGTGTGAGCGACCATCTTCTGACTTCTAACAGGTCAACTGTGACACTGGAAATGATCACAGTCAATGCATTAAACTGTTTTATCCTGTCCAATTTGGGCCCCTTGTTCCCTGAGAGGATAGTTACTTGGAAGGATAGTGCCCCTGCCCAGATTCCTTGCAGTTACTGTACTAAAGCTGAAAACAGCGGAATGACCAAGGAGTGCGGCAGCTATAGGACCTGGAGATTAGTGGAGCATGTAACACGGCAGTAATGCCACCACTGCCTGCCCCATTATCACGTCAGCGCAAGCGCAGTTAAGCCAAGAACCACGAGAAAATGGACGGCTTCAATGTTGCTATGAGGCGGAGTGGTGTTCCACTCCTGACTATAGCGTTCATAGTTTCCTGGTATCTAAGAGACACCCATCAAAATAAAAATCAAATAGTAGTATGCAGATAAGTCCAAAGACTACAACAGAAAATTATTTGTCTTTTGCAAATTGTATTACAAACTTGCTACAAGTTCCCATTGAAAAGAGACATAAAAAAAACCACTGTTTGCTGTAAGATTGAAATAACACTGGGTGCTCACAGTAATGTGCTTCATAATCAATTCCTTGTATGACAGTCTCACACATACATCCTCCCTGTAACTTTTCTATTTAGTTAAATAAGGTTACTGCACCTTGTTTTCATCTTAACAGCACATTGAGTTTCTCCTGCCCGTCACATTCATGTAATTAGAGTGTTCAGTGCTCATTCTGTCTGACAATCAAGGTCAGCCTTACAACTCCTGGATAACTAATTAGGACGCAGCGCCAGCACAGGTGTACGCCAGTCCATTCAGAATTAGACTCCTGGGGTTCTGCATATTGAAATAAAATAAAAAACCAAAACATTTTACTCTTGTCACATGTGTCATTCACTTCCTCTTTGATCTGCGGTAATTGCCGTATCTTATGCCGACACCTCTTTTTTCTTGCAAAAATTTACTGTGTTTTATTTTAGAAACTGGATCTGCAAAAAATATTTTTTTATTTGGGGTGAGATTGAAAAAAACCGAATGCACCTTTACTTCCTGAAAGTGGCGTTAGTGCTTAGCAAGCCAGGCATTCACCTAGGGCGCTATAGCTTAGCAGGTGCCTAACACACTGAACGTATGACATTCAGGTTAGTTTTTTTTCGTCCCTGTGCCCAGAAACTGAGCAGCGGCACCTGACAGCGTCTGACCTGTGCAAGTTATGGGCATGGAGTCTGACTGTAACGTTAGAGCTCAGCGCTACACTGAAGAAAAAGTGTCGCCCTTGTTATTACACTTCTGCCGCTTACCTAAATCTGACCCTCATAGCAACTTAACGCGGAGCCAACAGGTGCCTCATACACCAGACCATTAATGATCCGTTTGACAGCGAACTCGTTTACTACGTAGAGATAAACCAGGACAATCTCTACTGGGCTGTGTAACACTGTAAGACAATAAATGTCTGTAAGAAGAGCTGAATAAAGTGGCCTATTATACCTCATGCCTCTGAGCCTGACATTACTTTATATCTCAATTATTTCCGTTAAACTACAATGTGTCATCCTTGGGGCTCACCGCTCTTATTCCAGAAATTGGTAAATACGATATAGAGTAGGACTCGTAAAAATGGATGCAATATGGCTGCAGCTCTCCAATAACTGGAGTTATTGTGGACGGATGACGACATTTTGCTCTGACATGACCGGCAATGGAATCTGCACATCCACTGGTATCCCACACGGCTCCTCCAGGCCTGAAGTTCAAAAGCTTTTAAATGCGTCATAAATTATGGAAGAAACGTTAAAACCATCAGAAAGTGCGTTAGCCGAGCGAGCGCTTTCTTTTTTATTGCAAATCCAATACAGCCTGTTAAAGGGGAAAAATGTTTCTAATTAACCCCTGTGCTATCATAGAAGAACAGCAACTTGGATCATCATCATCATTTATTAATATAGGGCGATTCCTCAAACAACGCTTTCTTCGAATACGAGTGAACGAGGACCAGTTAAAAAACACAACAACCTGGACTAAAATAAAATGACTTATCTGGGTCCAGCAGTATCGTTGACACAAACAATGTATGGTCGTGTACCATTATCTTTACTGCATCTGCTGGACTTATAACAAACCCCAGCCATAGTCTTGGGGCATTAAGATGTGTTTTACACACTATCTAATGAGCAGCATCAATATACACTGCACATAGAAGCGTGGTTGTCGGGTGGTATAAATAATTGCACAACACACACTTATGATACACAGAGAAGATACTAACAAATTCTCAAACTTGTGTATAAGCTCCAGTGGAAGTAACAGAGCAACTATATGGAGAAGTCATGGAGGAGCAGGTGAAGAAGAATGGCTTCTCCAACGCATTACACGGGGCATCAGGGACACATTGTCCTGATGCCGCTCTGGAGAACCATGATGAAAACAGGAGGGTGAGACCGTGCCGTATGGAGGCTCCTTGTGTGATGAGTGACTCTCTAATGCAATAGTTTCTTCAGCCAGAAGTCCCGGGAGACCGAATGAATGAAACAAAGCACAGGTCAGCGCTCTTAACTCATGAAATGGAATTCAATACTGCAAAGCCATGTATGACACAACCAGCCCGGAGTTTAGTTATCGATGGGCCTGGCAGCTGAGCATCCGTGGTCACTACAGATAAGCTGTTTGGGGTTCTAGACCAACCCCAGGATCAAAGGTTCCATAATCCCCACTGAGAGTGGTTTCCTTGTTTCAGTAACAATATGAAAGGTTTAACTAAATGTGTTATACACTGCGGTAAAGAAGCCAGTGACTGAACTGCAGAGGTTGTGGCCGCTACAGGGTCCGAGTTGCTGAGGCCCCAGTGATGCTGAGCTGCTAACCTCCGAGGCCCCATATGGCCCCCGCTCTGCTCTTAAAACAAAAAGGCTTCTTATGCGCCGGCACTCGTGCCAGACCGCTCATAGTCAGAAGGGGCTCCCCTGCCACTCTAAGAGCGGCATCGGTGGGTCCACCCAGATTTCACTAAGGGCACAGTTCTGTCCCTGGAAGAAGCCATCGAAGGTCTTTGTAGGCTGCCTTAAGTGAGGAGGGATAATAGGCTGGGAGTAAAGAGCAATAAGTGTGATTATAAATATGATTACCAATAAATGTCTGCCGTACGTCAGTGAAATGCAAATAAAAATCATTTTAAAAATATGTTTCTGTTTTAGTTGTGACCTATATTTGTTTAATCCAACTAACGTATCTCTACAATGTTGTCTGCAGCCAGAACCCTATTACTTTAAAAGCAAATGTTGATTTTATAATGACTGTAGGCAGAAATATACTGGCTGGACATTGATAATAAACATGTATAAACAGAAATGCACCCTAGACGGGCGTGGAGTCGACATTGAAGGGGGACATGGATGAATTGGAATAAAGAAGATGGACGTAGCTGTTGGGGGGGGTGACGGGAGGGAGATGGAGAGAGATAAGTAGCAATCAGCCGAGCGAGAAAGTGAGAGGAAGGTGTGAATTAATTATTCATTAAACAAATAAACATGCAGAAGAATCAGAGAGGGGAAGGGAGGCCTGTAACCAAGAAAAGAATCAGTAAATGAGGCCATAAAATATTGAGACGCTGACATCTCTGGGAGTGTCGACTCATCCAGACAGAGCCCGCCAGGATGCTGTGGAACGTCACGCCGTCTCCACATGGAATAGGACAAGGACCAACCAGAGGCTGCCTGCAGCAGGGTGCACAATAACTGCATCGTGGGCTGATTGACCATGACAGCTCGTAACTGGAGTTATGAGGGATATGTGCCTGGCCTTATTCCCACCACAATAATACTCTTCCGTACATACCGTATTCCAGCAAAATGTATGAGGCTCACTAATCACGCCAGAGGACACACGCAGCAGAAATGATCATTGCTGATACATAGCTGGAAAGACAGGAGGTAAATGCTGAATCTGGGAACAGGCCGGGCACAGCAACCGTCCACTTCATCATCACTGTAATTTCAGTTTAATAAATGGTAAGTCCACAGGGCAGGTGCGTATAAAGTACGGAAGCCAACCTACCACTGCAAGAACCAGTCTACGTGTGTGTGAGCTGCAGGCCTCTCTACTGAACGGGAACACTCCGCAAAACTACACCAGCGTCAAATCACAAAGGACTTTTATTAGACAAATACAAGTTTCTCTAATCACAACCCAAAGTGCCCTTATGGTACCCAAGTACTTGTCAGGTATTAATGATAATCAGATGTTAATGTCATAAGTAAAAGGTCTCCTGTTCCTTTCCCAGGCTGATTAGTAATAATGGTGATTTGGCACGCCTGTCATCTGCAGCGTTAATCACCAGCCTGTCTGTTTCCCTCTTAGTGTATTTGTCTTCCTGTCTTTAAAGCTGAATAAAGCCGCTGTATGGTTTGTCAACCCAAGTCAGTGTTTCCTGGGCCTGAAATCTGCTGTTGCCTTGTACAAACTGGCGACCCACTCAGACTACGGGCAGCCGTGCCAGGACTGCACAGCGTCTACTTTGTTCTGCCAGTATTAATTGCTCGGATAACAGGGTCATTTATTACCGAGCAGAACAGACACTGCAGGACCCTGGGGAACAGGAGAAGGGGGTGGGCACAGCCCCATAGATACTACAACGTCTTACCATACCAAAATACAGTCATTTCTATCTGATTAGGAAAATTTACAAAATAAACCCACACGCCGGGTCTGGCAAACACGACTACATCTGCTAAATCTACAGCTGGCATCGAGCAGACCCCACAGCTGACATTTGTACCCCGAACGCCTCCTTTAGTGTCGCACGTATCTCTATGGACCGTTCAATGCTCTACTGAACACGGCACAAGACAAATGTTTATATTGCTTTTTTAAAACCTTTCTTCTTTGTGAAACCCATATCTGAGATGTTTTCTTCAGAACGTTGTAATTAGAAAATGCAGGAAACTTTGGCCACTAGGAAACGCTGTTCCTTTGCAGCAGAATAATATTTTAATTCACATTGTCAGAGAATGGATTGTGGCTCTTTCAAAAAATATGTAGAGAAACAATGATCTCTATATAACAGGGTTATGTGCCTATGTTGAGCAGAATATTTGTACAGTAAAGTAGCTATAAGGAAGTGTACAAGACAATAAAATGACATCTACATGGACATGTATAATAATTTCCAGGACACACATGAAACATGTTGCACTTTCTACTCAAGTTTGTTCAGCTGGAATAATGCAATGTATCCAAGAGCTAATGGTTGTGGCGCATGTGTGGGGTCATCTGCAAACCATAATATACACCCATACACAGTGGTGAAAGTGGGGTGTATATGGTGGTACTACCACTCCTCCTACTGCTACATTGTAACACTATCACATTCCAGTCACTTACATATATATATATATATATATACATACATGCATACATACAGACTCAGTGGTGTATGTATATGTGTGCGTGTGTGTGTATGTATGTATGTATGTATATATATATATATATATATATATATATATACTTCTCCTACTGCTGCATTGTATCACTATCACATTCCAGTCACTTACATACATATATATATCTATATATATACATACATACAGACACAGTGGTGTATGTATATGTGTGTGCGTGTGTATGTATATATATATATATATATACTTCTCCTACTGCTGCATTGTATCACTATCACATTCCAGTCACTTATATTCCCATTACATTTTTTTTCGTACCGCCACTTTTCAATTTTCACTTCAACCACTACCCATACATGTAAGAATGGCATGTCTGAAGCTGTGTACACACATAGTACATGTATGTAATTGGTTTGGGGCCAGTTTGTGTAACCTCTGAGTGACAGGTCACCCCCCCCCCCCATTCATCACTGAAACCTGTAATCAGTTCCGTCCTGCACACCTGCATCTGACTCAGAGCCCCCGGGTGCCCCCCTCCCAGCGTCACCTCTGACATACCTGGAATAAAGCGGTGTCTGGCAGCCTCCGCTGACTAATCAGCACTTATTAGGAGAGAGAGACTCATAATCCTGAGACAGCTGATAAAACCTGACTGACAATACATTTCTGGGATTACAGGAGAGCACAGTATGATCCCCCCACCCGTGGATTGCTCTCTGACTCTACAAACACAGCAATAAATGCAGAGAGCATCCTCCTCGGGTGTCTGTGTGATGGCAATTTTATCAGCTGTTACACCAAAGAAACCTAACCCCTCTACCAGGGGGCTCCTATCATGGGCAGTTGTCTCATTCTCCTGACAGCCATTATAAGAATTCCATTTGCAGGGTGACATAGGGGCATAGTTACCAAATGGCAAACACCCTCTTGCCCCGGCCTTGTTGTCGCTTCACCCTATACATTAAGTGGTTACTGGCAGTGAGAGCACTGCAATCACCCGTCGAATGTAATATTCCCTTTCTTTCGCCGCCAATAGCTTCGTGCTTATTATGTTATCGCCAAGACAATCATAGAAAAATGCTTCATTCTTTGAATTGTAAAATATTTTTTACATTTTTATATTTTTTTTTACTCAAATGTTTATTAAGAAATTTTCAATTTTTTTCTCTACCCCTTACCCATACTTTTAACCCTCTAATAAAAACTATTAATGTTAAAAAAAGAAGTTTTCCATTACAATAGAGATAAAATAAGCAATTCGCAAACCTGAGATTACATAGGATGATGAAAAGAAAACAAATTGGAAGGGGGGGGGGGGGGTCATAAGCAATTTTGATCAATAGACTCAATAAGATTTTTTTTATCGCTGGCAATTTAGAAAATTGTTAATATCGCCACATTTTGATAAATAGGCACCTTTGTCCCGGATACTACACATAGCATCTTCAGTGTTTCTATGATGGATGCAGTGCCCTACGTCTATTTTTATCATGCGTACTGGGAGAGTTATGGAAGAGGTTATTTAAATAGTTGGAGAGAATTGTCTCATACACACAGTGGACCTCATTTAGACAGAGCACTGGATGCGCATTGCAAAATGTTTTGGTTTTACATCGGCACATCATAACCGTCCACCCCATGCACCTTATGGTGAGACTCTTCCACAATATACAGGTAGCATGCGGAGAGGTGTAAGAAGAGGCCACTACCATTACCAGAGCGTGCCTGTTCTGCCATGAGCCAAGGGACAGTAGAACCATGTCTGACCCCATGGCAGATTACTATGAAATAACTTCCTCCTAAAGTGTGTGAGAAGCTCAGAGAAAGAAAAGTCGCTGTTGGAGCATATCAAATCATTGTACGCTCTCCGCACTCCAGGCAACACATTGGAACAAGCCCATAGCGAATCTTGTCACAAGGCCAACATGAGCAGACAAAGCCCAGCATCACTACCCTGTGTAGAACAGCTTGACATCATGTGCCTTACCAATCTACCCTCCCATGCCAGCTGCGACTCTACTTCCAGCCTCAACGCCCTCCAACACAGGCACAGCCAAGCTGATGCCACTCTCATTACCGCCCCAAAGATGAAATGACAAACAGCTCTGATCAGATGGGAGGTTTGGTCCCATTTACATCTGGGAAACATCCACTTTCTCCACGTTTAATGGACCAGTTGGGAAAATAATTATCCTGTGACCACGGGAGGGGGTGACATGGTGGCAACGGTGGTATCAGTGAGCATTAATTCCTCGCTCTGTGTGACTGTTTCCCTGTTACTGGGTTTTATGAGTCTCAGTATCTGCACATTAATCTGGGTCAGTGTTTCCTCTCCTCCTTCACAGACGTTGTCTCCATTTATTCTTATTTGTACTGAGCAGCTCCGGTCACTGCGGAGCAGAATATGTGTTAGTGGTACGGGCAATGAAGCGGAATATTAATTATATGGAAATAAGAGGACAGTATGGGCCACTCCAACTGCGCTTTTTCTGGGCTCTACATATTGGCTTGTGGCTCTTTCTGGCTCCCAAAATCTATGGTCAGCGGTATTAAATATTTTGGGCATTTTTCTAGCAAGTGTAAATGTCTTTCTGGGCCGCCTTATGACGTAAGAAAAGCAAAAATGGGGAATAGAATCTCCTACTGTTATGTGATAATAGCGATGACTTTTTTATCGCTGCTCATCACAGTGATGAAAAATCTTTTATCGACACAAATACCAGCTTGGACCGATAAGGGTTAATTTACCACTGTGATGGGCCAGCCGTAGGGAAATATGTGCGCTCAGCGGATCTGAAAGCCTCGACTTGCACTTTCAGTTCCACTAATAATATTGTTAAAAAACATTGAAAAAATGCTTTATTAAAGGAATAAAAAAAATAAAGCTTTGTAAAATGTTCTTCTGTTCCTGCTATCCTGAGAGGGCGACAACAAAACAAGTATTCTACAAGTACTGGTGCCATACTGTTTGTAGAAGCTTCTGCATAGTACGTTCTTGATGTATAGGGCAATGCATTATTGCCTATCCCTTTTTCGCTGGTAATAAAGCTTTCTGCCTTTAGATAAATATACCCCTAAAAGCCGATAAATAACTGCAATTAACACACAAACGTCTTGCTTTCTGTAGTGGAAATAAGTTGGTGTTGATGTGTAATCACTTATACACACATGACACAGACAACTTTACGGCATCTATTAAGAGAATTATGGCAGTTAGGATAATTAAGATAATTTATCCTTCATGATTATTTTGTAACATGCCCGCAGCTGTGAGTGCTAAGTTTGCTACACCCACTTCTGTACCCGTGTATGGGCAAGAAGTGATTACTTGTAAACAGCATAATGATGTCACTGCATCCTAGTGACTGGATAGGCTGCACTCTCAGTGATGTCACTGGTTCCTAGTGACTGGATAGGCTGCACTCTCAGTGATGTCACTGGCTCCTAGTGACTGGATAGGATGCACTCTCAGTGATGTCACTGGTTCCTAGTGACTGGATAGGCTGCACTCTCAGTGATGTCACTGGTTCCTAGTGACTGGATAGGCTGCACTCTCAGTGATGTCACTGGTTCCTAGTGAATGGATAGGCTGCACTCTCAGTGATGTCACTGGTTCCTAGTGATGGGATAGGCTGCACTCTCAGTGATGTCACTGGTTTCTAGTGACTGGTTAGGCTGCATTCTCAGCGATGTCACTGGTTCCTAGTGACTGGATAGGCTGCACTCTCAGTGATGTCACTGGTTCCTAGTGACTGGATAGGCTGCATTCTCAGTGATGTCACTGGTTCCTAGTGACTGGATAGGCTGCACTCTCAGTGATGTCACTGGTTCCTAGTGACTGGATAGGCTGCACTCTCAGTGATGTCACTGGTTCCTAGTGACTGGATAGGCTGCACTCTCAGTGATGTCACTGGCTCCTAGTGACTGGATAGGCTGCATTCTCAGTGATGTCACTGGTTCCTAGTGACTGGATAGGCTGCACTCTCAATGATGTCACTGGTCCCTAGTAAATGTATAGGCTGCATTCTCAGTGATGTTACTGGTTCTTAGTAAATTAATAGAGTGTACCTTCACAAATAGAGCTTCAGGCCACTGGCTGCTTCCACTCTGTAGGTGACAAACCTACACACCTTAGCTTATTTTGCTGAGGCTGGAGGGCAAGTATGGTGGACATCTGACCTGTTTAGTACGCAGTATGCGAGAGAAGCCTTTAGAACATTTTTCTTATGGAAACCAAACAGCAGAGTTCTGAGTGAGAATTTCATACAATAATAAACATTTCTGTGGGAAATTAGAGAGACAGGTTACATTGTCTGCTGCTCACTAACAGCTGAAGGAGTTATTGTGTTTCTCGAATGAGTCAAACAGCCAAAAGGTTTCGGGGTGATGACAAGACAGTGAAATTGTTCAGACAAATTAAATAATCGCCGCCTGTCAGGGCACAAATGTGTTAATATTGCCAGCTTTTGATGTGCCGTACAAAGCAGTCCACAATGGGCTTTGCCCTGCTGGGTCTGAGGCTGGGCTGGGAGATGGACCCGTACGAGAGTCAGGAGAAAGAAATTCTGCCTGAATGAGAATTAAAAGATGAGGATCCATTGATCGGTCAGAAGAAAAAGGGGATTAATCCCAATGCTGGTTGGGTCAGGGAGATTATGGAAAAGATGTTTAGTTTGGCAGCAGAGGACATTAAAGTGATTTCCTTCGGCTGATAGCAGGAAAGTGTCGCATCTGCCAACACGCCGTGTAATACGGAGACATCTGCATCTGAATAGACGAGTTATAGGGACCAAGGTATAGAGCGCGGCGATGGGCACCACAGGTCATTGGCAAAGCTCTAGATGGTTCTTTAACCTGTACATGTCCGGCTCCTGGTACCCACCCGTGACTTCTATTCTGTGTGATGCTAAAAGTGTCCCCATCAACCTGACCTTTGGCCTTTTGTTCTCCCGATATAATAATTGTGCTCGGACATGATATAACACCAAATATCAACATGTACCGCAAACAAAACAAGAACGGATAATGAACATTACACCCACATACAGACTTAGAGAAGTGGTACTGTGTAGCTGTTTATACATACAGAAATGAACAGATAAATACACTCAACATAAGGCTGGTTGACTGTAAATGGGAATAGAGTAAGTGTTTCTTAGACAGCGCTTCCTCCTGAACCTGAATTCCTTCTCCGTGTTTCAGGAATTTGAATACTGGGGGTCGACAGGAGAGCCCCTGCCCCAAACCAGTCGCTCCAAAGGACACTCAAACTATATAATAATATAATATTATTATTTATTTATAAGTAATAAACGCCCCTTTGGCGTGGGATTTATTTAACATAGGCTGGTGAGTCACTGAGTGATATACAACAAATAAGAAATAGTGATGGTCAGATATGAGCTCTCAAATTGCCAGATTTTCAGACAAGTGAGGAGATTAATTGAGGATTCCATGAATGTTGTATAATTATAATAGCTAGAAGATTTACTCTGTCACTCGGTACTTTCTGTAACACAGTGACCTTGTGTGATCCTGAGTTACATATATATACATGTAGTGACTGTAAGTAGATACATCGCTCCTCATCCTCTTGTTGGGAGGTCACCCACGTCATATCACTGTGATGTCAGGTCCTAGGATTGTATCACTGTCCTTCAGTAAGTGCTGTTCATCACTATATTTATCCTAATACACAGTACAAAGAGTCTCTGTCCTCATTGATACTGATCATCTTCCACCCCCCTTGCATCAACAACTGAACTCTCCATACTCAATAACTGTTGTGGTCCATGTCATCTCCGTCCTCCTCTTCTCCCCCAAAGCATGCTGGGAGTTGTAGTCCTACAGTGCCCGGCAGCGCCTTCCCAGTCACAGAGTTACATAAAGAAAGAGTGCAGTGGTTCTGTGCAGCTCTCCATACATACAGAGATGAAGAGATACTGAGAATTACACCCAGCATACAGAAACAAGAGAAGTGGTACTGTGCAACCACCATAAAGACAGCAATGAGCAAGTACTGAAAATCATACCCAGCAAATACACAAATAGAGAAGTTGCACTGTGCAGTTGGTCAATTTTAAAAATGTGTCTTTATTCCTAGAATTAGGGGCAGTTGGTAACTGTGATTTCTCTAGAGCTCACGTCTAGACTGCACACAATGTGCTGAATCCCTTAGTATTACACCAGTGCGCCTCTGCCTGGCACACATCTAGGTACATATGCCCACAGCTGCAGCTGAAAGTGCAGAGAAGACGTTAAATCCAGCCGATACGCATTGCAAATTTAACATTCATGCCCATGCTCCTACCGCTTAGTACCAGTCTTCCACGACAATTCATAGGTCTTTTTAGTGTTAGAAGAGCTAAGCTCACCTGCCGGGGGACATGGCACGTCCCCCATACAACAATGTGACCATGCCCTTCATGTGGCCATGACCACACAGAGACGAAAGTTGACAACCTGCCATGACTTAATTTACCTACATAAAGGAGAACTATGAAGCATAACTTGCAGAGCGCCAGGATCCGGCATCATAATCCCTCCGTAATCTGGCTTTATAGTCGAGCCTATTCCATATGGAAACAAGGGGCAGGCCCAAGAGCTGGCAATCTTATCAGTGGGTCAATGTTGGGAGGGCTGTTACTGGGAGAGCACCTACAGGCAGGTCTAGTAGTACATTTTATTTATAAAGCGCTGATATATTACACAGCACTATACATTGATATAAATAACAGACAATGACATTAAACAGGAGGTACAGATGCCCCTGACCAAATGAGCTTACAATCGAACAGATGGGGGAACTCTTGATACATAAGGTAGTGGAATAACAATTGTACTCTGAAATATATATATATATATATATATAGTGACAATATGTTACAAAATCCTAATGTCATTGTTATTATTAATCTGACCCCCCAGCACCATCCCTTCATACTGCGCTGGTTACTGGGCTGCAGGAGCCTCACAGATATATGGGATCAGGATTCATCTGATGTGGGGACATGTGATTATTAAGTATGGATTTTAGGAAAATCACTCCAGCGCCCCTTCAGTTGTTAGTCTCAGTGCCCACGTGCCCCCCCCCTCCATGTCCTGCGTGGCAGCTGAGATAAGTGTGTGTAAATTAGCTCTGACATCGCCATAATTCAGAGCGCATCTCATTGTGAGACGTCTCGTTCAAGAGGGCACTTAGCTCTTGAGGGTCTTATAAGAGCCATTGTAGGAGAGGTGATTATACTCTGTCATTACATCCCCTCATTACCCGAGCCCACGTGTGTCATCACAGGCCAGTCACATGGGAGGACTACACGTGCTGCTGTCTGTGTACCTGGCAACATGATACACGTGTTCCTATATCTGTACCTGGGTATATACTACATGTGGTCTATGTTCCTGGGAACATACTAAATGTGATCTATGTAACTGCGAACATACTACACGTGTTCCTATCTCTACTGGGGATATACTACATGTGGTCTATGTACTTGGGAACATACCTACGTGTGATCTATGTACCTGGGAACATACTACATGTGTTCCTATCTCTGTACCTGGGAATATACTACATGTGGTCAATGTACTTTGGAACATACCTACATGTGATCTATGTACCTGGGAACATACTACACGTGTTCCTATATCTGTACCTGGGAATATACTACATGTGGTCTATATGCTTGGGAACATACTAAATGTGATCTATGTAACTGCGAACATACTACACGTGTTCCTGTCTCTGCACCTGGGGATATACTACATGTGGTCTATATACTTGAGAACATACCTACATGTGATCTATGTACCTGGGAACATGTTACACGTTCCTTGTCTATGTACCTGGGAACATACTACACATGCTGGGTCTGAGTCATTAATCAAAGTTTCGTACGCAATATCCATCTGCACATGCCCAGAACTGTGACATCCATCCATCACCAAAACCAAATTCACTGCATATGCGGGCGCAAAGGACACTAACTACAGACTACGATTTTGGGAAGGGGGCGGGGAAGGGGCGTTTGGTCATAGTCAATGTACAGTATGGGCGTGCCGAGCTTGAGTGCACGTAGCCACGTCCGAATCAAGTGCTGGCCGTCTCAACGTTATTTGTTCCTTTGCCATATCTCTTGCTCCAGCTACAGGGCTAGTTTAAGTCCTCGGTCTTAGGGATGTCAGTATGGTGTGCATGCTAGAACGTGTCTGCAATCAGGGACTCCTGTAAAGATGCCCGTTGTGCACTGTAGACATTAAGGACAGCCTAATAACTGTTCTTCCAAGGGAATATATATATATATATATATATATATATATATATATATAAAACCAATTTTTTTGTATACATGACTATATAATTGACAGGTAACATTGTTTTTTTTTTTATTCTCTGTTCTTTTGTGATTTTATATTCCACTTAGGTATTGTACTTCTCCTGCAGTGAGCTCTAGTAGAGCACAGTAAACCTACACATGTAGTCATCACCACACGTATCTTTAGATCTATATCTTGTTGACTTCGGGAATACGCAGAACCGATTTATGTGCGGTTTATAACAAACGCACGATGCGCTCAGTATGCGTGCCTTAATGATTCAGGCACGCTGTGTCTATGTACCGGGGAACATACTACATTTCCTCTTATCTGTGTGCCAAGGAACATACTACATGTACTCCTCTAGCTCTGAGCCTCACACAGCCCCCATATTAATTACATTAATCAGCCCACAGGCTGTGTTAAATTGCGCGCATGCGCCCGGTCACTAGTACCGCCGGGACGCAGCGCCAGATTAGAAGCGTCGGACCGTTGCCTTGGCAAAGGCCGACCAGGAACTGGAAATGATGTCCCGGTCATCAAGGTGACGGCCGGGACGCTAGAGGACCCAGGAAGCGAGCCGCGGCGGCTCGTAACAGTACCCCCCCTTGAGACACCCAGGTTTAGTGGGAAATTTCCTGAAAAATTCTTTAATGAGTCTCCCAGCATGGAGACGCCTCCGCGGTATCCAGCATCGCTCCTCAGGGCCATAACCCTTCCAGTGCACCAGGAACTGAACTTGGCCTTGGACCCTCCTTGTGTCAAGGATTCTTTCAATGACATATTCCTGGTCTCCATTCACATCCAAAGGCCGAGGCCTGCTAGAGGAAGGCTGACTGAATCTGCTGGGCGCAGCGACTTTCTTCAGAAGCGAACAATGGAATGTCGAGGGTATTTTTAAAGAAGGTGGGAGTTTCAGCCTGAAAGCCACTGGATTTACCTTTTTCTCAATTGAAAATGGTCCAATGTATCAGGGCCCCAGTTTCTTGCAAGGTTGCCTCAACTTGATGTTCCGTGTGGACAACCAAACCCGATCTCCCAGTTTCAGAGAACATGGCACACGATGGCGGTCAGCGAAAGCCTTGGATTTTTGAGAGGCTTGACCCAGTGCAGAGTGCACCTTTTTCCAGACAGATCTCAACCTGGCCGTAAAAGCAGGTGTTCCAGAATCCCCACTGGGAACAGCAGTAGAGAAAGAGTTGGACTTCGGGTGAAATCCGAGGTTGCAGAAGAACGGGGATGTGTGTATTGTGGAATGGCGGGAATTGTTGTAAGCGAATTCCGCCCAGGGCAAGAGAGAGGACCAGTTATCGTGAAATTTTGAAACATAGATGCGTAAAAACTGTTCCAAGGACTGGTTGGTTCTTTCCGTCTGCCCATTCGACTGCGGGTGATACGCTGAGGACAGACTGATACTGATCCCAATGGACTTACAAAAAGATCTCCAAAATCGTGCAATAAACTGAGATCCTCGGTCCGAGAGGATGTCTTCAGGAAGACCGTGGAGACGAAAGATATGGGTCAGAAACAAGGTAGCCAAGGTCCTGGCATCCGGTAGTTTGGGTAAGGATATAAAATGTGCCATCTTACTGAATCGGTCCACGACTACCCAAATGGTGTTATGGCCTGCAGATACTGGAAGGTCAACAATAAAATCCATCGAAATTGGGACCAAGGCCTGCTTGGAGCAGGCAAGGGTAGCAGTAGACCAGAAGGGCGGTTTTTAGCAGATTTATTTCTGGCACACTCAGGACAGGCACGGACGTACGCCTCCACATCATCCGATAAGGTGGGCCACCAAAGCCAGCGAGAAAGGATTTCAATAGTCCTACGAATTCCCGGATGACCAGCAGAGCGGTTGTTGTGACCCTCTATGAGGACAGGTTTCCTTAGATGAACTGGGACAAATAACTTGTTGAGAGGTGTCTGAACTGGAGCAATTTTCTGGAAGTGTTGGATAGTGGCTCCCAGATCCTGGGTGAGTCCGAGATGAATTAAAGTTGAAGGAATAATAGACTGCGAGTCAGGAGACTGAGGATGATGGGCCAAAAAACTTCGGGACAAAGAATCAGCCTTAATATTTTTTGAACCTGGACGAAATGTGATGATGAACCTAAATCTGGTGAAGAATAGGGCCCAGCGAGCCTGCCTGGGATTCAGAGTTTTTTGCGGTCTGAATATATTGAAGGTTTTTATGGTCTGTGAAGATGGTAATGGTGTGTGCAGCTCCCTCCAACCAATGTCGCCATTCCTCCAATGCCAACTTAATGGCCAATAATTCACGGTTTCCGATGTCATAATTACATTCCGCAGGCAGAAACTTTCTCGAGAAAAATGCACAAGGATGTAACTTTTTACTCTGTGGGTCTTTCTGAGAGAGAATGGCGCCAGCATCGACATCCGAAGCGTCCACCTCCACAATAAACGGAAGTCCTGGGTCAGGGTGCCCAAGGACTGGAGCGGAAAATGAAGGCAGCTTTGAGAGCTGAGAAGCTTGCCAGTGCTTCTGCGGACCACTCCGCTGGGTTAGCTCCTTTTCGAGTGAGGGCAGTGATAGGAGCCACTAACGAGGAGAATGAGCCAATAAACCTTCTGTAATAATTGGCGAAGCCAAGGAATCTTTGGATCGCCTTCAAGTTAGTAGGTAGGACCCAATCTTAAATTGCCTGCACCTTGGCGGGATCCATAGCGAATCCTGATGAGGAGATGATATAACCCAGGAATGCCACTGTGGACACCTCAAATTCGCATTTCTCCCGTTTTGCGTACAGATGATGTTCTCGTAATCTCAATAAAACCTGGCGGACGTGCTGACGATGCTGAGATAAGGATTCGGAATAAATTAAGATGTCATCAATTGATGCAAGGCCTCAGGCTGCCATCTTTTTTGGAAACGAAAAAACAACCTGCGCCTACAGGAGACTTAGAAGGGCGGATGAACCCTTTCTTTAGGTTTTCTTGTACGTATAGTTCCATGGCCTGTGTTTCAAGAAGGGATAGTGAATATAAACGCCCTTTGGGCAACTTAGAACCGGGTACCAATTCAATTGCGCAGTCGTATTCCCGGTGTGGTGGAAGTGAATCAGCTTTCTTCTTGCAAAAAACATCACTGAAGTCCTGGTAGGGTACCGGCAACAATTCTGGACTAGGCTGTATAACTCTAAGAGGCAGGGTCAAGCAGGACGTAGAGCACATGGGACTCCAACGGACAATCTCCCCTGTTTTCCAGTCAATAAGGGGGTTATGACTGCGAAGCCAAGGATACCCCAGAATCAATGGAGCAGAGGGACAGGTAATTAAGTAAAAGGAGAGTTCCTAGATATGGAGGGCTCCTACAGACAACCGAACCATTGGAGTCCTGGCAAGAATTCTTCCCCCGGGCAAGGGGTTACCATCCAACCCACAGGTGGAAATGCTTGATCCTAGCTTGATATCCGGAATGTTGAGCTCACGAGCCAAATTTATGTCCAGGAAGTTGCCAGCCGCACCACTATCCAGAAATGCTGACAGATCCATGGATTTACCACGGAAGGCCAATCGTCCAGGCACTAACAAGGAATTCTCTGAAGAGATAATCTGAAGACCTAAGCACACCTCTTCACCTGCACTTAGGCTTTGGAGTTTCCCGGCTTATTGGGACACAGACGTACTAAATGGCCAGGTTGACCACAATACATACAGAGACCTAGTGAGCGTCTCCGGGAACGTTCATCTGGAGGTAAGCGGTAAGCGCCCACCTGCATGGGTTCAGGAGAGTTGGACAGAGTGGCACAGGAGCTGAAGGATATATCAACAGGTACAGATGATTCCCGTTCAGTCTTCCTTTCTCTGATCCGCCGATCAATTTTAATAACGAGTTGCATCAACTCCTCCAGTGACTCGGATACCTGATACTGGACTAAGGAGTCCTTAATCTGCTCGGTAAGTCCCAAGCGAAATTGACTTCGCAATGCTGGATCGTTCCAGGCACTATCAACGGACCATCGCCGGAATTCCACGCAATATTCCTCTGCAGAGCGACGTCCTTGCCTCAACGCTCGGAGGTGCGACTCAGCTGAGGCTACCCTGTCTGGGTCATCGTACAATAAACCCAAAGCTTGGAAAAAGGCATCCACGGACTGCAAGGCTTGGCTGGTTGAAGGCAAGGAGAAGGCCCAAGACTGAGGGTCACCCTGGAGTAAGGAGATGATGATTCCTACCCTTTGTTGTTCAGAACCAGAGGAACGTGGTTTCAGGCGGAAGTACAGCTTGCAGCTCTGTTTGAAGTTACGGAAGGCTGTCCTGCTTCCAGAGAATCGGTCAGATAAGTTCATTTTAGGCTCCGGTGTGTCACCAGCGGGAACTTGCTGGAGCTGCAGGTCTCTGGAAACCCCTTCTTGGGCTGCCAGGCGCTAGGCTAAATTCTGCACCGCTTGAGAAATCGCCTGTATCTGATTTGCCAAGATCTGAGCTGGAGATAGGTTTGACTCGTCGTCGTCCATGGCCGAATAATACCAATCTTCCTGGGCCGGTTATAATGTTAGGAACTCCCAAGCCAGTACAGTGAAACTCGGGGACTACTCTGAAGGCCCGGTGTTCGCTGGAGCCCCTAGTGGTGGGGACAGACTTGGCTGCGGGCCGACCGAGGGTCGAGTAACGTATACTGACTTAAAGGAGTACCCAGGAGTGGAGTGATTGGCGGGCTGTAGTGAAGAGGTATCCAAGGTCAAAGGTCACAAGCACAGATGCAAAATCCAGGGACAAGCGAAGGGTCAGACACACAGGCAAAGAAGCAAAATCCGGAATCCAGGCAGAAAGGTCAAGGTCAATAGAGAAGGTTCACAGGTCCAGGAACAAGCAGGGGTCAAAACACGGGTAGTCAATCCAAGGTAGCAATAACCAAACAGATAGAACAAGCAGGCAGCAGGACTGAGGGCAGAACGCTATAACCGGCTGTGAGGCTGCAGACCTCACTGCCCTAAATACCACAAGCCACCAATCAGAGCCTAGCTCTGAGCCTCACACAGCCCCCATATTAATTACATTAATCAGCCCACAGGCTGTGTTAAATTGCGCGCATGCGCCCGGCCACTAGTACCGCCGGGACGCAGCGCCAGATTAGAAGCGTCGGACCGTTGCCGACCGGGAACTGGAAATGACGTCCCGGTCGTCAAGGTGACGGCCGGGACGCTAGAGGACCCAGGAAGCGAGCCGCGGCGGCTCGTAACAAGATTTGAAAGTTTGCAAAAGAAAGGAGTGGTCAAGAAGGATAAGAAGGAAGAAGTGTCCTTTAGATTTAGTGAAGAGAAGGTCATTAGGGTCTTTAGTGAGGGAAGATTGTCAATGTTCTCCACCCTGAAAGACCATGGCTTACGTCCTCCATGATTCCACCACTCTACCAACTATGGCTTACATCTCACACTTCTCCAACCCTTTGACCACAAAATCTTGCATCACCACTCATCCTCCCAGGCAAACTTCTTCTTCAAGAGAAGAGTGTTTACTGTCACCACTCCTGGCAAGTGGACTCATCATGGAAGTGGCAAATTTAAAGTCCAGAATTTTGCAGCCGGAGCAGAGAGAGGTTCATGGCAATCAAAATAATTTTTGGGGTAAATAGGAGAGTTTCAAAGTCCCATCCTGGCAGAGATGTTCAGAGTTAGAGTTTGGTTGGCAGATGTTGGAGGAGGGTTAATGTTGAGTTATATTTTAGCTATCTACTTATGTGTATCCAAACCTTCAGTAATGGTACTCGGGGAGCTGCTGGTTCTGATGAGGGTGTGGAGAAGTCTTCTGTAGGTAGAGTTAGTACTCTTGCCCTAGGTAGGTGTAGCGGGAATAGTCTCCACCATGGGGGGTGGGGGGTATCTTGATTGCTTTCTCCGCTCTTTGCTTTGGGACAGGAAAGGTTAATATAAGAAGAGATTACGCCACAATGTCAGCCACTTGTACATAAAACAAACGTGATTGTCTAGTTGATGTGGAAATTGAAAAGATGTAATCTATCATTCCCCAGGTAGAGACACAGCCGACGACCTTGTTTGTGACAATCTGACGAGCTGATAACACCCTTGATATTTGTGTTTAATATGTAAATGAAGAATCCCCTCTCTAAGGACTGAAATATGAAAGAGCTCAGCCAAAACACACACAGGTGAAATGCATTGTGACCGTCCATTCCCATCCATGTGATAAACGATTATTTAATGTTTATCTACAAGGGCCAGTTTCATGGAGAAGCTGACACCTTATTATCTTCTATTACAGACGTACTAGTAAGTCCAACATGGGCTGTGGCACTGTACAAAAGACAATATCGGGGTGTAGCCAATAAACATGTCTTCAGGGTCAATGAGAAATTTCCTTTTTATAACTGTTTGCGGCAGAATTTACTCTTAATGTGGCAGCTCCCATAGGATATATCTCATTGAATTAGACATGTTTAAATCACCCATTTCATTTGGGGAGATTTTTTCCTGTCCTGTATTTCCCAGTTACCTTCTGATTGAATTTACCTGTGCTTAATTAATGAACTTACTCTATAATGACATATAACAAGTCTTTTTCATCCATTCATTCATAGAGTGCAGTGGTAAATAACGGACCAGTCAAATTCTGTCTTCAATGAGAGCAGCCACATTGGCGTGTCTGAATGACTGCGTACCACCCAGCTGTCCCGATTCTTTCACCTTGAAAGAGATGGGCTTATTCTGAAATGGGCGGGGCTTCTCCCAAATTCGGTGCGATTGGTTGAAAAGTGGGAGTGTTCGGATGGATTCAGGTGAAGTTTGAGTGGATAGGGTGTAGGGATTATTTTGCCATTCCTGGCTGAGTCCATGTGGACATGATTTAGTTGGTGCACTTAAAACACTTCTCGGTTTGTCTTCACTTATGGTGAATCACACTGCTAGTGATCAGATATATTACCCTGCTAGTGATCAAATATATTACACTGCTAGTGATCAGATATGTTACACTGCTAGTGATCAGATATATTACCCTGCTAGTGCTCAGATATATTACACTGCTAGTGATCAGATATATTACCCTGCTAGTGATCAAATATATTACACTGCTAGTGATCAGATATATTACCCTGCTAGTGATCAAATATATTACACTGCTAGTGATCAAATATATTACACTGCTAGTGCTCAGATATATTAAACTGCTAGTGCTCAGATACACTATACTGCTAGTGATCAGATATATTACACTTCTAGTGATCAGATATATTACACTGCTAGTGATCAGATATATTACACTTCTTGTGATCATATATATTACACTGCTAGTGGTCATATAAATTACACTGCTACAGCACAGATACACTATACTGCTAATGATCAGATATATCACACTGCTAATGATCAGATATATTACACTGCTAGTGATCAAATATATTACACTGCTAGTGATAAAATATATTATACTTCTAGTGATCAGATATATTACACTGCTAGTGATCAGATATATTACACTTCTAGTGATCATATATATTACACTGCTAGTGGTCATATAAATTACACTGCTAGTGATCAGATATATTACACTTCTAGTGATCATATATATTACACTGCTAGTGGTCATATAAATTAGACTGCTAGTGCACAGATACACTATACTGCTAATGATCAGATATATTACACTGCTAATGATCAGATATATTACACTTCTAGTGATCAGATATATTACACTTCTAGTGATCAGATATATTACACTTCTAGTGATCAGATATATTACTCTGCTAGTGATTAGATGGCATAGAGGGAAGTCAATCCGCCAGACTTTGGCAATTTGCACACCTCACAAACATTGTCTAATACTTTAATTACTGCATTAATGTTAATGTCTGCAGGATTAAATGGGGCAGAGTGAGTGTAATTAGCAGTGCAACCAGCCGCCTTCCCAGGCTCCCTCCAGGAGTAAAAATAGTATCTTCTATTGTTTCAGTCACTGCAGTGGGGTGGAAAGATCAGCTGTCAGATGGCATCATCCTCACATTCAGTCTCTGGGTGAATCCATGCATGCCACCTGGCTTAAAGTGCCCGCAGCAGTTCTGCATGGCACTGACCGGATATACCAATCCTGACTCATACTACCCGGCTTATAGTGCTCGCACCAGTCCTATACACCACTCCCTGGATATATCAATCCCGGCTCATACCACCCAGCTTATAGTGTCCGCACCAGTCCTGTACACCACTGCCTGGATATACCAATCCCGGCTCATACCACCCTGCATATATTGCCCGCACCATTCCTGTACACCACTGCCTGGATATACCAATACCCACTCATACCACCCGGCTTATAATGCCAGCACCAGTCCTGTACACCACTGCCTGGATATACCAATCCCAGCTCATACCACCCAGCTTATAGTGTCCGCACCAGTCCTGTACACCACTGCCTGGATATACCAATCCCGGCTCATACCACCCTGCATATATTGCCCGCACCAGTCCTGTACACCACTGCCTGGATATACCAATCCCGGCTCATACCACCCAGCTTATAGTGCTCGCACCAGTCCTGTACACCACTGCCTGGATATACCAATCCCAGCTCATACCACCCGGCTTATAGTGCCCACACCAGTTCTGTACACCACTGCCTGGATATACCAATCCTGGCTCATACCACCCGGCTTATAGTGCTCGCACCAGTCCTGTACACCACTCCCTGGATATACCAATCCCAGCTCATACCACCCAGTTTATAGTGCCAGCATCAGTCCTGTACACCACTGCCTGGATATACTAATCCCAGCTCATACCACCCGGCTTATAGTGCTCGCACCAGTCCTGTAAACCACTGCCTGGATATACCAATCCCGGCTCATACCACCCAGTTTATAGTGCCCGCACCAGTCCTGTATATCACTGCCTGGATATACCAATCCCGGCTCATACCACCCGGCATATAGTGCCAGCATCAGGCCTGTACACCACTCCCTGGATATTCCAATCCCGGCTCATACCACCTGGCTTATAGTGCTCGCACCAGTCCCGTACACCACTCCCTAGATATACCAATCCCGGCTGATACCACCCGGCATATAGTGCCAGCATCAGGCCTGTACACCACTGCCTGGATATTCCAATCCCGGCTCATACCACCCGGCTTATAGTGCTCGCACCAGTCCCGTACACCACTCCCTAGATATACCAATCCCGGCTCATACCACCTGGCTTATAGTGCTCGCACCAGTTCTGTACACCACTCCCTAGATATACCAATCCTGTCTCATACCACCCAGCTTATAGTGCTCGCACCAGTCCTGTACACCACTCCCTGGATATACCAATCCCAGCTCATACCACCCAGCTTATAGTGCCAGCATCAGTCCTGTACACCACTGCCTGGATATACCAATCCTGGCTCATACCATCCGGCTTATAATGCTCGCACCAGTCCTTACACCACTCCCTGGATATACCAATCCCGGCTCATACCACCTGGCTTATAGTGTCCGCACCAGTCCTGTACACCACTGCCTGGATATACCAATCCCGGCTCATACCACCCATCTTATAGTGCTCGCACCAGTCCTGTACACCACTGCCTGGATATACCAATCCCGGCTCATACCACCCATCTTATAGTGCCCGCACCAGTCCTGCGTTACTGGTAAATCAAGTCCAGCTAAATAGAAACCTCAAATCTTCCATGGATTATGTAGAACATCAGAGGCTTCTTTCACATATCTTATAGCAGAAATAATGACAGCAGCCTGTTAACCCTTCCCATGCTGTACATTGTAATTAGTAACAGCAGTCGTCTCCCAGGGGACCCCCCTCTCATGTCTTCCAGTTACTTTGGTTTCATCTCTCGCTTCCTACAAACAGAAAAGAACATTCAGTGCAAAGAAAACAGAGAAAATCCTGTTAGCGATAAATCTACAAACTGCGACACGGGCCTCCGGTGTCAGGACTAAAGTGAGTAATTAGTGGAGATTGAAGGAAAGCTCGTTAGATGCTCACAATGTTCCTTCCACCGCCACCCTTAATGCTGTCATTTACATTCAGAGTTATAATCACATGTGTTACATAAGAGAGGAGGCGACCATACAATAGAGAGACGGATCTCGCTGAGGACGGCATATGTCAGACATGGGGGGGGCCAGCGTGACCCCCTTCAGATGCTGTTGTCAATGATATGAACCGCTGTGATGTAAATGTTCTGATCTCCGTCATCGTTGCGTTTTGTGGCACCTGCATCTGAGTGCGCAGTTGTGTCTAAATCAAGTCAACGATATGCAAAAGTAGAGAAATATATGGATGGCCCGGTCACTTAGAAAAAAGTTGGTGTATAAATGTATCCCGTTAGTGGCACAGTGCGCCAATGTATATTGCACTGATTTCTGAGGCAGAGTGCCGTTGTGTAGGCAACTTGTTTCTGTAACGTTTCTGAAGAAAGGAAATCCCATGTTAATGAAGCTTTTGGCTGTGAGTGATCAACACATCTTTTTAGTTGTATGCAGAACAGGGGGCCGTTACCCGGTGTGTCCTGTGTGTTAGAGAGATAGGAAAAGTATCTGAATAATGAAACAGCAAGTAATTTGGAAAATCACAGATAGATGTAAATTGTGTTTAAATATCATTAAATACAATTTCAGAGAATATATTACATCCTGATTCTAAACATTGAGGGCATGATTGATCTTCATATGCAACTTGCATGTAAATAAAAGAGCACGAAACTTGAGAGTAATCATCGTGATCATCAGCTATTTATATTTATATTATTTCACCCGTTTTCTAGTCCGAGTGGATCTCTAGATGCGTTTCTGTTTGAATCTGGGTGTAAGTATGTTCTGCCTAAACGTTACTTGCTTGTTACGATACTTACCTTCCACGCTCCCCCGCCGCTCCGTCGGACCCGGAAGCCGCACTTCCGGGTTCAGCAGTCACGTGACCGCTACCTAGGGCGGTCACGTGATCGCTACCAGGGCGGGGAATTCAAATGGGACACTGTATAAAACCTAGCTCTGACACTTGGAGAGTGTCAGAGCAACTTACCAGTTCCTGGCTCCTGATTCCTGTGTCCTTCCCTGTTCCTGTGTGTTGACTTCCAGTGTACCGACCTGGCTTGTTCACTCTTCTGGATCCATTGTCCTCCGTGTACCGACCTGGCTTGTTGACCTTCCTGATTGCCTGTGCCCCTGACCCGGATTGCCTCACGCTCCTTCCGCTATACGTTATCTGCCTTCCTGTGTACCGACCCAGCTAGCTGACAACGCTTCTCTTCTGGTGTCCCGTGTACCGACCCGGTTGATTGACTCCGAGACCGCTTCCTGATTCTGTCTTTATTGCCTGCCTGTGTACCGACCCGGCCTGTCCGACTACTCTCAGCTTGCTCCTACTCCGCTGTACTACATCTTGGGGCAAACCTGAGGACCGCGACCTGCGACTCCCGGCAGCAAAGCCCATCCCGCCTTGCGGCAGTTCTTGGTGAATACCGGGGAGATCGTTAGACTCCGCACCTCAGGTAAGCCAGCGCTAATCAAGATTAGTAGTGAATGCAGTAAATCCGTTACAGTTTGCTCTGACCATGGATCCAGCTGCTAAAGATCTACTGGAGCATTTAGTGGGTAGAATGGACAAACAGGAGGCGAACCAAGAGCAACTTTTAAAATTCCTCCAGAGCCTTTCCACTTGGCTGGATGTTGTTCAGAACACCTTAGTGGCCACCGGGCCTCCTGCACCTGTGATTGCGGCTTCGGACCCCCCCTCCGCAGCAGCAGCTTCTTCCTCCCAAATGCGGATGCCTAACCCTAACCCTAAATTCGATAGAGACCCCAAACTCTGCAGAGGATTCCTGAACCAATGCTCCATTCACTTTGAACTGTTGCCGGGCAATTTTCCTTCTGAGAAGGCTAAGGTGGCCTATGTGATATCACTACTCTCTGGTCAAGCCTTAGCATGGGCATCTCCGTTATGGGAGCGGAATGATCCTATCCTGCATAATCTCTCCACCTTCTTGTCCACCTTTAGGAAGATTTTTGACGAGCCCTGAAGGGTCTCCAATGCCGCTGCTGGGTTATTGCGTCTCCGCCAAGGGAACCAGTCTGCGGGTCAGTATGCGGTCCACTTCAGAACTTTGGCCTCAGAACTCCGCTGGAACGATGAGGCTCTCGTAGCTACATTCTGGCAGGGTCTCTCAGATCGGATTAAAGATGAGCTGGTGTCTCAGGAACTCCCTGCCTCTTTGGACGATCTCATCTCCCTCTGCGTTAAGATTGACTTACGTTTCAAGGAGCGTAATTCGGAGAAGGAACAATCTCGACGCAGTATGATCCGCCTAGCTCCCAACTTCCAAACACCTGTTCTTCCGCTCGAGGAACCGATGCAATTAGGAAGGACCCGCCTATTGGCCGAAGAGAGAGAGAGAGAAGATTTCGAAACAAATTATGTCTATATTGTGGAGAGAGCGGGCATCTTCTGAACTCTTGTCCCAAACGCCCGGGAAACGTAGGGCCTAACGCGTTCTGGAACTGTGTCCTTAGGCCTCCTTATTTCTTCTCCCTCAGTTCCTTATAGTAATGATTGTGTCACTATTCCCATTTCTCTACAGTCTGGACAGTATACCTTTTCTCAGTCCGCACTCCTTGACTCCGGAGCGGCTGGGAATTTCATTTCGGCTGCCTTGGTAAAGCAATTCTCTATCTCCACGCAAGCTCTAGAACAACCTATCTCCCTTTTAGCCATCGATGGGGGAAGAATCCCTGAAGGATCTATCTTTCTACGCACCACTCCTCTTCGTCTTCAGATTGGAGTCCTACATCAGGAGACTATCTCCTTCCTTGTCATCCATAAGTCTACCAACCCAGTTATCCTTGGACTTCCGTGGCTCCATCTCCATTCTCCTAACGTGGATTGGCAGTCCGGCCATATCCTATCCTGGGGACAACATTGCTTTAATCATTGTTTATCGAAGGTAGTTCCCAAAGAAGACACCAAATGCCATAGGAGGTTACCCTTGGCACTTCTTCCTGAACCTTACCAAACCTTTCCCGATGTCTTTTGTGAACAAGAGGCCACAAGACTCCCTCCACATAGAATTTGGGACTGTAACATAGATCTTGTTCCCGGTAAACTAGTACCCTGATGCAGAGTGTATCCACTTTCCGTTCCCGAATCCGAGGCCATGGGGGATTATGTCCAAGACAATCTCAGAAAAGGCTTTATCCGGAAATCCTCTTCTCCTGCTGGAGCAGGCTTTTTCTTTGTAAAGAAGAAGGATGGGGGCCTCCGCCCTTGTATAGACTATCGAGGCCTTAATGCCATCACCGTAAAAAATCGGTACCCCTTACCACTAATCTCAGAGTTATTTGATCGGATAAAAGGGGCTACCATCTTTTCTAAATTGGACCTCAGAGGAGCCTATAATCTGGTGCGCATTAAGGAGGGGGATGAGTAGAAGACAGCCTTCAATACCCGGGACGGGCACTTTGAATACTTGGTCATGCCTTTTGGGTTATGCAATGCCCCGGCTGTTTTTCAAGGCTTCATGAATGAATTCTTTCAAGACCTATTATACCAATGTGTGGTCATCTACTTGGATGATATCCTCATCTTCTCCCAAGACTTAGTATCACATCGCAAACATGTCTTGGAGGTCCTGTTCCGTATTAGGAGGAATCATCTATATTGTAAATTAGAGAAGTGCATCTTTGAACAAAAGCAAGTTCCCTTCTTAGGGTATATCATCTCTGGCACGGGATTGCAAATGGATCCTACCAAATTGAAGGCCATACTAGATTGGCCTCAATCCTCGGGCCTTAAGGCTACACAAGGGTTCCTGGGATTTTCCAATTACTACCGCCAGTTCATTAAAGGATACTCTACCTTGGTGGCACCCATCACGGCCTTAACCCGCAAGTCTGCGAATGCCAAAATATGGTCTAGAGAGGCCACTCAAGCCTTTGCTACCTTAAAATCCTTCTTTTCCTCAGCACCCATCCTCCAGCAGCCTGACTGTTCTCGCCCGTTCATTCTTGAGGTGAACGCATCCTCCATAGGTACAGGAGCAGTTCTCTCCCAAAGAGACGCTACCGGTAAACTACGTCCGTGCGGATTCTTTTCTCGTCGCCTTCTACCTGCTGAAAGGAACTATGGTATCGGTGATAAGGAGCTCCTGGCCATCAAATTGGCCCTTCTTGAATGGAGGCATCTTCTAGAGGGAGCCCAGTTCCCCATCACCATCTATACCGATCACAAGAACTTGCTATATCTACGTACTGCACGCTGCCTAAATCCTCGACAAGCAAGATGGGCCTTATTTTTCTCCAGATTTAATTTCAACATTTCCTTCCGTTCTGGATAAGAAAAATATCAAGGCAGAAGCTCTATCTCGCTCATTTGATCATGCTGACTCGGAACCCTTGGAGGAGAATAAATTTATTCTGGACCCTAGTCGAATACTGGCAGCAACTCATATCAAAAAAAGCTGTCCTCCAGGCAAGACCTTCATTTCTGCACCCCTTCGCATCAAACTATTACGATGGGCTCATCGTTCCCTCTTCTCGGGTCATGTTGGCATTCGCAAGACTTGGAATCTATTATCCCGTAACTACTGGTGGCCCTCCATACGGGAGGATGTAAGGAGGTTTGTGTCTTCGTGTTCCATATGCGCCCAACACAAGACCCCCAGGAGAAGGCCCTATGGGCATCTACTTCCATTACCAGTTCCTGAATACCCATGGTCACAAATCATGGATTTTATCACGGACCTACCTCCCTCCAAGTCGTATACTGTGGTTCTAGTGGTCACAGACCGCTTTTTCAAAACTGCCCATTTCATTCCACTGAGAGGTCTTCCATCTTCCTCCTCGTTGGCTGATATCTTTATCAAAGAAATATTCCGCCTTCATGGTTGTCCTCATCACATTGTCTCCGATCGAAGATCTCAGTTTATATCCAAATTCTGGAGATCCTTTTGTCATAAATCTGGGATTAAACTTGATTTTTCTTCTGCATATCACCCCCAGTCTAATGGCCTCACAGAGAGAACCAACCAGGAATTGGAGAAATTCTTAAGAATATTCATTTCTGCCAATCAAGACAACTGGGTGAACCTCCTTCCATGGGCTGAGTTCGCCCATAATAACCATTTCCACGAGGCTCTCTCTAATTCTCCTTTTTTCGTTCTCTATGGCTGTCATCCTAGATTACCCACCTTTTCCCAAATTACTGCTTCTGAAGTCCCAGCGGTAGATTTATTATTTTGTAACTTCTCGCACATCTGGGAACAGACCAAATCAAGTCTCAGGAAAGCCATCACTCGTTCTAAGGAAGCCTATGATAAAAAGAGAGGAGCTGGTCCTAATTTCTCCATCGGGGATAAAGTTTGGCTATCTACACAGAACATTCGGTTAAAGGTTCCCAGCAAGAAATTTGCCCCTAGGTTCATTGGTCCATTTTCTATCTCAGAGATCATCAATCCAGTAGCTTTTAGATTAAGCTTACCACGTTCTCTACGTATCCCGGATGTTTTTCATGTGTCCTTGCTGAAACCAGTGGTTACGAACAAGTTTTCTACCCCTCTTAGGACTCCTCCTCCTGTTATTATTCATGAATATGAAGTAAAACAAATCCTGGACTCCCGTAAAAACAGAGGTGGCGTACAATTCCTAGTAGACTGGAAAGGTTACGGTCCCGAGGAACGCTCCTGGGTAAGAGCAGTTGACCTTCATGCTCCCCGTTTACTCAAACGCTTTCATAAAAAATTCCCCTGTAAACCTGTATAGGTGTTCGGAGTCCACCTTTAAGGTAGGGGGTACTGTTACGATACTTACCTTCCAAGCTCCCCCGCCGCTCCGTCGGACCCGGAAGTCGCACTTCCGGGTTCAGCAGTCACGTGACCGCTACCTAGGGCGGTCACGTGATCGCTAACAGGGCGGGGAATTCAAATGGGACACTGTATAAAACCTAGCTCTGACGCTTGGAGAGTGTCAGAGCAACTTACCAGTTCCTGGCTCCTGATTCCTGGCTCCTGATTCCTGTGTCCTTCCCTGTTCCTGTGTGTTGACTTCCAGTATACCGACCCGGCTTGTTCACTCTTCTGGATCCATTGTCCTCCGTGTACCGACTTGGCTTGTTGACCTTCCTGATTGCCTGTGCCCCTGACCCGGATTGCCTCACGCTCCTCACGCTCCTTCCGCTATATGTTATCTGCCTACCTGTGTACCGACCCGGCTAGCTGACAACGCTTCTCTTCTGGTGTCCCGTGTACCGACCCGGTTGATTGACTCCGAGACCGCTTCCTGATTCTGTCTTTATTGCCTGCCTGTGTACGGACCCGGCCTGTCCGACTACTCTCAGCTTGCTCCTACTCCGCTGTACTACATCTTGGGGCAAACCTGAGGACCGCGACCTGTGACTCCCGGCAGCAAAGCCCATCCCGCCTTGCTGCGGTTCTTGGTGAATACCGGGGAGATCGTTGGACTCCGCACCTCAGGTAAGCCAGCGCTAATCAAGATTAGTAGTGAATCCAGTAAATCCGTTACATTACTGTATGTAGACAGATAGAACAGAGTGCACAAACATATGTGCAATATAAAGTCAGAACGCATTTAACACATTTTATTACATTACATACATAAATCAGGATGTTCTTAATGCGTACTGTACATACAGGGCTTGATTCATTAAGGCACGCAAAATTAATGTATTGTTTGTTTCTTTAAAAACACATATAAATCAGGTCACAGACGTCCATATTTACCAAGGAGCAGATGTGAAGATACATCTGGGGGTAAAGGTATCGGCATCTTCGCAGCTTAAATTTAAAGCGGCGCTGCCTTGTAAAGGGAAGTTTCCCCGATCTCCCGCGAGTTGCAAAAACCGGGGTATGATACATTTACCCCCTGGTGATGAATACGGAGCTCTGACAGACAATACAGGCTACTATTGGCAGAAACCTATTATCAGGGCACTTGTGCTGTTATATGTAATAGAGGTCAGCGGCGTTGGTGGTAGATGTGAAACTGCAAGAAGCTTTTAGACTTAACCAACATGATGATTTTACTTCGGAACTTGTTGTAACATATATATATATATATATATATATATATATATGTGTGTGTGTATGTGTATATATTTATATACATACAGTCGTTCACAATTGATGCTGACTGCAACAGACAGCCAGTATGACAAGCTTGTGCAGTTAATGTACTTAACACTATTATAGTTTAATATATAGGCAGGTGGTAAGCCTATATTGTGGGCAATGTCAGAGCACAGGTCTTGTGCCTCCGGTCACTTTATATATTTATATATAAGTAAGAGAACACAAAAAGAATGCAGTTCCAGTTACAAAGTCTTTTCAGTTTAACTGTCACTGGAAGAACCTGTTGAGAGCCAAACTTCCTGTCTGTGCATGCTCAGTAGAGCGAGGCGGACGGCTGGAGGCTGCCTCACTTCCTGTCTCACTAGATCACAGGGGACACCACTGCCAAGATGGGAGACGGAGCTTAGCACTCCATATTAACAGATACGTTCAATATATATGTGGAATATAAAGTCACAAAGCAACACACAGAAATAAAAAAAAAGTATTCAGTTAATGTCACCTGTTAATAATATAGTCAACTATAGTCTACTGTACATCAAATTCACACAGCAAAGAAGTGCTGCAGCAGCTATGCCAGCTACCCCAGAAGTGCTTCAGTAGCTATGTCAGCTACCCCAGAAGTGAGCAGCTCCAGAAAAAAAAATATTCATGTTCATCCAAATCTAGTTCGCCCCACGTCCTCTAGAAATACATAACGTAATATTACTGGGACCTCAGCGTTACTAACACAGGGCAGAAACTGGAGACATCCCACAGCCAGCTCCACTGAAACCTTTTCCATCCTGGATCACTTTTGTACAACGCCTGTCTGCAGTGGGCTACATTTAGCCTTACGGATTGTCAGTGGAAGCATGCCTTTCTTGCACAGCTTTATCCTCTGTGTTACAGTAAAATATATTTATTACAATGTGCTACCCCAGCCTATCCCCAAAGCCAGCAGGAAATTATTTAGTACAAAGTAGTGGTAATTCTCGACTAACAAACTGCTTCATGTGGTAAGTCATGAAAGTATAAACTACCCACGGTTATAATGGGGTTAAGCAATTCTGCACTGAGGAGCTCTAACTAAAGCTGGGTACACACTACAGAAATTTCGACCAACTTTTTATGCCGAGCGATTTTACATGCGATCGATGTTCCGATCGCTCGGTCCATGGACTGCATACACACTAGCCTTGTTTAGGACGAGAAAGGGAAGAGTTAGAGACTTTTTACAGCAATGTTGTCGTGAGCAACGACTGTAATTTCGAACTCACTGTTGTGGATCGGTCGGAAGTTTATACACACTACACAGCGGAAACGAGATTGGAACGAAAATATTAAATGGTACGACCAACCAAATGAGGCGACAATCGTCCATTTGGGCAGACTTTCGACCATCGTGTCACTGTACACACTGACCCGACTTTTGAACGAGCGGTCGTATGTCAGCTGTTTGAGCCGATTATTGGATGAAAACTGTGTAGTGTGTACCCAGCTTTAGGTGTGTAGTGATGCTGTCAGACCCTTCCCGTAGTGAGACTGCTGGCAAACAGATACCGGAGACGTACAGGAAAGGGTTACTAGCTGGGCTCCCAGGGGCCCAACCTCTGTGGACATAGAGTAATGGGGATAACCTTTAGAAGATTAGAGCGAGTGACGTATATAAGTTCTGAGGGACAGAGACAGGCAGAGTAAAGGGCAGGAGACTGGCTCTGTATATATATATATATATTTATATCACTGGATGAGATATCGCCCTGCTCCCACACACACTGTAATCCTTTCCCTGTCACACACAGTCCCCAGCACCGTAATCTCCAAACTGCACCACACTGACACACTGAGAATGTGTTGTAGACACTGCACCCCATCACCTTACGCACCATCTGACCACCCCGTCATCCTACACACCCTCTGACCACTCAACGCCCTATGACTACCCTGTCACCTTACGCACCATCTGACCGTCCCGTCACGTTACACACCCTCTGACCACCCCGTCATCCTACACACCGTCTGACCGTCCCGTCACGTTACACACCCTCTGACCACCCCGTCATCCTACACACCCTCTGACCACTCAACACCCTATGACTACCCTGTCACCTTACGCACCATCTGAACATCCCGTCACGTTACACACCCTCTGACCACCCTGTCATTCTACACACCCTCTGCCACTCTACACCCATCACCCTACACACCCTCTGGTCATCCTACACACCTTCTGACTACCCCGTCACCCTACACACCCTCTGCCACCCTGTCACCCTACACCCTACACACCCTCTGCCACCCTGTCACCCTACACCCTACACACCCTCTGTCACCCTACAAACCAGGGGCTGGCAGAGGATCTGCATTTTTTCCCTTTAAAATAGGCTGCTTAGTCGAGTCTTTGCCCCAGGCTAAATTTTTCCAACCCTCCCCTGCTACATACACACCGTCCCCTGCCACTTAATACCCTGTCACCCCAGAGATGCCTTGGCTGCATCCCCCTTCCCCCATCGCTCTGATGGCAGCAGATAGAGGGATACAGAATCTGTCTATTACAGCGGAAGCCTGAGGCTCAGAAGCCAATCAGCACAGCTAATAAGAACAGTAATGGGAGAGAATTGGGTTTCAGATGGATTGTAATGGGCTGAGAGACTGAGGCTGCACCTCAAACATATCTCACTGCATAATCCTTCAGCCTCCCCACCAGCCTCAGCCTCTACTCCAGTGAGAGAGCAGTCAGGTATAATACCAGCATATGTCACTGCATAATCCGGCAGCCTCCCCACCAGCCTCAGCCTCTACTCCAGTGAGAGAGCAGTCAGGTATAATACCAGCATATGTCACTGCATAATCCTGCAGCCTCCCCACCAGCCTCAGCCTCTACTCCAGTGAGAGAGCAGTCAGGTATAATACCAGCATATGTCACTGCATAATCCTGCAGCCTCCCCACCAGCCTCAGCCTCTACTCCAGTGAGAGAGCAGTCAGGTATAATACCAGCATATGTCACTGCATAATCCTGCAGCCTCCCCACCAGCCTCAGCCTCTACTCCAGTGAGAGAGCAGTCAGGTATAATACCAGCATATGTCACTGCATAATCCTGCAGCCTCCCCACCAGCCTCAGCCTCTACTCCAGTGAGAGAGCAGTCAGGTATTATACCAGCATATGTCACTGCATAATCCTGCAGCCTCTACTCCAGTGAGAGAGCAGTCAGGTATAATACCAGCATATGTCACTGCATAATCCAGCCTCAGCCTCTACTCCAGTGAGAGATCAGTCAGGTATTATACCAGCATATCTCACTGCATAATTCAGCCTCAGCCTCTACTCCAGTGAGAGAGCAGTCAGGTATAATACCAGCATATGTCACTGCATAATCCTGCAGCCTCCCCACCAGCCTCAGCCTCTACTCCAGTGAGAGATCAGTCAGGTATTATACCAGCATATCTCACTGCATAATCCAGCCTCAGCCTCTACTCCAGTGAGAGAGCAGTCAGGTATAATACCAGCATATGTCACTGCATAATCCTGCAGCCTCCCCACCAGCCTCAGCCTCTACTCCAGTGAGAGAGCAGTCAGGTATTATACCAGCATATGTCACTGCATAATCCTGCAGCCTCCCCACCAGCCTCAGCCTCTACTCCAGTGAGAGAGCAGTCAGGTATAATACCAGCATATGTCACTGCATAATCCTGCAGCCTCCCCACCAGCCTCAGCCTCTACTCCAGTGAGAGAGCAGTCAGGTATAATACCAGCATATGTCACTGCATAATCCTGCAGCCTCCCCACCAGCCTCAGCCTCTACTCCAGTGAGAGAGCAGTCAGGTATAATACCAGCATATGTCACTGCATAATCCTGCAGCCTCCCCACCAGCCTCAGCCTCTACTCCAGTGAGAGAGCAGTCAGGTATAATACCAGCATATGTCACTGCATAATCCTGCAGCCTCCCCACCAGCCTCAGCCTCTACTCCAGTGAGAGAGCAGTCAGGTATTATACCAGCATATGTCACTGCATAATCCTGCAGCCTCTACTCCAGTGAGAGAGCAGTCAGGTATAATACCAGCATATGTCACTGCATAATCCAGCCTCAGCCTCTACTCCAGTGAGAGATCAGTCAGGTATTATACCAGCATATCTCACTGCATAATCCAGCCTCAGCCTCTACTCCAGTGAGAGAGCAGTCAGGTATAATACCAGCATATGTCACTGCATAATCCTGCAGCCTCCCCACCAGCCTCAGCCTCTACTCCAGTGAGAGAGCAGTCAGGTATAATACCAGCATATGTCACTGCATAATCCTGCAGCCTCCCCACCAGCCTCAGCCTCTACTCCAGTGAGAGAGCAGTCAGGTATTATACCAGCATATGTCACTGCATAATCCTGCAGCCTCCCCACCAGCCTCAGCCTCTACTCCAGTGAGAGAGCAGTCAGGTATAATACCAGCATATGTCACTGCATAATCCTGCAGCCTCCCCACCAGCCTCAGCCTCTACTCCAGTGAGAGAGCAGTCAGGTATAATACCAGCATATGTCACTGCATAATCCTGCAGCCTCCCCACCAGCCTCAGCCTCTACTCCAGTGAGAGAGCAGTCAGGTATAATACCAGCATATGTCACTGCATAATCCTGCAGCCTCCCCACCAGCCTCAGCCTGTACTCCAGTGAGAGAGCAGTCAGGTATTATACCAGCATATGTCACTGCATAATCCTGCAGCCTCCCCACCAGCCTCAGCCTCTACTCCAGTGAGAGAGCAGTCAGGTATTATACCAGCATATGTCACTGCATAATCCTGCAGCCTCCCCACCAGCCTCAGCCTCTACTCCAGTGAGAGAGCAGTCAGGTATAATACCAGCATATGTCACTGCATAATCCTGCAGCCTCCCCACCAGCCTCAGCCTCTACTCCAATGAGAGAGCAGTCAGGTATAATACCAGCATATGTCACTGCATAATCCTGCAGCCTCCCCACCAGCCTCAGCCTCTACTCCAGTGATTATATGTAGTCTGAATTGCTGGACCCAGAACCCAAACACAGACTGTGCAATTTCCCAGTTAGATTACAGGACTCTCCCACTGGACAAGCGATCTGTATTATCCTGCTGTAGCACAGGCGGTACTCCCCAACATGAGAGCACTTCCAGTCTGAATCCAGCAGGAAAGGGTTACTCTCCATGGAAACGGGTGATTTATACACTACATAGACCCACACTGATGTCTCCATCCATCGCCCTGACATGTATTTGCTGCAGGGCAGCCGCCAGCGCGGGCGCTGCGTGTCCCGGGCCATCTGACAGATAAACTAATTGAAAGTTAATTATCCTAAAATGGCTGCAGAGAGCGTTCATCATCCTCTCTCTGCGCCATCCTGAGAGCTGGATCTCCTCCTTCCCCAATTTCATGGGCCAGCGCCTTTTATGTCAGAACAGAAATATCGCCCTTGCCTCCCCAACTGATGATTGTATAAGAACTCGTGTTGGGGGGCGTCAGGCCGTCTGTCAAAACAGGGTGGACCGCCTGGCGGCTGAGAGGGCTACCTGTAGGCTAACATACTGGGCAAACAAGGCTGAACCTATCAAAGTTTCAAGCTGCAATTTAAAATCGTTGCAAATCGCTGATGATTCGCATCTCCAATCTGCAGTGCGTTTTATCCGACAGTCTGGAGGGTCCAAACTCAAATCGCCATTCATAACATAAGAGGAACCGCCAATAGCTTATAGAGCAAGCATTGTTTATTGAAGAGGGCAAAATTAATTTATAATTAACTGATGGGGCAAAATAATTTTTTTCATTTGAAAATGTAATTTAAAAATTGAATTATTAATATTTTCCTTCTTAAGAAAGTAAGAGGGAAATATCTTGTAATTAAATGAAAGCGAAAATATTATTTAATAACTAACTGAGCTATAAAAAATTTATTTTAACAGCACAAAACGTATTATTTTATGATGGTGACACCATTTAAGGTGCACACCTGTGCCCATGTACATGCTGCCACTTGTAGTGCCACAAATGTACACTTTAATTGCTACTCCCATCCTGAAAGAAGAAGTGTTGCCCCATCGTAAAACAAATACTATTGCCCCCATTGGTAGTGAAATATTATTGCCCCTTAAATATGATCATACATGAAATTCGGGACACAAATGTATTAATAAAATAATTTTGCCCCCATAAGATAATTAATAATTATTTTTGCCCCTCTAACACGGGTGATTTCAGCTATCTCGCCTCTCAGAACCACATCTATTTTTCTGTCGTTGATTTGCAAAACCGCTGCTTCATACATTTCACCATTTGTATTCTTAGGATGGCTAAAAGTTGGGACGGCGATTTGTAATGGGCGCTTGTGACTATGTCGGATTTTCTATCAATTCTCCCTTTCGCACATCAGAGATTTGCAAATCGGAAGAAAAGAAAAATTGCTGAAAAACGGTGATTCTGGGCAAATCATAGCTAGATAAAGTTTGCCCCAGATGTCACAGAATGCTGCTGATCTTAGCGGACTGCGCCTAACGATGTCCGCCACATTGCTGAACACTGTGCTCAACTGAAGTGTAAGCTCTGTGGGTTAGTGGACCTTTGAAGACATTTTTCTATTGATAATCCGGCAGATATTGTGGCTTGGAAAGAAATCTATTAGCACATAAGTAAGTAAAGAGCGGTCAGATTCACCGTCTGTCACCAGCAATAGCTTCCCTGCGCCATTCCATTTCCTGACGCCATACCGGTACTGTTATTTAATTTCACGGTGTCAATAAGAGCAGAAAATCATTGAAAAAATATTATTTGAATAAAGCATTGGTTAATAAACTCTCAGGGCCCGAATACTTGCCAAATGAAAAATTAACGAAATGTGCATTTATTAAAAGAAAAACTTGCGTACATCTGGTACGTACATCCATATTCACCAAGGAGTGATAGGTCTGGTGATGAATTAGCGTCTAGGTCCATTCTGCTCTGACAGACAGTACCCTGTAGGATACGTCCTATACATATGTGGAATATAAAGTCACAAAAGAACACACAGACAAGTAAACCTATTCAATTAATGTCACCTGTTAATAATATAGTCATTAAAAATAAAAAAAAAGTGTTTTTGTTTATTTACTTTTCCATGAAATACATTTATTAGGATGTTATTAACGTCTACTGTACATAAAATACATTGTTACAGTTGCTCCTGATACAAACACATGTCCTAGCTGTATACACAGCCGTCATCACTAGTAATCAGCACCTACACCTGACCTGTAGCTGGTGCAGGTGATACAGCTATAAATCAGGAACCAGAGAGATGCCCAGAGCTTGAGTCGGACGCTGCTCCGTGCACTCCAGCTTGGCACGTCCTTACTGTACACTGACTACGTGCATACATCCAGTCCCCTCCCTGTTCCACCCATGAAATCGTAAGCTGTAGTAAGTCCCCTTTGCATTTCAAGATGAATTGACCGTTGCTGCGCTCTATGGCGTATAGTCCGCAGAGTAATTGTGCGCATTATACACATTGTATCTCCAGTTACGCTCTCTAATGAATCAGGTCCTCAATGTTGAAAGTTTTTTGGGAATTTTTATTATTTTCTTAAGATTTTTGATCTATTTTACTTAATTAATGGCTATGAATGCAGAGACTTGGGATTTCGAATCCACAGCGTGAGCATGAGTGTGCTAGCTGGGTCACACATCATCCATAGAGTTCTGGGCCAGTATCGCCCCGGTAATATTTTATTGATAAATTGCAGCTGTAAGTAATTTTTTATTGACAAGCATTTTGATAGAGACCATAGACTGGGCAGGTGAGCCCCCAGCCAGGGGGTGTCCTCTCTCTTCCTCCCTCTCCCTGGCACCCGTCTCTGCTTCTCCTCATGATAAAAGAATTTTAAAGAGAGCAAACAGTATCTATTAATCATTTATCTATAAATATCAGACAGCATCCTGTTTATTTGGGATGGGAATCAAGTTATCCGAACCACGCGATGCTGGAGAGGGATGCTGGCTTCTGGGAGGGGGGTAGATTTGTATTTGAAAAATTCTGGACGACGTTGGCCGACTGAAAAACAAAAATCTCAGTGTTTGGATCCGCTGCCAGGAGCCGCCCACAGGCTGGTGACCAGGTGCTGATTCAGATGCAAATTAACAAATTGACTAATGTAGATGCAGTTGTATTTCCTCGTGAAAGCCGCGCTGAGGTCTGGCAGAGATTTTGCAGATCACTGATTACATCTGTCCCCACATTTTAAATTTGCCCACTTTTCCACAACATGGTTTTGACAAGTGCTGTTGAACCCTCAGTGTAAGAGAACAGGAGGTGAGGTCACTGAAATAATTGTGGCCCAAGCTCGTACCTCGAGGGGGGGGGGGGGGCGTATTGAACGTAGCAGACGCCGTGATTGAACGCTGTGTGTATTGTTTATATTGTGTCGTCACCTGATGCAGAGGGTGATGTCTTTGCAATGTTGCACACTGAAATTTTGGCGTGATGTTGCAAAGCAGAAATGTCTGAGCATTCAGATGCCAAAGTCTACAAACGTACACAAAGGCGACAATTGTAACATTAGCCAATGGGCATCTAGAAGTGCAGAGAAAGGTATAGGATAGAGGGTAGCAGAGGTGAATAAATTAGACATCCGATTAGCTCACACACTTAACCAGATCCATCTCAAATGTTATTAGGGAATCGAAAGAGTCCAGATTGAATTTCACAGAATTTTTAGGACTCCAGGCTCAAGATCTAGATCCTTTGAAAACAACTATAGAAAAATATTTAGCAGTCAATGCGTTGGTTACCGAGAGGAATCTATGACCTTATCTGGATAGGGCGATTACTGTAGTTCTGTCATCTTCTTTCCAAATAAATGTGAGCACTATTATCCCCCCTTCTGGTTATCATGTTTAATAGGTTTTTTGTGGAGGAAACATGATCTGGTACGACATGCAAGGCTATACTGGTAGTACTCCCTATGGATGGGAAAGTTCCCCAAGATTGTGCAAGCTATCGCCTCCTTTATGTAGTTATGAAAATATTTACCAAACTTTTCGCCCTACGTCTCAATACAATTTTGCTGTCTGATACGGATTGACAAGTTAAGTTTGACCTAGGTCATCAAGCTTGGACAACACTAGACGCCTCATCAATATTATTCATTATATAAACACTCAAGGTTACCATACGTTGGTCTGTAGCCTAGATGATAAAAAAGGTTTTCACATGGTGGGTGGGGATTTTTAGTCTCAGCCCTTTAAGCCATGAATTTTGGCTTTTGGCTTTGGGACTGCACTCAGGGGTGATAATGGATCTATCTCCTCGTGTAGTTAAGCTGTTACAACTCAATTCTGATTTTGAACAGTTCTACAAATCATTGAAGCATTTATGACAAATGACAAGCACCTGTGACTCATTATATAGAGCAGACTACCCATACCTGATAAGAAAATGGTACCAATTGTTGGCACTAGTAACTACCGGCATCAGGGACCCTCAGGCGACCCTCTGGCTGACGAAACTCTCCAAACACTGGGCTCCGTTCCCAATAAGGTAATTCTATGCTTCTATGTTATCCCACTGGACTGCACAAGATGTTTCCATCAGCTTCCGTTCACTGTTGGCATAACCGTGGGGGTACACGGCCCATGTTCAACTTCTGCCCCGTTCTGGAAAGCAATTATATCAATAAATAATGAGGGGGTCTCAGTGACTCTATCTTTACATCCTTGGCCTATACTTTTATCGTTTAGAACCTCAGCAGCCCGTGGCCTATAGCAAATTATTTATACAAATAATACAAGTGATTTGGAAACAGAACTGCGAACCTTTCTCCAGCTCAGGTGGAAAACTCACAGCGTGCTTAGAGAATAGGGTGGCACGCTGCACGATACCATAAACTGGGTGCCCAGGGCCCTGGAAATTCCATGGTCCCTATATCCAATGACAATTCTTACCTCTGCCCTCTCCACACACGTAGCCATGTATTCTCAGTATTGCATAAATGTCATGTGTGTGAGCCTTGATATCAAAGCAGATGTTGTGTGACTGATATGTCGTACATATACTTTGCATGTATTATAGATTTTCCTCCAAATATAATATATGAAAGAATACAAAATAGGATGTGTTTTTGCACTCTCAGTAAAACATATATGCGCCTTCTCTACCACTTTATCTTATTTAAATAATCTTGCCCTACAAAGCAAAACCTCAGTTTTGTTTGTTGGTGCAAAAATTATGCGTCTCAATCTATTTGTAATGTACAGTGTCATTGTGTCTTCAATCCCAGCTCTAGGGGTTCTGAGAGGTACCCTAAATCCTACACCACACCGACTAGTGACTCCAGGCGTAACAGAGCAAAGCGCTAATTCTGCAACGTCTAATTAGCATTTACAATCCATTACGTGATCCGCACACCAAGGTGGCACCTCGGCTAAGCTGCGGTACCTCCAGTTTAAGCCCAATCACCAGGACTTCTCTTTCTGCTCTTAAAAAAAAATGTGGGTTTTTTGTGTCTTAGAAATGAATGGTTTTCTTAATCCCTGGTGACTCTGTTGCCATGGAAACCTCGCCGACAGCATCGGGCTCCGAGGAGGTATCCATTTTAACCTGCCTGACACTTAATATATCTCCCGAAACAAGCTTTAGAGTCCAGATATAAGAACACATCTGTGAGGGGATAATCCACTCTAGTACATTCGTATGGGATCAATTCAGTAGGAGCTAGTGATATTATAGAGGCACCAGTGCTTAGTAAATTAGTACACTTAATATTGGATCATCTCCACATATGGCTGGTGGGGTCGGCACTTTGGCGATGATAATCACAATATATGAATTATAGTGAGGTGACACATTTAGTAATACGCTAGAGGCTGGTTCCCATTGGTCAGATTAACAACATCTGATTTGTGGCTTCCTACACACTTTAGTTAATGCAGAACTGTATAACCTCTCAATAAATGCAACAGTCAATATCGTACCTGATTGATGCAAAAGTTTATAAGTTAACATGGTAATATTTATAATATTTGGGGGGGCTGTTTGACTTTGAGGCCTCCCATCTTCCCTACTAAGTACTAATATAGGAGGCCGGAGCTACTTATGGTTGAAAAGTTGGATTATTTTCAACGTGCCATTATGTCTACGCTGGAGGAACTCTAGCTCTCGCAGGGAACTTCCTCGGCAGATACCACCTAGATGTAGTCAAACCTGAGAGATCAGATTGGTAGATTGACAATGACACCACCGAGCAAGAGAACCCAAATGTTGTAGAGGAAGGACCATCTCTGAGGTGTTGGAATCTGCTAAGTAGATCGTTCTCTAATATCTCAGGAATGGTGATGTCCAAAGAAGCTCTACCAAACTCTACTACTGGCCAAAGGCCCCAGAAGGCTTACCATATTCTCCATGGTGTGATGGATAAAGACACCTTGGACCTGAGCTCTTTCCAGCCACAGACGTAGACACCGTCACCAGTTTGGCATAATGGAAGAGCCAAAGACACTTGTACAGAGTTATTCGTAATGACGACTGACACTTCCATTTGTCCAATCAACTCTAAAGGTCTCAATAGATTCTCAAACCGATCAGATTTGATAAGATTTCTCACCGGTTTGAATAATTCCAGAATCTCTGCTAACAAGTCTGGATTTAACAGTATTCCTGTGTGGGGCATTAATCTATTGAGATAAATGAGATATTGGAAGAGTAATAAGATATCTCTTAATAACGCAGAGAGAAAATGATAATATAACAATAATATATATTCAAGGTTCCTCCCGCTACTATTTTTAGGACGTCTCTTAGTACCAGTAAATCTTTATTGCATTCTTCATCACTGTTAAAACAAATGCGTCTTATGGAGGAGTTTTTGTAATCGCCTCCTTGCAGCTGTTATTGATGATTTCTGGTGATATTGGTCTCGTTAATGTTACAGCTGAATGCAAAAGCAAACTAAAAATGAATTGTATACATGGTCGTCACAAGTTCCAGGGGCAACGTCTAGGTCTTATCCCAACAGGCGGGAGGATAGGCCGGCATCCTCTGCTCTTCAGACTGGGAGCGTGGCGTCCAGCTGTGGCGTCCATGTTACTCATTCAGTCATTTAGGAGACCCCAGTCATTGATGTCCTAGACAACTACGCCGGAACTGATGGTATAAAAAAATATAACTGCTCAGGATGTGTTGTAAATGATAATTCAGAACTAGAGACCTGCATGATGGCGATGATGGGGAATTATGTGTCCATGCCTGAGATTTATACATGCTAAGATTGTGTTATTATAAAAATTAAATAATGCAAAGTTGTTTCTTGGTCATCTCCTTTCAGTGGGATATGAGCCAGGAAGCAGGGGCTGAGGTCAGGGGGGCATCTGCCGCTCAGCCCAGTCCCGTGGTGGGCTACCTTGGCCTGGTCACTGGGCTATCAGCAATTTCTTTCACTTTAAAGTGTTCCTAATAGGCTACTGAACCAAGTCGCGCCCCCTGAGCAGATATTTGCCAGCCAGTCGCTGCCAGGAAGCCCCCTGAGAGAGGATGCGACTCTCAGGTACAAATCACATGAACACACGGGCTCCATTTCAGTAATCACAGAGATGCTGTTTGTGAATAATCCGCCCACATCCACACTAATGACCACAAAGTCTCGGCACACAGAGCAGGTTATAGGTGTAATGTTCTGCTTTGTGATGTGTGAAAAACAACTACGCAGTCCTTATTAGAGAGGTTTCCGGATGATGAAAGGCTCGCAGCAAAGTGGTGTTAAAATGTTTGTGTGTTCCAGCCTCCTCCGGGCTGCCGACAGCCGGGTGCTTTGATCTGACGTCGATTTAAGAGATGCATTTTCCATCTAATACTCACAAAGTGAGTTGTTTGAAGTGAGGTGATGGGGAGTGTGGAACCAGCAGGGTGACACGAATTCCTCCTTCTGGCAGAGAGGCACAATTCACGCCCCATTCTCAGGTAACCATACCTGGCGGGACACATTCAATGCCTCAACGCCGGGGGTCCGGTCACCTTATTTATTAACAGGTAGTTATATATCACCTACATATTCCGATGCGCTGTGCAGAGAATATGTAATCATTCACACCAGTCTCTGGACCAGTGGAGCTTACACTCTATATTCCCTAACACACAGACAGACGTACTAGGGTTAATTTTGTCAGCAGCCAGTCATATCCAAATGCTGATATTCCTGAGATTTTGGCTGTCAGAACACAGTTATGTTTTCCAGAAACTCGAATTGTAGAGAGCATGTTACTATATCGATTCCCCCCGTTAAATCAGGCTCTGGAACTAAAACAGTGATTTGACACAAACCGGGTCTGATTGACACCAGTGACCCCGTTAGTTAATCATCTGACATCAGGGTGCCGCTGTTTTCAAAGCCCACTGCACCCCAGCGTACCTGCGTCAGCTTTCTAAGGGGCTGGAAGTCTATTTCGGGCATAATTGTGGTAATGACTCCAACACAGCTGCTACATGTGAGGCGGAGGGGTAGGTGAGGGTTACGTTGGCACATTCAAAATGCAAAGAACTATACAAAAATTGAAAACAAGATTTATATTAGATTTATTTCAGTGCAGTAATTGCACTATGTAGATATATATATATATATATATATATATACATATATATATACACATATACAACGATCAGCCAGAACAATAAAACCACCTGCCTAATATTGTGTAGGTCCCCTCGTGCCACCAAAACAGCTCCGACTCATCGGAGCATGGACTCCACAAGACCTCGGAGTGTCCTGTGGTGTCTGGCACCAAGACTTTAGCAGCAGATCCTTTAAGTCCTGTAAGTTGTGAGCTGGGGCCTCCATGACTCGGACTTGTTTTTCCAGCACATCCCACAGATGCTCGATTGGATTGAGATCTGGGAAATTTGGAGGCCAAGTCAACACCTTGAACTCTTTGTCATGGTCCACAAACCATTCCTGACCAATTTTTCCACTGTGGCAGAGCACATTATCCTGCTGAAAGAGGCCACTGCCATCAGGGAATACCATTGTCATGAAGGGTGTACTTGGTCTGCAGCAATGTTTATGTAGGTGGTACGTGTCACAGTAACATCCACATGAATGCCAGGACCCGAGGTTTCCCAGCAGAACATTGTCCAGAGCATCACACGGCCTCCACGAATTCCCATAGTGCATCCTGGTGCCATCTCTTCGCCGGGTAAACGACGCACACACACCTGGCCGTCTACATGATGTAAATGAAACGTGATTCATCAGACCAGGTCACCTTGTTCCATTGCTCCATGGTCCAGTTCTGGCGCTCACAACATGCCCATTGTAGACTCTTTCTACAGTGGGCAAGGGTCAGCATGGGCACTCCGACCGGTCTGCGGCTACGCAGCCCCATACGCAGCAAGCTGTGATCCATTGTGTGTTCTGACACCTTTCTATCACAGCCAGAATTAACTTTTTCAGCAATTTGTGCTACAGTAGCTCTTCTGTGGGATTGGACTCGACGGGCTAGCCTTCACTACCAACGTGCAACAATGTGCCTTGGGCGCCCATGACTTTGTCGCCGTTTCACTGGTTGTCCTTCCTTGGGCCACTTTTGGTAGGTACTAACAACTGCATACCGGGAACACCCCACAAGACCGGCCGTTTAGGAGATGCTCTGACCCAGCCATCACAATTTGGCCCTTGTCAAAGTCCCTCAGATCCTCACGTTGCCCATTTTTCCTGCTTCCAACACATCAACTTCAAGAACTGTCTGTTCACTTACTGCCTAATATATCCCACCCCGTGTCAGGTGCCGATGTAACCAGATAATCAATTTACAAAAATTTGGAGACGACCCGATCCACTCAGCTCCCCCCACTATTACTACTATTAATTTTTAAGGTACCACAATGCTCCATAACGCTGGACAATGGGAAAGACAGGAATATACTAAGTTTTCAAAATAAATGCAGATATGAAAACAAAGTGTAGGGAGGACCCAAAGATTACAATCTAACGGATATTTTAGGATGGATGTTTTACACAATCACCTAGAAATTGGCATATACATCACAGTAGAAAAACTGAGAAGCAACTGTGCTGTGAGTCCATACATTGGTAAATGAATTATTCCTCCAGAAATACTACATTAAGGTACATTGTGCACAGATCGGACGCTGTCCCGGGAGACGGCATGAAATATGTATGTGCGGGGTATGAAACCTATTCTCCGTCTTACTGATTGTAACAACTGTGATCCCATTATTGCCTCCTGCCCCCCAGCCTCCTGCCTCTGACCCGGGGGGAAGAAGTAGACATCGTAAAGCCACTATTTAATAAGAAATCTCATTTTCTGGCGGAGGCCGGGGTATATCCAGATTATTATTTATTAAAACACGACTTCAGTGACTGGGATAAACAAACAGTATTTCTGAGGATTGTGTCCTTTCTACACATTCCAACAGCAAACTGGATTATTATCCCCCCAATGTAAAGTCTCTGAACATAACTAAATAGCTATATATATCTCCCACCTGTGCTCAAGCAGGAAGGCTGTGTTATGTCTGCTCCGCAGGGAACCCTTCACCCAAGGAGACCTGGCTTTATGATATACCGGAGAATCTCTTTATATACGGCCTATGAGATATCTCCTCTGTCATTATTCCCAGCCTCTCCGTTGTCTGTCTCTTTATTGTGTAGCTGTGCCCAGAGGAGGATGGCAACGGTGCCCCGGGCATCAGAGAGATGCTTGGCTACTGGATGATAAATAGGATTGTTTTCCTAGGTGAGCGGTGGGAGAAGGCAGATAACAGAGTGACGAGCCGACTCTCTGCGGTATGAAGTACAAAATAATATATCACTATTACTGTTTTCTCTGACATTTAGACTCCAGTCAGTTTATACAAGATCTCCTCGCCAAACACACCGTCTGCCCTGGATATGTCTTGCTGTTGACATTTGCAGAGGGCTCTCGTCATCTATACTTCCCCCCACTTCCACCATTCCTTGGTCTAATTCAGGTAAGTACACACAATTAACCCCTTGCCATTCTGAATATGTTAATGGCTCTGCAGACTGTTCCCGAGGAGACGACCGCTGGCACGAGATGATGAGATGACACTTGGAGGATAGCTTGTTATCCTTCTTGTCTACAAATACGTGTCTAATACCTGGAGCCACAGAGTACCGGAGCCAAATTAAAACCTCAAAGGTACCTAGATAACATACTGGTTTGTAACCCCCCCTCCCAAAAAAAATAAAACCCTCCAAACCACGAAAACGTGTTAGGACTGTGTCCCTCAGTTCCAACTGGGCCTTAGACAGGAGCCTATGTTGTCTAATGCATACTCCAGCTATGCAGAGGACCTACAGAACCTACCAATGGCTTGTTTGTCCACATCTATTACACCTGAAGAAAGAACTAACCCCACAAAATGTAAATATGTGTCCTCAAACTGTAAAAAAAAACAAACACCCACCTCCACCGCCATGACAGCTGTACAGGTTGTGTATCGGAAACCGACACTGTCTCACACTTTTTGGCATCATGGTTTGTCGTTGAGGGCAAGTTTTTTTTGCCAATACAAAGACTTTCCTGCGATTGGCTATTAAATATAGAGGTTGTGAGCAGGGTATTATGTAGTATACACTGCAAGTGTGAGCCAAAAGGAAGGCAGTTCATGTACCCAACTAAAGCCGAGTGTTTCCGGGTGTACGACAGTCCAAGTGACTAACGCTTAGCATTTATCTAAGAGCCAACAAGAATCCACCAGGGTATTTATGATATTATCATCAGGTGCTCCCTATGGCAGAGAAGACAGGAGGACGTATGAGACTTTGGTGGGACTCCGATCTCCGGTGACGTTCACACCTGGTGCCGTAGACCTCTGGAGACCAGGTTATAATCCTTGTGAGATCCTTATGGACACAGAAGACCTCTTCTTTATAAAAAGTGGATTTAGCAGTAAATCAGTCACCATCCAACTAGCAATGTTCCCGGCTCAATCCCCTCTCGGCTTTAGCCTTAATTAGAGCTGGGAATGGCAAGAGACTGTTCCCTCAATCTCCGTATCTCCATCTATCACTGAAATATTATTTCCCTACGTGTTGTACAAAACAAACTATAAACCAGATTTACAATGCATTTTATTTGCTGGGAACAAACCGTATTGTGTGTATATTACTTTCTTCTCCTATTAGTCTGCGGATTTCGCTGCTTGTTATAGCTTATTATTATTCTGCTTTATTAATATAGCGGTGAGATGTCCCGCAGCGCCGGCTAAGCAGAGAACATGATTCAGACACGTCGGTTCTTGCCTTAGTGAAGCTGACAATCTAATTTCTCTACCAAACGTTCACACAATGGGTCAGTTTAGTCAGTATCAATCAACCTGCATGATAGAGGGTTCAGGCTAAAAGTACAACCTTTACACGGAGCGTGACAGTTTCCGACCCCCGCTAAACTCCTGGGGGTAAATTTATCAAGCTTCAGGTTTGAAAAAGTGGAGATGTTGCCTGTAGCAACCAATCAGATTCTAGTTACCATTTATTTAGTACATTCTACAAAATGACAGCTAGAATCTGATTGGTTGGTATAGACAACAGCTTGATAAATTTACCCCCAGGCCTCAAAGCCACAGCACCACCACCAAAGTACTAGAAAACATATTTTGATCACCATCCCTTTAATAAATTTCTATTTAGGAGCAATGATACGATCAAGAATGATCTCTCCAGATATTAAGGGTTTAGTAGCCGACCCAATCCAGAAGCTGAGCTGCTGACACTTATTATTCCAGCCGGCAATGATTCCTGACCATCTCCCACTGATGCTCAGACTGCTATAGGAGGATTTCTGCAGGCAGCAAACAGATGTTCTGGGGAGGGGGCTGACACTGATAAAGTTCCCATATTGTTGTGTTTAGAGAGTCAGGGGCACAGGAGACTTCCTGACCTGGATTTTAATGCAATAAAGTTCCACTCTGCGTCTTGCGGCTGACTCTTAGGATGGGGGACTTTTTATAGGAACAACCTAGAAATTATGCAGACGCTGTACGGCAGCAGAGAGAGAGGACATAAATCACCGGGTCTCACCAGCCCGTGTACAACAACATTTTATGTGCGTTCAATAAAAGGATCACAGCGTGTAATGAATCTGGCGGACTGGGAGCCATCCGCAGGCCGGGCCTGCGCACAACATGTTATTGGCATGGGCGTCCCACGGCGGGCATAAACAGCCCAAACACAAATAAAACCCGCAGAGTAACTTAATTAGTGCCGTAAGATGCTGAACAACAATATCGGAGCCGCCGCAGCCCTCCGCCCTATTGTAATAACAGAACGCAGGGCGTGCAGGCCAAAATGGCGGCTGGAAAGGTTGGATGACGGTAAATGTGGGTGGGTGGGGGGGTACATTTCCCCTACAGCATTACAGGGAGCCCCACACACAGTCTAGAGACAGCGGGATTGTCTGTAATACATACGGCACTTTTGTGTGTATGTTTGTCTTACAAGAGTGTTTGTGCATGTATATAAATTCGTACACGTCATATACATGTGGATGGTTAAAGAAGTTAGCTATAGACCAGTATCGCCGGGGCACAAGCCAGTCAGTCATCTGACTACTTCTACGTACAGTGTATATTGCATGTATAGGAGCCAGTGAGTCACGTGACTACCTACGGTGTATTCGCCGTGTATAGGACGCAGTTGGTTTGCTGTTTATGTAAACCAGGTCCCTTAATCATTTAATAATAGCTTTCACAATGTTCCTCTCTGCAGCTTTTAAGCTAAGCACATTACAACATTAAATTCTAAATACACATTAAACCAGGTATCTCATTAAATCCACTAATAGTTCATTTTATGCAAAAAATCACGTTAAGACACCATTTAAATCCGAGCGTGAGGAGACACATAGCTTCCCAGACATAGGATTAAATTTACAGGGTCAGAGTAAGTGGGATCTATAAATTAACAATGCTCATTCTCCGAACACCCTGGGAGTTGTAGTGCACCAGGGGCTGGAGCGCAGGCCGCCAGTACCAGTACTAGAGATTTTCATCAGCAGCCTCTTGACCTTGTCCCGATGCCCCTCTCCCCTCCCTCCCCGGGGGGGGCGAGGAATCTCAAGGTTTAAATGCTAATCGATGTGCGAGGTATGTTATCTGCATTGATTAGTAACACGAGACGGCAGCTTCTGTCGCTCCTGTAATTATGAAAACACAATTAGATGAAATGGCCGCTTGCTGGAAACGATTTGTAACCGGAGAAAGTGGGCGAGAGAAGATGGTGAGGCAAGAGCCGCACTCAGCGTTTCAGCAGCAAGATTCCCGCTCGTCTGTAAGCGAGGAAGACAAATGGCGGCGGTTGTTATGTGTTATTACAGACACTAATCATTATCTATAATGATCACTGCTAATGAGGGGCGCCTGGGTTTGGTTATATGGGGGGTACAGGTCTAATGTCGGCTTAGACTAGAACGCGTACCCTCACCCGCGTCTCGTACCCACACTTGTGTGTCATTGAGGGATTGTCACTTTATGGTGGTTAGTGGCCGAATTATCATAAAACCTGCAAAGTGGTGGCTCAGCATTCTTAAGTGTTTTGCAGCTTAGTTATAGGAGAGCGTTTGTTTAAGCAGCGGGAATTCTCTGCATACAATACGCCTCTGCCAGACCAGTTCGCTCAGGTAGTGGAGAATATAGCAGAGCGCTGGGGGCGTGTCTATCATTTACATAAACAGACGATGGGCCGTTGACCAGGGATGACTAGGGAAATACACAAGATTATTATGTAATGATGGCATAATAAAGTAGCATAAGGACATGGAAATGTTTAGTTCTCGTTACCACCCGGTGTATTTGCAATCCCAAAATGCTATTAGTTAATAATGCAAAAATGCCTATTATTTACCACAATTGCTGATCATGTGCGAATGAATTAAAAATGCATAGAAAAACTTGTGTGTGTGTGTATGTATATATATATATATATATATATATATATATATATACAAATATATATATATATATATATATATATATATACACACACACACTATATGCAACAATGGAATGGACGGATCTCATTTCAACATTTGGAAATATGTATTTTCCATGGGATTAAATCACAGCAATTATGAAGCTGACTGGCAGGGAGCCTTCCCAGAGCCAGCGTATTATTATTATTAATATTCTTATTAGAGGGTCTGAAGCCGAGCGGAAGGCAGGTTTGGGAGAGGAGAGGTATAGCGCACACATTAGGAAGAATACAGAGGAGATAATAAACAGCGGTGAAATGAGTTTCTTCTGAAAGTTGGCAAAACGCTCTGTCCCCGATCACAGGGTTTACTGACTGTATAAGATTGGATTTCAGAAAATATGAAAAAAACAGCTAAGTACCAGGTTGGCGGGGGCTGACAGCAGTATAAAGCGGAATTATTGGCCAGCCGTCGCGGCCTTTTCCAAGATGCTATTTCCCAAGGATTCATGGTGGTGCGGCTCTCCGAGCACGGCATCCAAATGGTTTATCAAAGCCACAATTTTCAGGTTTTGTCTCCTAAAATAACAGGTCCTCTAACTGCCTCCTGTATATTCTGCCTGGCAGCTTCATTTGTTAGTTGCACACGGGGATTGTCACGTTGCCATTAACCCGTTTCAATAAGAGCTGCGGTAGATGGGACACAGTTAAAGAGGGGGCGAAGAAGGCCTGGTGTTGGACAGCAGGAAAATAACGCTTATTGCCCCTTTCTCGCCCCTGACGGAATCCGATTATTATTATTGGAGATACTGTAAGGGCATAAAATTATACAGAGTGAGGGATGCATCTCGCAGACTGAAATATTGACGAGGTTGGATCCTGCGCGCCTCCGCCATTTTCAGGGAAAGATGAAGGATGGGGTTGTAGATATTTAATAATGCATTGCTTATAATACGCTTTCTAGACGGGCCAGCCGGAGTATTACATCCATATATCAGGATGAGTGTAATAAACACGTCACTCAGACTCGGCCACAAATGAATGATCCTGGAACGTAGACTCTCTGTCGCTCCTCAGCCGATATATACAGCATCAGGGGATTACAGCCAGCGTCGCTGCATCACAGGAGCGGACCCCAGAACATGGCCCATTAACCTCTTCACATACACACATAAGATAACAAAGAGACGTCTGATAAGCTCCTGGCTGATTATTTATCTTCTCCCTCGGGTGCAGATGCAATAAAGGAAACCGATAGCATTTTATGGATGAAACGAAATAGACGGGAGATTGGGTTCTCCTCGTTTATGTAGTGTTCAGCCTGAGTGAGATTATTACAGACCCCCTCCCCGCTCTCCCTTCTGTATAAATCAGAACCTACAGAGTCATCATAATGTGATTTCACCCCAGAGCCCAGACACATGGAGATGTCACATCCAGGATCCATGGTGATAAACATCAACCGACTACTCAACTGAGACTCGCCAACTAATCACCGAACACTCACCGTCACTGACCAAGTACTCAACGGAGACTCACCAGCTAATCAAAGAGCACTCACAACACTGATCGACTGCTCAACTGAGACTCACCCAGCACTCACCAACTAATCACCGATCACTCACCAACACTGACCGACTAATCAACTGAGACTCACCGACTAATCACCGATCACTCACCAACGCTAACCGACTAATCAATCGAGACTCACCTTCTAAACAAAGCACTCATCAACACTGACCGACTACTCAACTGAGACTCACTGACTAATCACAGAGCACTCACTGATACTGACCGACTGAGACTCATCGACTAATCAACGAACACTCACCGACACTGACCAAATAATCATCCCACAGTCACCTATTGACTAATCATCCCACACTCACCGATCGACTAACCACCTATACTCACCAACCGACCTATCATCCTACACTCACTGACCAACTAATCATCCCACACTCACTGACCAACTAATCATCCCACACTCCCTTTATCCCACATCTCAATCTCAGTAGCTGCAAGTCACTGACACGGAGGCTAGCGCCCAATCATTTAATATCTTGTCACTCACTGTAATTTTGTCATTTCAGATGGGGTAATCCTCCCTCCCACATTTATGAGCACTGATAAGATGTCACCATGGCCCAATAAGAATGGTCATCCTCACCACAGCCCAGACGTACCGTATGACCTCCTAGCTCTGATTCAAAATGATTTCTTCACATGTAGGGATCAACTCTGATTATCTAAACTAACAGAGAACTAATGACCAAGATAGTTCCAGGACTAAAGTGGAAGAGATGGCACCAGGATGCACTATGGGAAGAAGGCAAGCCGGCAGAGGCAGTGTGATTCTCTGGACAATGTTCAGCTGGGAAACATTGGATCCTGGCATTCATATGGATGTTACTTTGACACATACCACCTCCCTAAACATTGGTGCAGATCAAGTACACCTCTTCATGGCAATGGTATTACCTAATAGCAGTGGCTTCTTTCAGCAGGATAATGTGCCCTGCCACTGCAAAAATTGTTCAATAATGGTTTGAGGAACATAGGAGTTCAAGGTGTTGACTTGGTCTTCAAATTCTCCAGATCTCTATCTCTATCTCTCTATCCCACATCTGTGGGATGTACTGGAAAAACAAGTCCGAGCCATGGAGGCCCCACCTTGCAACTTATAGGATTTAAAGGATCTACTGATAACGTCTTGGTGCCAGATACCACAGGACACCTTCAGAGATCTAGTGGAGTCTATGACTCGACAGGTCAGAGCTGTTTTGGTAGCATGAGGCGGACCTACACTATATTAGGCAGGTGGTTTCACTGTTGTGTTTGACTATCAAGTGTGTATTGAGACATCTTTTCTGTGAAGTGTTTTTATTTACTGTTTTCTGATTTCATTTTTACTTTTAAAAGCATCAGGGTCCTTCCCCAGATTCCACATGTCTGGAACATGTGGTCCACAACATTCAACATGCAGGTAGTGTCCGAAATGTAATACCCTTCTGTAATAAGTATAGTGAGTCAGTTTGAGGGAATATTTGATCACATTGCACACAAACTATTTTTCTTTTACTGTCCATTCTTGGATGTGAGTCTTTAGCTCCCGCCTAATGAAGATATTGCCCTCTTTACTAGATACATTTGTGGGGGTCCTTTATTCAGCAAATACAACCTGTCTGTGAACGCCATACTACTAGGGGAAAGTGGCGTCCTGAATGACCTTGTCACAGTCACAGACTGATTTTAACAATATATTCATGTTGTCGAAACCCGTACTTGCCAGAAAAAATAATTTCCTCATGAAGTGTACATATCTAGGCTTTGTGTCCGTCCTACTACCCCTCCCGGGGAGCCATGAACTGTATCTATCAGATATCTACAGCTACAAGAGAGACTACAGCCATAAAGTGCCACTATAGAGTGGCGTGAGAGTGCCCGCTGTCCCGCTGGCAGAGGAGCGTGTAAGAGATGGAAGAGTTGAGTCTCGGAGGTGGAGATTGCGTGACAGCCTGTGGTCCACAACCAGAAAACATGAGAGGTCCGTGTAGCACATTGATTTTTCCTCATCCTCTCCAAGACGTCCGTAAATAAGAGAGATGAGAGAATGACACGGTTGACAAGACTGGCGCAGAACTCTGAGGTGACGGCACAATGTGCCGTGAGTGAAAGGGCCATTACATCCGCCTCACACAGCCCCCGGGGGACCTTGTTCTGGTCCGGGAGTCCTCAGAGATTTACTGGGGGATTCACACCTACACATCCCTCTCCCTGTCCGTGAGCGCATTTTTTTTTTTTTATCAAGACCACTTACGGAGATCAGCCGAGCGTGATATCGCAGGCAGAGAGAGATAGACACAAATCGTCTTGGGGACCACTGGGAATCACAAGAAAATTCATTTGGCAGACAGGAATCTTTCAGGCTTGTAAAATGTTATTCATTTATTTCATTGCTCCAGAAGACTCTGTGTGGGTGGGATGGGCCAGTGACTTTCTATTCTTACCTGGATGGAAATTAAATTCCAGTTAGGATCTTTTGCATCCAGGAACTCAGAGTATTTACACCCACATCGAGGCCCGTTGATTGCTGCTGCGGCTTTGGACGTTGATGACCCACCAAACAATCCCGATGACTTATGAAACTTCATGTGTGACACTGCTCCTTTCTACTTTCTCAACCAGCTTACTATTAAATGGTCTGAGCAGCTTACAATCAACTGGTGTGTCAAGCAGAGGAGAGCTGTCAAACTTTAGCCTGGGGGGCGAGACTCGACTCAGCAGCCTATTAGGAACATTTTAAACTAGAAAAATGCAGGTAGGCCAGTGTCCCAGCCCAAGGTTGCTCACTATGTATGCCCCCCCTACTCCCCAGTCCAGCCAGACCTTATGCCAAGAAGCTTACAATCTAGTGGTACAAAAGTGCGCAATTATTTTTAGGTAGCATTTGATGAGTATAATCCATTAACACTTCTGTTTATAGTTAGATCTTCACAAGAAGCTTACAATCTAGTGGTATACTACGAGCCTCTGGCCCAATAAGTTTACAGTCCAATGCTATAATGTACCCATCCTAAATCTAGTGTTCCAATAAGAAACCATGTCTCATAGGAGACTGTTCTCTGAAGCTTACAATCTAGTTCTATAAAAAAAAAGACCATGGGGTATATTTACTAAACTGCGGGTTTGAACAAAGGGAGATGTTGCCTATAACAACCAATCAGATTCTAGCTGTAATTTTGTAGAATGTACTAAATAAATGACAGCTAGAATCTCCACTTTTTCAAACCCGCAGTTTAGTAAATCTAGCCCCTTGTGTCTAGAGCTTTCAATGTACAGACTGCCCAATCTGAATGATGTTATAACTTGGTGCGGTATAACAGGAAATCCTGTACAATACAGGTTACATTTAGTGTTGTCACACTGCCAGATCCAAGACCTTACCGTTGTACTGCTAAGATGGGAGACTGTTTCATGAAGCTTACAATCTAGTAGTAAAGTTGTATCACCTTAGGTCTGCTAAGCGAAAGGGCAATTTAAGGACAAACATTTGCTGTACAAGCGGTGAGAGCGGGCGAGTGACGGAGAGCGAGATCCCAAGGTAGGGGCGGAGGAGGCAGTAACCATGGTAATATATTAGGATGTTGCTGCTCATTTTAAATGCTTAGAAATGTACAATAATCCAAAAATATGCACCAGGGAGACATTAACAGCTCAGCTCTGTGTGCTTGATAGTTTTAGATGGGTGTACAAGGAATTACTGAGTGTTTCCTGCAGTGCGGAGTGCACTCTGCCCCCCAGCGGGAGGACTGTCAAATGTCTCTCTCAGGCCAACTCAGCAATCCCCTCTGATTCTCCTATCATGCACGGCTCGGGGAATAATTACACTCTTTTTCCCCTTATCTCTTTTACATAACAGCTATTAAACCCGCCTGGAATTATTTTTATCATAATTGGAATATTTTAGGTTAATTCCGACCATGAAAGGCTTTAACAAAATGTTCTCCTCAGCTGCTGATTTGTTTAAAGGACAAAAAACCCAACAAGCGTCGGGGAACAGAGAGGTGAAACTAACGCGGCTGACGCTGACACGCGCCCTCTAATTACAGACCCTTCATTAACGTTCCTTACTTCATTCCGCCACGCTGTTTGGACCCTTTTAAACGACTTTTGAGAACAGTGGGAAAATCCTTGGCTGCTAATGCTAATGATTACTTGATTGCAATTAAATTGTAAGTGTGTCAAATTGATTCTTTTACAATGGTTCCCAGCCCAGGAATTGGCGCACATGAGTGACACGTCTGCTGTGAAGCTGCCTATTATTGGGGAAAGAAAACCACGATATGTGACACATTTCGCTTGATGGTGGTTATATTGGGAAAGGCCAGGCTAGTGACGTCTCGTTGCTGACTAGCAGATAGCGACAAAGCCTCCAGCTAGCCATCAATGTACAGCAGTGATATGCAACTTGATACACTTCAGGGGCCACATGCATAGCCTTCAAACCTCCAAAAGGGCCACACGTTAGCCTTACTCTTAATAATAACTTAATACATAGAAAGAGACACCTATCTGTAATAACATGTCAGCAGCAGTTTAGACTCAGAAAGCTGCCTGTAGCCCATTCCTGATATTCAGTGTCTTGGATTTTGCTGGACATAATAAAGCCAAGGCAGAACCTACCCCCCTCTAAATAATTGTTTTTCCCATCCTCATTTTCACGTGAGTCTGTACTTCTTTGTTTTTAAAGGCGATGGTTCCACTTTTGGTGTCATCCAAGAGTGGGCTTTTAATTCTAGAGTTCATAAAAAAAAAAAGGATGAGGAGCAAAACCAAATCTCCTGAGACACTCCTTCAGTTGACTAAGGAGCTTCCCCAGTGCAAGATTTTGTAAGGACCCCGGGTACTGCCCAATGGTGAAAAACTGACATATACAGGTGGTGTTTTGGCAGGGAAGCCCCCCTCACCTGTTGGCATGATAGCAGATGCTCCCCTTGCAGCTATGACGGTTACGCCCTTGGATATTGGCTAAGGGACATTTTAGGGCTCAGGAGAGGAACAAAGTTTTATGGTCTGAATATGATGGACGAGGTTCGGACTGAGGCAGAGAGAGGAGAAAGGTAGATGTTAGTACAACCTGGCAATCTCCAAAACCATTCCCAATGCCTGGGCCATTGTTTTATTGGTAGAACATCTCCTTGAAGTTCAGGACCAGATGATAAGAAAAAACTGGACATTAGTGCCGGAAGACACGGTGATCCAAGTCCTCCAAGAGGATAACATAACTCAATCACACGCTCCACCGTCCCTCCGAGGACTGGCAGACTATTTACATGAGGTATTGTTCCTCGATGACCGCAGGTGTCATTGCGGAGGGAGATGTAATGTGCCGAGCGCCAAGACTCGCATTTCTTATTAACTGACAGAGGGGAAGCCGGCGATCGAGCATCAAGTACTGGTTCCTTCATTTCAAATTTAATGACAACAAACTTTTTGAGGCACTGGGAAAAAAACACTCTTAATCATCGCGTAGTATCTGGTTTAATGCCGGAGCTGTGTCATCCATCCACAGCATTAATGGATAAGTTAATGGTGTCTCTAATAGTGTTAGCAATTCAGATGGAAAATAGTGATTTATCTGTGTAAGATAGTACTGAGGCTCGGCACCCGTTCACTGCTGATGAAACACAGCACGGTTGACATACCCAAAGCAACTATTGCATGTCGTTGCACAGAAGGAGTTAAACGCTCCGCACTGATGGCAATTAATGAGTATCTATAGAAATGGTGGCATAATTATTGTGTCTTGTCACCGAGAACTTGCTTTGTCCTCACAAATAAAGGGGGGATTTAATGAGATGTCTGCACAATTGCTTAAAAAACACACAGAACAAAGATATCTGGTACTCTAGGCTGGCTGGGAAGAATGTGCCATTATGCCACGGATGTCTGCTGAAAAGATGTATATTGCTACTGATGCAGAAAAGCCTCCAGCATTTGGGCTTCCATGAGGTTGACCAGAATGCGTTGGATCCCCCTTATCACCTCCTGCCTCTCAGATTAATGGTAGATTGTGAGAGTGGCATCAGAGAGCCTATGGCAGGTGCACAGTGTTGTGTATATATATATGTTATAACTATATACACGTGTCATCTTAATGATAGATCTAGCCCCAAGTGGTCACAGCGGTAGACTTATATGGTGCTTGTCTCTATATTCTCAACCAGATTACTATTAAGTGGTCTCAGCAGCTTACAATCAACTGGTGGATTAAGAGACCTTATGCCAAGAAGCTTCCAATCTAGTGGTACAAAAGTATAAAGCTGTTTTCAGGTTGCATTTGATGATTATAACGCAGTAGAACTTGCACTCGTCACAAGAAATGTACTGCAAGCCCCTGATTCTATAAGCTTACAATCTAGTAATACAATGTGAGCATCCATCTGAAATCTAGTGCTGCAATAGAAGACAGTATCTCATAGGAGACTTAGGCCCATGGAACCAACAATCTACTTCTATAAAAGAGATCTTGTTTCAAGAGCTTACAGTCTAGAGCAGGCCCTATCTTAATATGGTTAAAATTTTGTGGTATAACTGGAAATCCTGTACAATCCAAGTTACATTTAGTGGTATTATAGTATAGGACACAATTGATTTCAGGTATCATCTGATGGTTATAATCTAGCACAGTTTGCTCTCTAGTGAAGCTTCTGTTTAGTTTCATGGCACTGCAACATGAAGCTTGCAACTAGTTACATTCTGAGAGCCGCTGACCCAATAAGCTTACATTCTAGTACTATAATGTGAGTACCCATCCTAAATCCTGTTTTACAATAGGAGACCGCATCCCATTGAAACTACAATCTAATTCTTTAAAAGAGACTTTGTTTCAAGAGCTTACAATCCAGAGAAGTCGCTATAACAATGTTAGGCGCTGTGGCCTGATTTCTGCCAAGCCGGCAGCCACAGCCAAGTGTCAGAAAGCCATGATCTAGGCCGGACACCTGTGCAGTACATGAACTAATAAAACATTGTGGCATCACATATGTACAGCTGAGAAATATTACCTACGGTGCAGGAAGTTGGTCTCGGCACATGGGGGCGTGGTTGCAGGGGAGGGGCATGGTGAATCGCGACATTTTGCCCCGCGACAAAATGCCGTTTTTGACGCGGGGCCAAAATGACAATTCACCGCGAGTCGAGTCATTTTGACGCCATTCCCCGACATTCTTGGACATTCTCCTGGACATTCTGGGAGAATTGGAAAGTATGATTTGAGTTTAATAGTATTTATTATAATTCTGTGTGAGAGGAGATTAATATTAGTGTTGTAGAGTAATAGTAATGTGGTTAGATGGTCAGATGTATGTAAATCAGTCATCACATTAATGTGCAGATTATTTTATTCCTCATTCTATGTTATATAACATTTTATTACATTTATGTACATTTTACTGGTCTAATTCTAGTTTTCATACTGCCTAATTTTTGTTTTGTATGCAATTCTGAATTGTTTTGCTATGGTTAATGTGTGGACACTGCCCAGTACCACTTCTCTTAATGTCTGTTCCATTGCTATACATATATACACTGCATAGTACCACTTCTCTTTGTGTCATGGTAATGCTGTACATACGTACACTGATCTTCCCTGAACACGCACCGCCAAAAGTCTGAGAAGCCCGTCGTGGCCATGTTTTTGTTAAAAAATTTCAAGTTAAACATAAAATATTAAAATACGTTAGAATTACCCGTCGGCATTGGTCTTTTAATGTCTGCATTGTGAATGTCGACAATCACACTGTCAACATTTTGAAGCTGTCCCCACAAAGGAAGTGTTGGCACTTAACCAGCCAAACCCATTATAGCGTATGTGAGATTCGTGGGATCCTACGTCCCACAGACACTGACGAGACCATTAAGTATATCTATTAACATCATTCTGTATTTTATATATATTACATGTTAGACAGACAGCGCCTCCCATCCCATGACAACATGAAAGCCACAGGTGGGATTGTGCTTTATATGTACTTTGTATATTCCAGGGCGACACTTAAGAACGGACCAAATGCAACATATTGGATGCGTGACCACGGCAGCATTGACCATTAGCGTAAAGAAGCATTTTTTTTCAGTGTTTGTAAATATTTTAAATATCTTTTTATTATGTGTTTTTACCTTATATTTATCACTATCACTATTTAAATTCCACTGTTTTCTATTAGTGGAATTTAAAGCGTTAACCCTTAACGCTCAGGCCAGTCCGGCCGAAGCAGCTCCGCGCCCACTGCAAAATTTTATTGCTAGCAGAGATAGAAAAGAATCATCCATTATAGCCACCCTTTCATATAATAGGGCCCTTAAAATAGTAAAAAGAAAAAATAGCAAAAATATTACTTTAACATTATGGACAATTCAAACAGACGGATTGAAAATGTCAAAGCTAAAATGTCATGTTGTTTAAGCAGGCGCTGTTCGCAAACCGCACGCAAGTGCTGAGGGTTTTTAGCAAAACTACGTCGCTCCTAGACCTGTGATTGTGCCGGCGGCTGAGAGTGAAGATAAACACTTAGCTCTTCCGTGTCCTTATTATCAGTGAAGTTGTTATAGGAAGTTACTCACACAGCCCCCGTGATGTCCGGAGGGAGCAATGCTCTATAACAGTACTGACTACTACGATGTACTCTGTTATAGGGGAGTGATGATGTTGTAGATAGCCGCTATATAGTGCAGGCGATTAATAATGAGGACCAGGACCAGACTGGGGAGATTTGGGGGGTCCGTGCTTCATACTAAGCAAACACAGGATAGAGTGACCTACGTTGTACACACAGAAACGTCAGGTGACTCAGGATTTGGGACATCAGGCACGAACTAGGAGGCAGCATGTTCTGTGACAACATTATCTTAAGCGGAGGGAGGTGGGATACAATAAAGATAATCCGGGGGCTGGGACAGGAAGGGATCCTATTATACAAAGAATTAGCATAGGATTCTGCTGAAAGCGTTGCCTTCATTCACCAGCGTTGTCGGCCTTAGGAATACACTGACTGTTACTGCATTTTGCAAGGTTAATTTCCGACTACTTGTTCCCGGTCCTTGGAACTGTCCCGGAAAATCAGTCTACTCCTAGCCTCGCGTACTGGCAGATCCACCTGAGAATAAACACCCTGCTTCCACTTTATGTCACCCCCTTCATTAATTTAAAATTTGTAGTTTTCATACCTCCCAAGATTTATAGATGCAGAATTGAGACAAAGCAAGCCCCACCAGATTCAACCAAACTCTGTTTGACCCACCCACTATTGGCAAATCTCTGTCCACTTTTGTTAAAGCCCCGACCCTTTTGAGGTCTGCGAATTCAGACAGATGGGAGGTGGATAACACCCCAACATCCGATTGTTACAGTTGTATTGGGCTGTTCCAAAACATTGTGTGAGACTGCGCAAAATTAGTCACGTCCACTCTCACAATGGAGTGGTCATGATTTCAATATCTCATACACCTCTGATGGTCCTGTCTCCGGGCAGAGTGTAAACATTACATTACTATCAGAGGTATATAATGCTGCACTCAGTATATCTCATACACCTCCGATAATCCAGTCTCCGGGCAGGCTGTACACATTACATTACTATCAGAGGTATATCATGCTGCACTCAGTATATCTCATACACCTCTGATGGTCCTGTCTCCGGGCAGAGTGTACACATTACATTACTATCAGACGTATATCATACTGCACTCAGTATATCTCATACACCTCCGATAATCCAGTCTCCGGGCAGGCTGTACACATTACATTACTATCAGAGGTATATCATGCTGCACTCAGTATATCTCATACACCTCTGATGGTCCTGTCTCCGGGCAGAGTGTACACATTACATTACTATCAGAGGTGTATCATGCTGCACTCAGTATATCTCATACACCTCCGATAATCCAGTCTCCGGGCAGAGTGTACACATTACATTACTATCAGACGTATATCATGCTGCACTCAGAATATCTCATACACCTCCGATAATCCAGTCTCCGGGCAGGCTGTACACATTACATTACTATCAGAGGTATATCATGCTGCACTCAGTATATCTCATACACCTCTGATGGTCCTGTCTCCGGGCAGAGTGTACACATTACATTACTATCAGAGGTGTATCATGCTGCACTCAGTATATCTCATACACCTCCGATAATCCAGTCTCCGGGCAGAGTGTACACATTACATTACTATCAGAGGTGTATCATGCTGCACTCAGTATATCTCATACACCTCCGATAATCCAGTCTCCGGGCAGATTCTACACATTACATTACTATCAGAGGTATATCATGTTATGCTCAGTATATCTCATACACCTCCGATAATCCAGTCTCCGGGCAGGCTGTACACATTACATTACTATCAGAGGTATATCATGTTATGCTCAGTATATCTCATACACCTCCGATAATCCAGTCTCCGGGCAGAGTGTACACATTACATTACTATCAGAGGTATATCATGCTGCACTCAGTATATCTCATACACCTCCGATAATCCAGTCTCCGGGCAGAGTGTACACATTACATTACTATCAGAGGTATATCATGCTGCACTCAGTATATCTCATACACCTCTGATAATCCAGTCTCCGGGCAGAGTGTACACATTACATTACTATCAGAGGTATATAATGCTGCACTCAGTATATCTCATACACCTCTGATAATCCAGTCTCCGGGCAGAGTGTACACATTACATTACTATCAGAGGTATATCATGCTGCACTCAGTATATCTCATACACCTCCGGTAATCCAGTCTCCGGGCAGAGTGTACACATTACATTACTATCAGAGGTGTATCATGCTGCACTCAGTATATCTCATACACCTCCGATAATACAGTCTCCGGGCAGAGTGTACACATTACATTACTATCAGAGGTATATCATGTTATGCTCAGTATATCTCATACACCTCCGATAATCCAGTCTCCGGGCAGAGTGTACACATTACATTACTATCAGAGGTATATCATGCTGCACTCAGTATATCTCATACACCTCTGATAATCCAGTCTCCGGGCAGAGTGTACACATTACATTACTATCAGAGCTATATCATGCTGCACTCAGTATATCTCATACACCTCCGATAATCCAGTCTCCGGGCAGAGTGTACACATTACATTACTATCAGAGGTATATCATGCTGCACTCAGTATATCTCATACACCTCTGATAATCCAGTCTCCGGGCAGAGTGTACACATTACATTACTATCAGAGGTATATCATGCTGCACTCAGTATATCTCATACACCTCTGATAATCCAGTCTCCGGGCAGAGTGTACACATTACATTACTATCAGAGGTATATAATGCTGCACTCAGTATATCTCATACACCTCTGATAATCCAGTCTCCGGGCAGAGTGTACACATTACATTACTATCAGAGGTATATCATGCTGCACTCAGTATATCTCATACACCTCTGATAATCCAGTCTCCGGGCAGAGTGTACACATTACATTACTATCAGAGGTATATAATGCTGCACTCAGTATATCTCATACACCTCCGATAATCCAGTCTCCGGGCAGAGTGTAAACATTACATTACTATCAGAGGTATATCATGCTGCACTCAGTATATCTCATACACCTCCGATAATCCAGTCTCCGGGCAGAGTGTACACATTACATTACTATCAGAGGTATATCATGCTGCACTCAGTATATCTCATACACCTCCGGTAATCCAGTCTCCGGGCAGATTCTACACATTACATTACTATCAGAGGTGTATCATGCTGCACTCAGTATATCTCATACACCTCCGATAATCCAGTCTCCGGGCAGGCTGTACACATTACATTACTATCAGACGTATATCATGTTATGCTCAGTATATCTCATACACCTCCGATAATCCAGTCTCCGGGCAGATTCTACACATTACATTACTATCAGAGGTATATAATGCTGCACTCAGTATATCTCATACACCTCCGATAGTCCAGTCTCCGGGCAGGCTGTACACATTACATTACTATCAGACGTATATCATGTTATGCTCAGTATATCTCATACACCTCCGATAATCCAGTCTCCGGGCAGATTCTACACATTACATTACTATCAGAGGTATATAATGCTGCACTCAGTATATCTCATACACCTCCGGTAATCCAGTCTCCGGGCAGATTCTACACATTACATTACTATCAGAGGTATATAATGCTGCACTCAGTATATCTCATACACCTCCGATAATCCAGTCTCCGGGCAGAGTGTAAACATTACATTACTATCAGAGGTATATCATGCTGCACTCAGTATATCTCATACACCTCCGATAATCCAGTCTCCGGGCAGATTCTACACATTACATTACTATCAGAGGTATATCATGTTATGCTCAGTATATCTCATACACCTCCGATAATCCAGTCTCCGGGCAGAGTGTACACATTACATTACTATCAGACGTATATCATGCTGCACTCAGTATATCTCATACACCTCCGATAATCCAGTCTCCGGGCAGAGTGTACACATTACATTACTATCAGAGGTATATCATGCTGCACTCAGTATATCTCATACACCTCCGATAATCCAGTCTCCGGGCAGAGTGTACACATTACATTACTATCAGACGTATATCATGCTGCACTCAGTATATCTCATACACCTCTGATAATCCAGTCTCCGGGCAGATTCTACACATTACATTACTATCAGAGGTATATCATGTTATGCTCAGTATATCTCATACACCTCCGATAATCCAGTCTCCGGGCAGGCTGTACATATTACATTACTATCAGAGGTGTATCATGCTGAGCTCAGTATATCTCATACACCTCTGATGGTCCAGTCTCCAGGCAGGCTGTACACATTACATTACTATCAGAGGTATATCATGTTATGCTCAGTATATCTCATACACCTCCGATAATCCAGTCTCCGGGCAGGCTGTACACATTACATTACTATCAGAGGTATATCATGCTACGCTCAGTATATCTCATACACCTCCGATAATCCAGTCTTCGGGCAGGCTGTACACATTACATTACTATCAGAGGTGTATCATGCTGCACTCAGTATATCTTATACACCTCCGATAATCCAGTCTCTGGGCAGATTCTACACATTACATTACTGTTACGAGCCGCGGCGGTACTCACCGCCGCCGCAAATCATCTCCTGGACTCCCCGGCGTCCCGGCCGTCACCTTGACGACCAGGACGTCACTTCCGGCCGTGACCCGGCCGTTGCCAAGGCAACGGTCGGATGCTTCCCACTCAGCGCCGCGTCCCGGCAATGAAAGAAAGCCGAGCGCGTGCGCAAAGCAGCTTCACTAGCCTGCGGGCTAATTAATGAATATAATTTAAACTTATGCAGGGGGCTGTGTATACTTCAGAGCCAGGCTCTGATTGGCTGCTTGTGGTATTTAAGGCAGGGTGGGCTTAGCCTCCCTGCCGGTTATAGCTTCCAGACCTCTGTGTTGCTGCCTGCTGCTGTGCTGTTGGTGTTAAACCTTGGACCTCTGTTTGCCGTGTATTACCCCTGCCTGTTCCCAGGATTTGTCGTTTTGCCTGTGCCCTTGACCTTTTGGCTTGTACCTCCGATTCTGCTGATCTGCTCGTGACCCCGACCTCTGGCGTGTTTTCTGACTATTCTATCTAGTAATTGACCCCTGACCTCGGCCTGTTCTCTGGATTGCTGTCTGCCATTACCCTCTGCTCCTGGGTTCTCCACAGTCGGTATACATCACACGACCCTTTGTTAGTCTGCGGCCAAGTCTGTCCCCACCACTAGGGGCTCCAGTGAACACCAGACTTTCAGAGTAGATTCCGGGTGTTGTTGTACTGGCTGGAGGGGTTCCTGACATTATAACCGGCCATAATCTTTGGAGAATTCATTTCCATGGATGATAACGGGGCAAACCTTTCTCCAGCCCAAGTTCTGGCAGGTCAGATCCAATCCATCTCACAAGTGGTCCAGAATCTAGTTCAATGTCTGTCTGCTCAGGAAGAGGCCACCAGAGCCACGCAAGCCCAAGTCCAGCAAAACCCGTCAGCTCCTGACGTGGAACCTAAGCTAAACTTGCCGAATCGATTCTCTGGGGACAGAAGTCTCTTCGTAACTTTAAGGAGAGTTGTAAACTTTACTTCCGTCTCCGACCTCGCTCCTCCGGCTCAGAACAACAAAGAGTGGGTATAGTGATTTCGCTGCTTCAGGGGGACCCGCAGTCCTGGGCCTTCAGCTTGCTTTCCGACAGTCCTTCACTGAGGTCTGTGGATTCTTTTTTTGAAGCCCTAGGCCTCCTGTATGATGACCCGGATCGGGTAGCTTCCGTTGAGGGCCTCCTCAGATCCCTAAAACAAGGCCGACGTTCTGCAGAAGAATTCCGGCGCTGGTCCACTGACAGTGAGTGGAATGACTCAGCTTTACGCAGCCAGTTCCGTTTGGTGTTATCCGAACAAATAAAGAATTCCCTGGTACAGTACCCTTCACCTACTTTCCTGGAGAGACTTATGCAGCTCTTAATCAAAATTGATAGACGCCTCAAGGAAAGAAGAACTGAGAAGGAAGCACCCACTCCCAGTACATTCCTTTCTGTGCCTCCTTCTAATATGGAAACTGCGGAACCTATGCAGCTAGGCGCCTATTCCCTCTCCCAGGAAGAGAGAACTAGGAGAAGCACCTTAGGCCTCTGCCTATATTGTGGAACCAAAGGTCACCTTCTGCGCTCCTGTCCCAACAAGTCGGGAAAAGATCAGGCCTAGAGAAGGTGGAAGAGGTTCATCTAGGTCTGCAGTTCATTTCTTCCAAACATGCATTAATAGTTCCCGCTCATCTTTCCTGTGAATCACATTCCTCTGTCATTTCAGCATTTATTGATAGCGGTGCCGCAGGCAACTTTCTGGATATCAGTTTTGCCAAGTCCATTGGAATCCCTTTCATGAAAATGAATTCTGCTATCACCGTCTGTGGTTTGGATGGGGGTCCCTTACCCGGAGGCAGGATTTCCTTCACGACTCCGTCATTACAACTTACTGTTGGGTCTCTTCATTCCGAAACCCTGTCTCTTCTCCTCACTGATTGCCCTTCCGTTCCACTAATTCTAGGTCATCCCTGGCTCCACCTCCATAATCCCGTGATCGATTGGAATCTAGGAGAAATTACTCGTTGGAGTACTCATTGTTCTCAAAATTGTTTGGCCATGTCTCTTCGGCTCCTGCAGCCGCTTCCAGATCAACTGACTTCTGCGTATCGTGAATTCCCTGACGTGTTTTCCAAGAATGCGGCGGATTCTCTACCTCCGCATAGAGATTTCGATTGTGCCATTGATTTACTTCCAGGATCCAAGTTGCCCGAAGGAAGGTTATATTCCCTTTCTGGCCCTGAGACTAAGGCCATGCAAGATTATGTGGAAGAAAACTTGCAGAAAGGGTTCATCAGACCTTCAAAGTCTCCTGTAGGAGCGGGGTGTTTTTTTGTGTCCAAAAAGGACTGTAGTCTACGCCCGTGAATCGACTTTCGTGGTCTGAACAAGATCACCATCAAAAACACATATCCGCTCCCGCTCATCTCTGTCCTGTTTGACCAGCTGAGGGATGCTACCATATACACCAAGATTGATCTCCGTGGCGCCTATAATCTCATATGCATCAGGGAGGGCGATGAGTGGAAGATGGCCTTCAACACTCAATCTGGCCATTATGAGTATTTGGTTATGCTTTTCGGCCTGTGTAGTCTTCCAGGATCTCATTAACGAGGTTCTCCGTGAGTTCCTGGGTCATTTTGTGGTAGTATATCTGGATGACATCCTGATATATTCTCAGTCTTTCCCTCAACATCGTAACCATGTCAAACAGGTTCTGCTTAAACTCAGAGAGCATCATCTCTTCGCCAAACTTGAAAAGTGCGAATTCGATGTCAAGAAAGCATCATTCCTAGGATACGTAATTTCTCCCGATGGATTTTCTATGGATCCTAGTAAAGTCCAAGCCATCCTGGGGTGGGTACGTCCCACAAATCTGAAAGCGATCCAAAGATTTCTGGGCTTCGCAAATTACTATCGGAGATTCGTTCGGGCTTTTTCTGATCTTATGGCTCCCATCACTGCTCTTACCCGCAAATGGGCGGATCCCTGTAATTGGTCACCAGAGGCCATTGCATCATTCGAAGCTCTTAAGAATGCGTGTATTACTGCTCTGGTCCTCAAGCATCCTAATTCGCAGTTGCCATTTATTCTGGAAGTGGATGCCTCGGAAGTAGGCGCTGGTGCTCTCTTATCCCAGAGGGACCCAGGTGATCATGAAGTGCATCCATGTGTCTTCTTTTCACGCAAGTTTTCTGCTGCCGAAGTCAACTACGATGTGGGCAATCGGGAACTCCTGGCAATCAAGTGGGCGTTCAAGGAGTGGCGTCACTGGCTTGAGGGAGCAGTTCATACAATTTCAGTCTTCACTGATCATAAAAACCTGTTGTACATTGAGTCTGCCAAACGATTAAACTCCAGACAAGCTCGATGGGCCTTATTCTTTACCCGTTTCAATTTTGTCCTAACCTAAAGACCTGGCTCAAAGAATACTAAGGCGGATGCTTTGTCCAGGAGCTTTCTACCTCATCAACTACCCACTGGTGAACCTTCACCTATAATTCCGGCTTCTATCATTCACGCTGGGTTGACTCAGGACTTGGGAAACATCGTACGTCAGTTTCAAAAGATAGCCCCTGCTGAAACACCTGCGGGGCGTCTTTTTGTGCCGGTGCATCTACGTAGAGCTGTCCTCTCTGAGGTCCATGAGAACATATTGGCTGGGCACCCGGGTATCTCTAGAACCCTTGAAATCCTTACACGTTCTGTATGGTGGCCTTCACTGTCCTCGGATGTTGAGAGCTTTCTCCACACTTGTGAAGCCTGCGCAAGAAACAAAACCTCCAGAATCTCTCCTTCAGGTCCACTTAAGCCTTTGTCTACACCTAGGAAACCCTGGACACATCTGTCAATGGATTTTATTGTGGATCTGCCACACTCATCAGGAAACAACACTATATGGGTGATAGTGGATCGTTTCAGTAAAATGTCCCATTTTGTTCCTCTGACCAAGCTCCCGAGCGCTCAGGATCTGGCTGTGTTATTTGTACAGCATGTGTTTCGTCTTCATGGTTTACCCATTGACATCGTTTCGGACCGGGGCTCCCAATTTGTTGCTCAGTTCTGGAGGTCCTTCTGTAGCATCCTTGGGATTAACATCAGTCTCTCTTCAGCCTATCACCCTCAATCCAATGGACAGACTGAAAGAGTGAACCAATCGTTGGAACAGTTTCTACGTTTCTACACTACTGAGTTTCAAGACAATTGGTCATCATTGCTTCCGTGGGATGAGTTTGCATATAATAACGCCTCTCATTCCTCCACTCAAACCTCTTCTTTTTTCTGTCATTTTGGCTTCCATCCGAGATCAAATTCCTTGTCCTTGCTCAATTCTTCTGGCCTTCCGGAGATCCGTTCCACAGCTTCATACCTCAAGTCTGTTTGGAAAAAAGTGCATGCTGCATTAGTACGGGCCTCTTTCCAGTCTAAAAAATTTGCAGACCGTCATCGGAAGGACTGTTCATTTAAGGTGGAGCAAAAAGTCTGGTTATCCACCCGCAATATTAAACTCAGACAGCTCTGCAAAAAACAGGGCCCTAGATTTATTGGCCCATTCCTGATCATCAAACAGGTCAATCCTGTCGCCTTCAGGCTAAAACTTCCTCGTTCACTTAGGATGCCGAACACCTTTCATTGTTCTCTCCTGAAGCCTGCTATTTCTGCACGCAAGTCTAGGCTCCGTTACTTACGGAAATCTCAGCCTGTCATCCCGGAAGGCCACAAGAAATTCCTGGTGGAGAAGATTCCTGACTCCAAAAAGGTCCAGGGGCAAATCCACTTCTTAGTTCAGTGGAAAGATCGTGGCCCGGAGGAAAGATCCTGGATTCCATGGAGACACTTTCACGCCCGTAAACTCATTGAATAATTTTTCAAACAATTTCCTGGGAAGCCTGGTGGTCGTGGTCCTTTGACCCCTCCTCAAGGGGGGGGGTACTGTTACGAGCCGCGGCGGTACTCACCGCCGCCGCGATTCGTCTCCTAGACTCCCTGGTGTCCCGGCCGTCACCTTGACGACCGGGACGTCACTTCCGGCCGTGACCCGGCCGTTGCCAAGGGACGCTCCCCCCTCAGTGCCGCGTCCCGGCAATGAAAGAAAGCCGGGCGCGTGCGCAAAACGGCTCCACTAGCCTGTGGGCTAATTAATGAATATAATTTAAACTTATGCAGGGGGCTGTGTATACTTCAGAGCCAGGCTCTGATTGGCTGCTTGTGGTATTTAAGGCAGGGTGGGCTTAGCCTCCCTGCCGGTTATAGCTTCCAGACCTCTGTGTTGCTGCCTGCTGCTGTGCTGTTGGTGTTAAACCTTGGACCTCTGTTTGCCGTGTATGACCCCTGCTTGTTCCCTGAATTTGTCGTTTTGCCTGTGCCCTTGACCTTTTGGCTTGTACTTCCGATTCTGCTGATCTGCTCGTGACCCCGACCTCTGGTGTGTTTTCTGACGATTCTATCTAGCAAGTGACCCCTGACCTCGGCCTGTTCTCTGGATTGCTGTCTGCCATTACCCTCTGCTCCTGGGTTCTCCACAGTCGGTACACATCACACGACCCTTTGTTAGTCTGCGACCAAGTCTGTCCCCACCACTAGGGGCTCCAGTGAACACCAGGCTTTCGGAGTAGATTCCGGGTGTTGTTGTACTGGCTGGAGGGGTTCCTGACAATTACTATCAGAGGTGTATAATGCTGCGCTCAGTATATCTCATACACCTCCGATAATACAGTCTCCGGGCAGAGTGTACACATTACATTACTATCAGAGGTGTATAATGCAGCACTCAGTATATCTCACACACCTCTGATGGTCCAGTCACTGGGCAAATTCTACACATTACATTACTATCAGAGGTATATCATGCTGCACTCAGTATATCTCATACACCTCCGATAATACAGTCTCCGGGCAGAGTGTACACATTACATTACTATCAGAGGTATATAATGCTGCGCTCAGTATATCTCATACACCTCTGATGGTCCAGTCTCCGGGCAGATTCTACACATTACATTACTATCAGAGGTGTATAATGCAGCACTCAGTATATCTCACACACCTCTGATGGTCCAGTCACTGGGCAAATTCTACACATTACATTACTATCAGAGGTATATCATGCTGCACTCAGTATATCTCATACACCTCCGATAATACAGTCTCCGGGCAGAGTGTACACATTACATTACTATCAGAGGTATATAATGCTGCACTCAGTATATCTCATACACCTCCGATAATACAGTCTCCGGGCAGAGTGTACACATTACATTACTATCAGAGGTATATAATGCTGCGCTCAGTATATCTCATACACCTCTGATGGTCCAGTCTCCGGGCAGAGTGTACACATTACATTACTATCAGAGGTATATAATGCTGCGCTCAGTATATCTCACACACTGATAGTCCAGTCTCCGGGCAGATTCTACACATTACATTACTATCAGAGGTGTGTCTATCTGTGGAAGTTCTCAAAGGTGAGAGAGATCTTGGGTAGGGGAATTTGGATTACGAGGGACAAGGCGTAGGGTATTCAGAAGAAATTAAGGGCGTGGAATGGAAGGATGAGGATTCGAATAACACCGGTTTATCGGCAATAGAGTCAGTTCCTATCATCTGGAACCTTGAAGGATGAAGGTCGTCACACAAACATCATATCAGCAGATGCTTGTACTATGCATGTAACACGGGAAGTAGAAGAGGACACAGGACACGGATAAACACTGGAACGTCACATATTAAGGAGTTTGTTCTTATTTTCAAATGATGTGTTTGCTGTATTTTCCTGAGGTAAATCCCGGGCATAATAATACATACTCTTCTATTATCAGATTAGTAATGGAATAATGTCTGAACAGAGCAGGAGATAACCATGGCTGACTGCCGCTGAAGATGAGTAGATTGCAAGCTCCGCAGGACACTCTCCTGACGCTGGAGTTGTATTAGAGGCAGCTGACAGGGAAATGACGAGCCCCTTGTCATGTAGAGAGCACTCTATTTCCGTGGCCTTATCGTCAGTCGCAGGATGCACACGCTGAGAGCTCTCAGAAATGAAATGGACTTTATTACTCGGAGTCCGTGAATGCGACGTGCAGCCTCTGTACATTAATACTTCCAACCAGTGTGTGTATTTATTTCCCCAGACAGAAAACATACAGCGCACATGCTACCCATGCCTTTTACACGTATGTACTCGGGTCACTGCTAAATATATATAGAATATATTCCATCAGTGGGGAGAAAGGGCTGGCACACATGTAATGAGACGTGCACATGCATGATACATGCAGCTCAGTAGTAAATATACATTAGGTTTACATGAATACTAGATTTCCATTTCCCATAACAAATATATTTAAATAGCAACGCAAACACAAAATACAAAGGAAAATAAATTAAATACAAACATCTATTGGGGCTCAATACTCAATAATCATTTAGAAGCGATTAGCTAGAGGTGCATGTACGATTCCTACAAACACACAGGTGTATCCATTCCAGTTAGCATTAATCATAATTGCGCCATAATACTCCTTATTATACTCAGCCTATGTCAGCCCAACCCTAGCTTTCGTCGTTCCGCCTCTCCAGTCATAAGGAGCCGCAAGTCTCAGATTCTCGTAAATCTGCGCAGACTGGAAGAGATCCAACCCGGCATCAGGTTCAAAGTCAGCAGTGTTTTAGGGGGAAAAAGGAAAAGTTGAAAGGAATGAAGGGTGTAGTTGTATCAGCTGCACCCACTAATCCGCAAAAGGTTGCACAAATCATTTTTATTGGCGAGTCCCTAAATCTGGATTGAATTACTGCTGTGGCCTGCTATGCGCTGGGTAGACAATCAGACACGTTTGTACAGCTCTCTTGCATCCTTTGTGGATCGACCATGACGTTTAATATACATAAAACATGGAACGTTACATTGTAAAGTGTGCTCTGTACGGTAAGACGCAAACCTCACGCACAAATGTCGTTGTCTGCATCTATATTACACTAATAATCTTCCCAAATGAAATAAATGTTCCATTTAGTATAAATATAATATACCTATTTGTGTTGATACTGATACGCTTTGCAATCCCAGAGTTGTGGTCAATTTAAAGGTGATCCAGCAGCAAAATAATAATATACAATAAAAAAAATACACACACAGATCTTTGTGTCCTATTTATACATGTGTATAATGTAAACATGTGTTATGTCTTTGATGTCGGAGAATTATTACACGGTAATGACCTCATGCAGCATGTTTAACGCTGGCAGAGCAGACGAGATAACGATGCGTGTCTTGTGGAGATGGAAATCATGCCGGATCTCCACAATTTCATATTCCTGACCTTATCCCGACACTGAGAGACTACATTTATTGCAGACAGCCAGAGACGGAGAGCAGGGTAGAGCGCTGTCATTTATGCCGTCGTGATTCTGTCAGAAGAAATGTTAAACGTTAGTGATAGGGCCACATATATCACAAGGAGACGTCTAGGAATTAATTGCAGGCCGGTTTTAATGTCAGGTGTGGAGAACAGTGCGCCGTGCATGCTACAATGGGGGGGGGGGGGGGGGGGCAGCGGTTTCCAGCTGCTGAAGTAGACGGGAGATACTGACAGATGAATGTAGCATGTGAGATGTGAGTGGCTTCAGTCTTAATTTAATCACAAAGAACCAAATTACTTTCATTTCTTCATTTCCGTTTTGAGCGGCCGTCCAGCCAAATCTTAATGGTGGATACGACGGTCCCACTGCGGAGAGGGCCGAATCAAGCAAAGCATTTACACAATCACTACAATAATTTAATAACCCAGCATATAATATATACACCCATCTCTGCAAGATCCAGCCATACGTATCAAAAGGTGTCAGTGGCAGCTAGAGGCCCCGGGACACAGATCAAAATCTGAAATGAGCCACCTCTTATGACATCTGACAACATGTTACATAGGCCCAATGGCCAGCGTATTATACAGCCCCAACGACCAGCGTATTATATAGCCCCAATGACCAGCGTATTATACAGCCCCAATGACCAGCGTATTATACATCCCAACGACCAGCGTATTATACAGCCCCAACGACCAGCGTATTATACAGCCCCAATGACCAGCGTATTATAAAGCCCCAATGACCAGCGTATTATACATCCCCAACGACCAGCGTATTATACGGCCCCATCGACCAGCGTATTATACGGCCCCAATGACCAGCGTATTATACAGCCCCAATGACCAGCGTATTATACAGCCCCAATGACCAGCGTATTATACAGCCCCAATGGCCAGCGTATTATACAGCCCCAATGACCAGCATATTATACAGCCTCAATGACCAGCATATTATACAGCCCCAATGACCAGCATATTATACAGCCCCAATGACCAGCATATTATACAGCCTCAATGACCAGCATATTATACAGCCTCAATGACCAGAGTATTATACAGACCTAATGACCAGCGTATTATACAGCCTCAATGACCAGCATATTATACAGCCTCAATGACCAGCATATTATACAGCCTCAATGACCAGAGTATTATACAGACCTAATGACCAGCGTATTATACAGCCTCAATGACCAGCATATTATACAGACCTAATGACCAGCATATTATACAGCCCTAATGACCAGCATATTATACAGCCCCAATGACCAGCATATTATACAGCCCCAATAACCAGCATATTATACAGCCTCAATGACCAGCATATTATACAGCCCCAATGACCAGCATATTATACAGCCCCAATGACCAGCATATTATACAGCCTCAATGACCAGCATATTATACAGCCTCAATGACCAGCATATTATACAGCCCCAATGACCAGCATATTATACAGCCCCAATGACCAGCATATTATACAGCCTCAATGACCAGCATATTATACAGCCTCAATGACCAGCATATTATACAGCCCCAATGACCAGCATATTATACAGCCCCAATGACCAGCATATTATACAGCCCCAATGACCAGCATATTATACAGCCTCAATGACCAGCATATTATACAGCCTCAATGACCAGAGTATTATACAGACCTAATGGCCAGCACATGTTACAGCCCTAATGACCAGTGTACTATGCAGGTTACACATAATCAGCCCCTTTGACAAGCAATGATCAGTATATTACAGAGCCCTAATTATAAGCACAGAATATAGTGTAAATGAACAGCACATTATGTATATCCAATGAGCAGCGCGTTCTGATATTATACAGAGGGGGTAGCGCTATACACTGCGGTACATGAAGAAGCCATTAGCCACCATTTTCCCAGAGACCCTCAGAATTTAAGCGCCGCTCTAATTACACCAGAGTGGGTTTTTATCTCCCAACCAATTTGTAATCAGCAAACGAGTCAGACAATGTGGAACCGGTACTGTCAGGGTCCTATAATTTACAGCTCCCGCTGGTTGCTGTATCCAGGCTCACTTAGTACTTTGTTCCTCGTTCATTAAACCCTCTCTATCTCTCATTATCATTATTAAATAACCTGATGATGAGGCACAGTGTGTGTGTGTATGTACACACACACATATATATATATATATATATATATATATATATACATACATACACACACATAGTGAGTTAGAGCATAAGACAGGCCGGCATGGCGGAATAACACGACAAGCATTAATTCCCCAGGCCTGACCTGACCTGCAGGTGGATTTATTTTATGTGTGATAAATATTACCAGCTCTCCGCTCTCCCCATCCTCGTTCCACGCGCACCCTCTGCTCAGTGCATATATTATAGTGCTGTATAATTCTTATACACCCAGCCATTGTGTGCTTTTCATGCCAGTTCTTTGCAGTGAATTATTCATTACATTGATCAAGAGATATGTTTTTTAATGTCTCGGGGTCTGTCCAGAGTCTCAGTAACCTGTATATCACTAAAAACAACATTATTTCAGTCTCACGTTATTCGGCCTCTGTGCCAGATACATGTACTCTGAGTTCTCACGCTACATCCAGCGTTCCTTGAGTGTAAGCTTTCGGGAACAAATACAGCAACCATCATTTTGGAAATTTGAAACTGAGAATTCTTCTTTTACTAGATAACATATTTGAATGGACAGATATAGTGTGATTGAATTTTATAGTCTGTTTTTTTTCTTCTTATTTTGCTTAAAAAAAAGATCTGCTCTAAAATACAAGGACTGTAAGCTCCTGGGATCAAGGCATGCTACAAGTGGTCATTTCTCGATGAGGATGGGGATACATGATACGTCCACACCTGTACTTCTATATGGGATAGTATATAATTGTTATTACACTTTATACAATGCAGTGCTGCGTAATGATATATATTATTATACTAAAATACGAGAAAGGTTACAATCTATTTACATTTACAAGGCTCCCTCACTTGGATTTCAGGACTGTCTGTATTACATGTGTCCTGAGAGTGAGGGGACAGCGGGACTGTCTGTATTACATGTGTCCTGAGAGTGAGGGGACACCGGGACTGTCTGTATTACATGTGTACTGAGAGTGAGGGGACACCGGGACTGTCTGTATTACATGTGTCCAGAGAGTGAGGGGACCCCCGGGACTGTCTGTATTACACGTGTCCTGAGAGTGAGGGGACACTGGGACTGTCTGTATTACATGTGTCCTGAGAGTGAGGGGACACTGGGACTGTCTGTATTACATGTGTCCTGAGAGTGAGGGGACACCGGGACTGTCTGTATTACACGTGTCCTGAGAGTGAGGGGACACTGGGACTGTCTGTATTACATGTGTCCTGAGAGTGAGGGGACACCGGGACTGTCTGTATTACATGTGTCCTGAGAGTGAGGGGACACCGGGACTGTCTGTATTACATGTGTCCTGAGAGTGAGGGGACACCGGGACTGTCTGTATTACATGTGTCCTGAGAGTGAGAGGACACCGGGACTGTCTGTATTACACGTGTCCAGAGAGTGAGGGGACACTGGGACTGTCTGTATTACATGTGTCCTGAGAGTGAGGGGACACCAGGACTGTCTGTATTACATGTGTCCTGAGAGTGAGAGGACACCGGGACTGTCTGTATTACACGTGTCCAGAGAGTGAGGGGACACAGGGGCTGTCTGTATTACATGTGTCCTGAGAGTGAGGGGACAGCAGGACTGTCTGTATTACATGTGTCCTGAGAGTGAGGGGACAGCGGGACTGTCTGTATTACATGTGTCCTGAGAGTGAGGGGACACCAGGACTGTCTGTATTACATGTGTACTGAGAGTGAGGGGACACCGGGACTGTCTGTATTACATGTGTCCTGAGAGTGAGAGGACATCGGGACTGTCTGTATTACACGTGTCCAGAGAGTGAGGGGACCCCCGGGACTGTCTGTATTACACGTGTCCTGAGAGTGAGGGGACACTGGGACTGTCTGTATTACATGTGTCCTGAGAGTGAGGGGACACTGGGACTGTCTGTATTACAGGTGTCCTGAGAGTGAGGGGACACCGGGACTGTCTGTATTACACGTGTCCTGAGAGTGAGGGGACACTGGGACTGTCTGTATTACATGTGTCCCGAGAGTGAGGGGACACCGGGACTGTCTGTATTACATGTGTCCTGAGAGTGAGGGGACACCGGGACTGTCTGTATTACACGTGTCCTGAGAGTGAGGGGACACTGGGACTGTCTGTATTACATGTGTCCTGAGAGTGAGGGGACACCGGGACTGTCTGTATTACATGTGTCCTGAGAGTGAGGGGACACCGGGACTGTCTGTATTACATGTGTCCTGAGAGTGAGGGGACAGCGGGACTGTCTGTATTACATGTGTCCTGAGAGTGAGGGGACACCGGTACTGTCTGTATTACACGTGTCCAGAGAGTGAGGGGACACCGGGACTGTCTGTATTACACGTGTCCTGAGAGTGAGGGGACACCGGCACTGTCTGTATTACATGTGTCCTGAGAGTGAGGGGACACTGGGACTGTCTGTATTACACGTGTCCTGAGAGTGAGGGGACACCGGGACTGTCTGTATTACATGTGTCCTGAGAGTGAGGGGACACTGGGACTGTCTGTATTACATGTGTCCTGAGAGTGAGGGGACACTGGAACTGTCTGTATTACACGTGTCCTGAGAGTGAGGGGACACTGGGACTGTCTGTATTACATGCTTGATGTGTCTCACGCATGAAATTAGGGGTCTTCACGGGTCTCTGATAATTATGGCTGTTGTAGTTACACAGGACGCTGACTCTTTTACCTGCTGATATTTATGGTCATGTTGACATAATCTGCGTCTGATGGGATAAGCTGCCATCTTGCCAGCATAGGAAGGGTTGTTTGCAAAGTAACAATGATATTAAATATTCCAACTAATAATCATTAACCGCTCCAGATAACGCACTGCCAGAGTCAGGGCCCTCTTCATGAATGAGCCAGTGTGACAAGTAAATGGGACATTGTGATAGATGCAGATGAAGGCTACATTATATCAGCCACCTTCCGAGCACCCTCCGTGTACTGCGCAGGACTTATTTACAGATAATATTCAGCTCGCAGCAGTTAGAGATCACAGAATATAAAGATGGAACCCAGGAGTGACTGGTATTTATCGTATAACTGCGGCACTGTACAGCGCTCCCATATTTGATATTGAAGCGATTGGTGTGTCCTGAATACATAAATGGCGTAATCAGATGTACAATACGCTGTGACAGGGACTATATCTCACTGCCCTGTCGCTAAGCCCCCGGCCCCTGGCTCTACTCTCAGTGCAATCTTCCCACAAGGGAATTTCCAGATGGAAGCTCAATTCCCTGAGGAATATTAAGTGTCCGCTCTGTTGCTGGTAATCAAAGACCAGATAAACAGGAGCAAGACCCCAGCCTCCCCTGTAATGGTTATCATTAACTCTATAATGTGCTACACTGCTCCGTTTTCCCGTCATTAACCCTATAATGACCTACACTTGTCCTTGT
>JAVHZZ010000012.1:93674954-93984954 GCA_036250195.1 Mixophyes australis
GATTAGAGAAGCGATGTCCTTGCAGAGCTATGTGAATGTACCCGCTATCATTATGACTGCTATAAAGGTCTCGTCCCTTTAAGAAGACTATAATTCTGTGGCCTCTTTCCAGACCCCCCTCGTCCGCTGTTAGAAACAGGGACCTTGATCAGATTGAAAAAACAGGGACTTGTGAACAGAATCCCCTCTTGTCTGTAGTTGATCAAGTTCCCCTTGAATTTATCCCCTATTAGGAGACGGTTACCTCTTATCTCAGCGCGTCACAGAGAGTCCGCGATGGCCTCCGAATTCCTTCTAAACAGCCGTAATAACTACTAATCCAATTTCAGCATTTACAACTTCCATAAAAGTCTATTTCTGCAAATAATGCAGCGGGCTGGGAGATTAAGAGCGGGAGCACGCAGGGGGATTACAATAGCTGCTTTAATTTCAGATATAAAAATAATTTGATTAGTGGCTTCAATTGAAGCGGAGGCATGCTGAGTATTTTTTTTTTTTTTCTTGTTTCATCAAGAACCAAGTTCCATAACCGTAAAAAAAGTGGAAGCTTAATAAATGATCCTAAACATTCATCACAGCTCCTCTCCGCTTTCTTAATGCCCAAACTAACAGTGATATATTTTATATTAATGCCAGCACCGCCGATATAAATATTTTCATACATCTCATCAGCAACATTAACTCCGGAATGAACTGCGTGGATATCCTGAGCCGGCGTACGACGCGTTTCTTCATATATCCTGAGAGCGGCGGATTCTTGACACTAGAGAACCTATTTGTCCTAGATAATCCTACTAGTCGATCCTATCTCCGCAGAGCCAAATGGCGGTCACCTTTATAAAGAAAAAGATTATGACATAAAAATAAGCAGATTACAAGAGTGTTTGGCACTTCCAGTGTTGCGGTATCTGCAACAGAATAAAAACATTGATATTAATAGCTAAAGTGATGTTCAGAAAATGAGATATTCATCTTAACTCCTGGTAAGAGGGAGGATTGGAGCCGTAACTCAGCGTTTAAGGAAATCTTCTTAAATCCTTTCATAAACAGAGTTCTTTGTAACATAACCTGTGTCAGGATGAGAGGAGGGGGGTCTGATCATGACATTTATCCCCAGGAAATACAGCAGGTTTTACAAACATGGGAAAGCCACGAGCGCGGATCGGTAATATATGGAGTTACACCTTACAGTCACTTTGCTTCAGTGACTTTTACGGTGGCGTTGTGGATCAGACGAACGTTTTACAGCAAACTTCTCCCGGATATTTTTTTTCCCTGCTCACCTGGCTTGGTCTAGAGAGGGTTTTACGAGGGGAATAGGAGAGCTACGTGTTAGGGACAGAAATGGAGGTACGAGGTGGGTGAGACCCGAATAATCCATTAGGAAACCTATGCCCTTGCCTACGGCCCAGATTACCCTAACCCACTTGTATGTTTGGGGATTTCTTGATGAACAAAGAAGGATGCCCAGACCAGTATCTTGCCTAGATCCCTACGGGGGGCTAATCCAGCTGTGATTACACCCAAGATCACACAGTGATTTCAGCACTCCTCTCCGGACCATAGAGGTCATTTGAAGGACGTCCCCCATATGTATTATCTCACATGGCATAATACAGGGCTGGTCAATGTAGCTAGAAGAGAAGTGTCCTGGTCACACCGGGTGCTAACTAATGTAGTTATATCCTCTTGCCGAGATCTTATAATCTGCTGATATTCTGTGTCCAGAGGTAGGAGAGGGAATCTCTGACACAATCCAGTGACGTCAGGCAGATGTTACAATCTAGACGCACAAGAATTTACAATGTTAGACCTTGCGCCAAAGAGCTTACAATCTGTCCTTGCATTGTGCCCCCACCCCCAATAATAGTTTATGGAAACTGCCGATCATACTGAGATGGTAATACTGTCCCTTAGGACACGAGGGGTGTAGTAAGAACAGTCGCTGTCTAATCAGGTGCTACACTACCCTCTCACCTCTGATTACCTGCTGACCTTCCTATGATTGCAAAATACAGATAGAACCTGTCCCAAGGAGCTAACAATTTAATGATATGCGTGACCCTGCACACAGGGCCGGATTTACCGCTAGGCAACCTAGGCACCTGCCTAGGGCCTAGCGGCTCTCGGAGGGCACAGCTGGGGGGGACAGGAGCAATTTTAAAAAAAATAAATAAAAAAAAATCGGCCCCTCCCCCGACTCGCGGCACACCCTTAAACCCCCGTGGGGGGTGCCGCGAGTCGGGGGAGGGGGGGTCGGGTCCCGGCAGCCTCTTCTCCTCTCAGTGTCTCAGTGATAGAGAGAGGAGAGGCTGCCGGGACCCGACGAGCGATCACGTGACTTTTTTTTTTTAAATCTGGACTGACCGAGGAGGAGCAGCGTGCCGGAGAAGAAAGGCAATAGAAAGGTAAGTAAAACAACGGAGGGACAGAGGTGGTGATGGTGAAGGGGCACAGAAGTGGTGATGGTGATGGGCACAGAGGTTGTGATGGTGATGGGCACAGAGGTGGTGATGGGCACAGAGGTGGTGATCGTGAAGGGGTGATCGTGAAGGGCACAGAGATGGTGAAGGGCACAGAGATGGTGATGGTGAAGGGGCACAGAATTGGTGATAGTGATTGGCACAGAGGTGGTGATGGTGAAGGGCACAGAGGTGGTGATGGTGAAGGGGCACATAAGTGGTGATGGTGATGGGCACAGAGGTGGTGATGGTGATGGGCACAGAGGTGGTGATAGTGAAGGGCACAGAGATGGTGAAGGGCACAGAGATGGTGATGGTGAAGGGGCACAGAATTGGTGATAGTGATTGGCACAGAGGTGGTGATGGTGAAGGGCACAGAGGTGGTGATGGTGAAGGGGCACAGAATTGGTGATGGTGATTGGCACAGAGGTGGTGATGGGCACAGAGGTGGTGAAGGGCACAGAGGTGGTGATGGTGAAGGGCACAGAGGTGGTGATGGTGATTGGCACAGAGGTGGTGATGGTGAAGGGCACAGAGGTGGTGATGGTGAAGAGGCACAAAGGTGGTGATGGTGATTGGCACAGAGGTGGTAATGGTGAAGGGCACAGAAGTGGTGATGGTGAAGAGGCACAGAGGTGGTGATGGTGATTGGCACAGAGGTGGTGATGGTGAAGGGCACAGAGGTGGTCATGGTGAAGGGCACAGAGGTGGTAAAGGGGCACAGAATTGGTGATGGTGATTGGCACAGAGGTGGTGATGATGAAGGGCACAGAGGTGGTGATGGTGATTGGCACAGAAGTGGTGATGGCGAAGGGCACAGAGGTGGTGAAGGGCACAGAGGTGGTGATGGTGATTGGCACAGAGGTAGTGATGGGCACAGAGGTGATGGTGAAAGGGCACATGTGATATTGTGAAGGGGCAAAAGTGACAATGAAGGGGCACAGTGTGATGATAGAGGGACAAGAGCACATACTTGGATTTATGCGTATTATTTTTGCAAACAACTTAAGTAAGTATTTCTGCCCTGACTTCAATATTTATTAAGTTGTTTTGACCCAACTACTTAAAAAAACGGGACTGCTTGGTAATTATTTAGGGGTGCCTTTTTCTGCAGCAGGGTGGCCTTGCTCTTTTCACATGTTAGGTACGCCCCCAAAGATGCAAGCCACGCCCTCACCTCCTTTGGCGGCGGCGGCACATGCTTTCACTTCTACGTAACTATAGGGGTATATGGTAGGCTGCAAAAATATAGTGCTATGGATTGTTTCAGGGAGGGGGCCCAAAAACAGTATCCTGCCTAGGGCCCTATGAGGTCTAAATCCGGCTCTGCCTGCACATAGGAACCTATAATTTAATTATATTACAATAGGTAAGTACAATAGGTACTGTTGAAAGGAATGTATTATCTAATTGCAAAACGAAAGTCAAATTGATATATTCTGCAGATTATTACATTACTGACCACTCTATACATCTGCAGAACATTTCTCTGTCCCATCTACCCCCTGACAGATACATAGTGATACATTCTGCAGATTATTACATTACTGACCTCTCTAGAGATCTGCAGAACATTGCTCTGTCCCATCTACCTCCTGACAGATACATAGTGATATATTCTGCAGATTATTACATTACTGACCTCTCTAGAGATCTGCAGAACATTGCTCTGTCCCATCTACCCCCTGACAGATACATAGTGATATATTCTGCAGATTATTACATTACTGACCTCTCTATACATCTGCAGAACATTGCTCTGTCCCATCTACCTCCTGACAGATACATAGTGATATATTCTGCAGATTATTACATTACTGACCTCTCTAGAATTCTGCAGAACATTGCTCTGTCCCATCTACCCCCTGACAGATACATAGTGATATATTCTGCAGATTATTACATTACTGACCTCTCTAGAGATCTGCAGAACATTGCTCTGTCCCATCTACCTCCTGACAGATACATAGTGATATATTCTGCAGATTATTACATTACTGACCTCTCTAGAGATCTGCAGAACATTGCTCTGTCCCATCTACCTCCTGACAGATACATAGTGATACATTCTGCAGATTATTACATTACTGACCTCTCTAGAGATCTGCAGAACATTGCTCTGTCCCATCTACCTCCTGACAGATACATAGTGATATATTCTGCAGATTATTACATTACTGACCTCTCTAGAGATCTGCAGAACATTGCTCTGTTCTATCTACCTCCTGACAGATACATAGTGATATATTCTGCAGATTATTACATTACTGACCTCTCTATACATCTGCAGAACATTGCTCTGTTCCATCTACCTCCTGACAGATACATAGTGATATATTCTGCAGATTATTACATTACTGACCTCTCTAGAGATCTGCAGAACATTGCTCTGTCCCATCTACCCCCTGACAGATACATAGTGATATATTCTGCAGATTATTACATTACTGACCTCTCTATACATCTGCAGAACATTGCTCTGTCCCATCTACCTCCTGACAGATACATAGTGATATATTCTGCAGATTATTACATTACTGACCTCTCTAGAGATCTGCAGAACATTGCTCTGTCCCATCTACCCCCTGACAGATACATAGTGATATATTCTGCAGATTATTACATTACTGACCTCTCTATACATCTGCAGAACATTGCTCTGTCCCATCTACCCCCTGACAGATACATAGTGATATATTCTGCAGATTATTACATTACTGATCTCTCTAGAGATCTGCAGAACATTGCTCTGTCCCATCTACCTCCTGACAGATACATAGTGATATATTCTGCAGATTATTACATTACTGACCTCTCTATACATCTGCAGAACATTGCTCTGTCCCATCTACCCCCTGACAGATACATAGTGATATATTCTGCAGATTATTACATTACTGACCTCTCTAGAGATCTGCAGAACATTGCTCTGTTCCATCTACCCCCTGACAGATACATAGTGATATATTCTGCAGATTATTACATTACTGACCTCTCTAGAGATCTGCAGAACATTGCTCTGTTCCATCTACCCCCTGACAGATACATAGTGATATATTCTGCAGATTATTACATTACTGATCTCTCTAGAGATCTGCAGAACATTGCTCTGTCCCATCTACCCCCTGACAGATACATAGTGATATATTCTGCAGATTATTACATTACTGACCTCTCTATACATCTGCAGAACATTGCTCTGTCCCATCTACCCCCTGACAGATACATAGTGATATATTCTGCAGATTATTACATTACTGACCTCTCTAGAGATCTGCAGAACATTGCTCTGTTCTATCTACCTCCTGACAGATACATAGTGATATATTCTGCAGATTATTACATTACTGATCTCTCTAGAGATCTGCAGAACATTGCTCTGTCCCATCTATCCCCTGACAGATACATAGTGATATATTCTGCAGATTATTACATTACTGATCTCTCTAGAGATCTGCAGAACATTGCTCTGTCCCATCTATCCCCTGACAGATACATAGTGATATATTCTGTAGATTATTACATTACTGACCTCTCTAGAGATCTGCAGAACATTGCTCTGTTCCATCTACCCCCTGACAGATACATAGTGATATATTCTGCAGATTATTACATTACTGACCTCTCTAGAGATCTGCAGAGCATTGCTCTGTCCCATATACCCCCTGATAGATACATAGTGATATATTCTGCAGATTATTACATTACTGACCTCTCTAGAGATCTGCAGAACATTGCTCTGTCCCATCTACCCCCTGACAGATACATAGTGATATATTCTGCAGATTATTACATTACTGACCTCTAATATATATAGATAGATAGATAGATAGATAGATAGATAGATAGATATTATTAGATGTGTGAGAAGTGTTGATCCTGGCATATCACGTGTAACCTGCCCGCGGCAGATAGGAATTATGAAGTTGGTAATATTATGTCACTTATATAGACTGTTACAGGAATCACATTTATTCGTGTACAACGATCATTTCCCAGATATAGATCTGAGGATTGGAGCAGTGAGGAGGATTATGGGAACGTGACTCACTCTCTGCTGTCAGTTATACCCTCAATGATACATTGTATATATTAGCACTGAGCAGAGTATATGAGTGAGTGGATACATGTTATACCCTCAGTGATATATTGTATATATTACCACTGCTTAGTGAACCTGGCCCGCTGTCTCTGCCACATCCTCTGGGGGGCGCTCTACACTGCTAAGGTCTGACAGTGCAATGAATCCGGAATTAAGCAGCCAGCCCCCATTTCTAAGTATTTATCAGCCGCTCTGAGCCGGAATTAAACTCATCTCTGCAAATAACTTGTCTCCAACTTTCCAGCGACAAATCTCAATCCATCATTTTCTCCCATTTCACGCAGAAGTCGATAGATGAACAGAGCGTGAAATAGCCGCCCTGTGTGGAGGGGTCCGGCCTGCGTCGTCAGCCAGGAGTCACTGCTCTTATTCCATCGCCCTAATTGTCTCAGCCCTTTGTGGCCTATGGAAGATTTATCTGAGAGCCCCCCCCCCCGTAGTATGTCACAGATTAATAATTGCCCCTGATCTGCTGAATAAAAAGACTCAGCAGGGGAAGAGAAGCACCTGGAAGTCTCTCGGAATTATACAAATAAGCAGCAGCTCTCTCACCGTACCTGTCAGTCTCGCAGCCACACCTGCTGCGCCCAGACACGTTTCACGCTGGCATCTCTCTGCCTCTCGCCGCTCTGTCGTTAGTCAAGACCAATCGACTGCCAAGGTACGGCGTCAGTGCTTGTAAGATGGGGGTACATAGGGAGATACGTGTAATGATCAGGGGTGAAACAAAAATTGTGGTGTTTACTTATCAAAGGACATAAGGCACAGGTTCCACCATGTCTCTCTATACTTCATAGAGTTACCGCACACGATAGCACTGCTACCGTGCAGAGGCTGACCCAGCGATGCATAGGTTAACCCTTAATGTTCCAGCTGCTTATCGCTCAGTTTCCTGTACAAAAATGTTGTGCTAAACTGCGGCGATAAGAGATTTTTAGAAAATAACTGTTATCGCTGCTTTTACATAAATAGGCTATGAACAGGCTACCTGGGAGGTCTGTAATGCGGCAGATGGGTGCGTGGGGCAGAAAAATATACAATTTTACAATATACAGTTTCTACAACGTCAGTAGATCTAATACAGGTTAAAGATTATAATCTATAATATAATCTATAGATTGTAAGATTGCGAGCCGCATCCTCTTACCTCTGTATTACTCAGTACTGTTTATTACTGTGTTTGTACCCAGTTCTAAAGCGCTGCGGAATTTCCTGGCGCTGTGTATATAAATGGTGATGATGACTAAAGTACCAATATTAGTCTAATGCAGTAAGAGCGATCACAGCAGACAATTATGATCACTACATATAACAACCAGAACAGGACCAGAGACTAACAAATTAAGCAGCCTATTTATTGAGCCATATACCATGCAGAAACGTCTTTTTCTGCATCGTTTAGGAATTTGTAAGTTACATAGTTATGTATCAAAAGCCTAACGCAGAAGATATCGCAGATATATCCTGCATTAGTCCACAGTCCCCATAATTAGGTTGTGCATGCGCAAAGCCACTTTGTGATAGTAACCGGAGAGGAGAGACAGACTACCGCAGCCTATCGGACGCACTGTACTGGGATGAGTTTCTATTAAAAAAATACAAAAAGTCATCGTTGCTATGACAGATGATGAACTAATAGGACAAAACCCTGTTAATTAATAAATAGGCCCCTAAGACTCCCCCCTAGGAACTCTGGGTAGAGATATGCCATCTGGCCCACTATGCATCCAGAACGCTGTTCAGGTACTCTTCAAGCCCTGCAGAAGTCATCTCTCCATATCTCACACTGCTGAGACCTAATAAGTGTGAAACAGTAGCATGCCTTTAGAATGATGTCTCTGGCTGAACCCATGTTAGAGAGCCAGCGGTTCTGGAGGTATGCCGGAGCGTTTTGCATATCTCTACCCATAATTCATAGCGTAATCATTTTCTCTTTAGTTCTGGGATGTAATGATGGTTGTGAATGTAAGAGGGGGTTGCCCACATTCTACAGTCATGGCCAAAAGTTTTGAGAATGACACAAATATTATTTTTCACAAAGTCTGCTGCCTCAGTTTTTATGATGGCAATTTGCATACACTCCAGAATGTCATGAAGAGTGATCAGATGAAGTGCATTTCATTTCAAAGTCCCTCTTTGCTATGACAATGAACTTTATCCCAAAAACAACATTTCCACTGCATTTCAGCTCTGCCACAAAAGGACCAGCTGACATCAGGTCAGTGATTCTCTCGTTAACATAGGTGAGAGTGTTGATGAGGACAAGGCTGGAGATCACTCTGTCATGCTGATTGAGTTAGAATAACAGACTGGAAGGGTGGTGCTTGAAATCATTGCTCTTCCTCTGTTAACCATGGTTATCTGCAAGGAAACACATGCAGTCGTCATTGCTTTTTACATAAAGGATATTGCTGCTAGTAAGATTACACCTAAATTAACCATTTATCGGATCATCAAGAACTTCAAGGAGAGAGGTTCAATAGTTGTGAAGAAGGCTTCAGGGCATCCAAGAACATCCAGCAAGCACCAGGAGCGTCTCCTAAAGTTGATTCAGCTGTGGGATCGATTGGGGCACCACCGGTGCAGAGCTTGCTCAGGAATGGCAGCATGCAGGTGTAACTGCATCTGCACGCACAGTGATGTGAAGACTTATAGAGGATGGTATGGTGTCAAGAAGGCCAGGAAAGAAGCCACTTCTCTTCAGGAAAAACATCAGGACAAACTGATATTCTGCAAAAGGTACAGGGATTGGACTGCTGAGGACTGGGGTAAAGTCACTTTCAGATTGTTTGGGGAATCTGGAAAAATGCTTGTCCTGAGCAGGAAAGGTGAGCGCTACCATCAGTCCTGTTTCATGCCTACAGTCAAGCATCCTGAGACCATTCATGTGTGGGGCTGCTTCTCAGCCAAGGGAGTGGGCTCACTCACAATTCTGTCTAAGAACACAGCCATGAATAAAGAATGGTACCAAAACATCCTCCAAGAACAACTTCTCCCAACCATCCAAGAACAGTTTGGTGATGAACAATGCCTTTTCCAGCGTGATGGAGCACCTTGCCATAAGGCAAAAGTGATAACTAAGTGGCTCGGGGATCAAACATCAAAATTTTGGGTCCATGGCCAGGAAACTCCCCAGACCGTAATCACATTGAGAACATATGGTCAATCCTCAAGAGGCGGGTGGACAAACAAAAACCCACAAATTCTGTCAAACTCCAAGCATTGATTAGACAAGAATGGGCGGCCATCAGTCAGTATGTGGCCCAGAAGGTGATTGACAGCTCTCCAGGGTGAATTGTAGAGGTCTTCAAAAAGAAGGGTCAACACTGCAAATATTGACTCTTTGTATAAACTTAATCTAATTGTCAATAAAAGCCTTTGACACTTATGAAACCATACATGACAAAGAGGTCTAAAAACACTGAAGCAGCAAACTTTGTGAAAACCAATACTTGTGTCATTCTCAAAACTTTTGTCCATGACTGTATAACCAAATAACATGGATACTCTGCACTCACCAGATACACTAATAATGCTGTTCTTACTACTTTTCTACAATAAAAACAGGGAATGTAAGTTCAGCAGAGACCATACATTTTAGTGATAACCTTAATGGACACAATGCTCTCTGCCTTCTCTAAGGTTTATAACAACACGTTGCCATTATTCTGTACAAGCGGCAGAAAGAGCGAGCGTGCCCCAGGGTGCTACCAAGCAGGTGGCAGGGACATGGATGATACGAGCGTCCTACTGCCGCACTATAGTGCGATGCCGAGTACACTGACAGTGTGTATCCTGCGCTCCGCTGTTATTATAGATTACAGGGGTTTTAGCCACACGTTACCATGGAAACCACCTTTTTGTTTCCCGTTGCTGAACAGCAGAGGCCGTGTTACCCTCCCGTGGGGCAGATTGGCAGCACATCCAGCTATAGAAGTAGACCATGTGAATGAGAGACATGCAGGTGTCCGCACAGCCAGAGACCCATCTCTACTAATGGCTTTAATTAGTTCAGAGTAAATTATACACACAGAGTATGTGGAAGACATTTCACAGCGTTTTCCTCTCCCGCATCTACATTCCTCTGTCTGGATGTCACATTCTCCCTAAAAATGAGGGGAGCATCAGCACCTCAACCCGACATTGTATCGTACGTCCTAATGTGACATTATACTTCCAAATATTCCAATATTATATTATTACATCGTACCTCTCTCTATTACATCTTCCAATATTACACTGTGCTTCATAACATGTCATCGTACCTCCAGATATCCCAATATCAGATTATTACATCACACCTTTCTATATTACACCTTCCAATATTACACCGTGTTTCTCAACATAGTCATCGTACCTTCAAATAATCCAACAATCACTCGCACTTTCCCCATCGCTTGTTATTCCGCTACCTTCTGTATGCAATAGCTTTAACAATTTTACCAGCGACTGACAGTCTCAATCAGCAGCCGATTCCTGTGTACATATTATACATGATTTACTGTCAGATCTGTGCTCTTCATGTGTCATAACCATCTGCTGAAAGATGGTGACTCTGCTCCCTCCATAAAGATCTATGGACACTACTGGTCCTGAGTGCGTACACACTGCAGGATTGGAACGACATTGTTCCATCACTTCTAGAGATTTTGGGCCTGATTCATTAAGGAAAGTTAAGTAAAAAATTAAGTAAGTAGTCTCCTGGACAAAACCATATTACAATGCAAGGGGTGCAAATTAGTTTTCTATTTTGCACCTAATTTAAATACTGTCTGTTTTTTCATGTAGCACACAAATATCAACTTTACATTTCAGTGTAATAAGCCATCAAGTATTTGTGTGCTACATGAAAAAACAGACAGTATTTAAATTAGGTGCAAAATAGAAAACTTATTTGCACCCCTTGCATTGTCTGGATTAGGAGAAGGTGGGGATAGTGATGGTAATTTGTCAGCTCCAGGAAGGAGTGTTGGTCTGAAGTTATTCACTGACCCCCGTGTTTTGGATCTGGATTAACTTCGTGTTTTGGTTTTGGACTTGGCAAAACCACCGTTGTGTGTTTTGGTTTTGGATCCCTATTTTTTTTCTAAAATACCTATTTATTATCCTCAATAACATTAATTTCCAGTCATTTCCAGTTAGTTTTTGTCAAGTGACAAGAACACTGCTACCCTTTCTGTTTCTGTGTGAGCAATGGCACTGAGCAATGTAACTGGAGACTGGAGAGTGACAAGAACACTGCTACCCCTCCTGTTTCTGTGTGAGCAATGGCACTGAGCAATGTAACTGGAGACAGAGTGACAACAACACTGCTACCCTTTCTGTTTCTGTGTGAGCAATGGCACTGAGCAATGTAACTGGAGACTGGAGAGTGACAACAACACTGCTACCCCTCCTGTTTCTGTGTGAGCAATGGCACTGAGCAATGTAACTGGAGACTGGAGAGTGACAAGAACACTACTACCCCTGTTTCTGTGTGAGCAATGGCACTGAGCAATGTAACTGGAGACTGGAGAGTGACAAGAACACTACTACCCCTCCTGTTTCTGTGTGAGCAATGACACTGAGCAATGTAACTGGAGAGTGACAAGAACACTGCTACCCCTCCTGTTTCTGTGTGAGCAATGGCACTGAGCAATGTAACTGGAGACTGGAGAGTGACAAGAACACTGCTACCCCTCCTGTTTCTGTGTGAGCAGTGGCACTGAGAAATGTCACTGGAGACTAGAGAGTGACAAGAACACTACTACACCTGTTTCTGTGTGAGCAATGACACTGGGCAATGTCACTGGATACTGGAGAGTGACAAGAACACTACTACCCCTGTTTCTGTGTGAGCAATGACACTGAGCAATGTCACTGGAGAGTGACAGGAACACTGCTACCCCTCTTGTTTCTGTGTAGCAATGGCACTGAGTAATGTCACTGGAGACGGAGAGTGACAGGAACACTGCTACCCCTGTTTCTGTGTGAGCAATGGTCGCTGGATCTCCTGGGGAGGGAGGTATTTATGGAATTCAAAACCCGCGAGATCCGACAACGTAATGATGACGTTTTGCCTCGATTCAGATCCGAGGACTCTGGAAAGTACGGAACCGGCTTGCGAGCCTACTCGGATCCACTAAGTGCGAGTGGGCTCGGTTTTCAGTTTATACCTCTCCCTGTCACCATTTTGCACCCCCAAAAATTTTGCTCCCCCCCCCCTCTCAAAAGCCTTGCGCCTTAGGCTGCAGCCTAATCAGCCTATTAGATTGGGGAGGTGGCATAGTAGCAGCCTTCAGGAGGCACAGCTTTCCTCTGAGGAGTAGTAGAGGCGGTGTTTCAGCAGACCATTGTTGGTGGTACAGCAAGGATTAGGAAAGTCAGAAGCTGGTAGAGGAGATTCGTTAGCAAATGACCGGCATCTAATTAACAAAGACTAATGTGGAGAGGGAGCGAGCTCTGCAGAATGGCTGCACAATCAATAATCTACATGGGATGGATTTTCTCTTTGCTGCTAAAATGAGGATTCATAATTAACAACCCGACGTTACCAAAGTAAAAATTGATTTCCATCATCCCGTGCTGTGTTTTACTGCCGCCAGCTGAAGCCAGGGATCGTGCGGAACACTAATTGCAATTTGGCAGAGCAGGAAAACGGCGTTCTCTTGGACGGACAGAGCGCAGGGTAATGATGATCATCTATTCTGCAACAGACAAGGGCAATAAAGAGTGCGGCTCACAGACTCACATAACCCGCGTCGGAATGTCAGCCGCTCTGGTAATAGAAAAACTCTCATGGTAGGATCATTCCCGGGATGGAAAATCATTATTAACTTCTGCGCTGCTGCAGCTGGTTAATTAAAATGGTGACAGGTGGAGTGAGAGGGCTGCTGTCCGTTGCAGGGCTCCTCTAATCTGGGCACCTATAGAAGTACAAGGATCTATGTGCTGGGTGCTGTAACTCAATCTTAGGCACCTAAAACGAGCAGAAAGGGATATACACACATTGATATTCAACTAAGAAAGGATCTGAAGATACTTCTGGTGATGAATAGGGGTCTAGGGGCCTGATTCATTAAGGAACTTAGGCTGTTTTTTCATGTAGTACAGAAATATCAACTTTAAATTTCAGTGTACAAATAAACTATCAAGTATTTGTGTGCTATATGACAAAATAGTCAGTATTTAACTTATGAGCAATTAATAAACTATTTTGCACCCCTTGTATTGTAACATGGTTTTGTCCAGAACACTTAAGTAAGAAAGCTTACTCAAATTCTTGCGTAAGTTCCTTAATGAATCAGGCCCATCGTCATTAAGGACAAAACATTAAATCAAAAAGTTGTTTCGATTTGTTTTTACCATAAAATACATTATTAGGATGTTATTAATGTCTACTGTACATAAAATACATTTTTACAGTCGCTCGTGATTGCAAACACATGTTCTAGCTGTATACACAGCCGTCATCACTAGTAATCGGCACTTATACCCGACCTGTAGCTGGTGCAAGAGATATGACAAAACATGACGTACCTTAGAGATACTCAGAGCTTGAATTGGACGTGCGCTCTTACTGTACATTGACTATAGGCAAACGCCCCTTCCCTGCCCTGTTCCCTCCCAGAAATCGTAGGCTGTAGTAAGTGTCCTTTGCGCTCCTGCGTTCTGTGACGTATGGTCCGGTTATGGACATGTACAGCGTAATTATGCATATTTTACGCAAAAAAATCACTTGCGCTCCTTAATGAATCAGTAGTCTTTGCCTGCGATGCAGGTAGACAAGGTCACAGGAAGCCAGCACTGGGATTATAACTGAGGTGTCCAGAATTTCTCCCGTCACTTTTGTTGTGCTAACTAAAAACTGCGCTTTTTATGTCTAGTGTCTTTCTGTGCGACCTAGGAGCATATTTCTCAAAGGACGGAACACCCGTTTACGCCAGCGATAGGGGAATGCCTGCAACATCAAGGGGTTACCTCCAGTGGAGATAAGATTTGAAAGCATTAGCCTTATGGTGAAGTCTATTCAACAAGGATTGCAGCATAAAACTTAGATGCAATGGACAGCGGGAACAATATGGCAATAGAGGAAGAAAATCATTAAAAAACATGCTTTATTATTTGGAAAAAAAAATCACTATTGAAAGGTTTTTAAATATTTTTTTCACTATTATCTAAAAAAATTTTACGGATCAGCATTAATTTGTTTCCATTTTACTGATAAATTGTGGTTTATACATGACACTTATCAGCGTGTATTGATAAAGAGCCATTGATTTATAGAGCTGCCCTTTATAGAGATGCTTCCTGGATAAACTATATATAATGCAGAGATGTGCTGATATTAATCTAGGGCTAAAGAGTGGACTAAACAATGTACTTAGACAATGCTGCAGGAGGGTGCGGACAACCCAATAAATCCAAGTTATCGGAGAGGCATAAAAGCCCCATAACTGATTTCTTGACAATACAGATAAAGGTGGTTTTGGTTAATAGGATGAACTGTTAGACTCTCACACCTTAAATAATCTTATACTTGGATTTTGTGAATCCAACCAGGAAAACGGCTTATGTAATCACCATCATTTTCATGCTTTTCAATGCTGCTAGCTGTGAAATGTACAATCTCTGAGGCGTGAAAACTGTAAAAATGTAGAAAGAGGGTTTAAATTTCATACATTAGACATCTCTCTGCCCTCCACGCATATTTGGATAAAGTCACGCCACGAATCTGGCAAGAGAATGACACGTCTGTCCAAGAGGGCCGGAGACAGCATGAACGCACATTGTTGCATGATTGATCAATAGACGTTCATTAACTGCGCGCTAATTGGTACAAAACATTTCAAGATGTTTTCATCTTATGATAAAAAAAAAATCAGAATAATCCAATAATAAGCTCCCTAGAGCCTAAAACGCCTCTTTAAAAAGTGACACAGACTCTGCAGGTCTGTCAGACACACGGCTCGGCTCATTAGGCCAGGAATATTGGAATAAATGATCTTCTAGAGTATTTTTATGTTTTATTCGCAGTCTCACAAAAATGTCACTTTCATTTTGTGTCTGAGACCGTTAGACGGGTGAGTAATCGTGCGTAATGGAACGTCCAATGTAGCACATGGTAAGAGAGGCATGGAGATTGTCACCGGACACCGGAGAGAGGAGGATTAAAAGCAGTCACAGGCAGAGATTGTGGTCAGTTGTGAGATACACACCGATCAACCACAACATTAACACCACTGACAGTGAGGTGAATAACACTGATTATCTGGTTACACCGCCACCTGACAAGGGGTGGGATATATTAGACAGCAAGTGAACAGTCAGTTATTGAAGTTGATGTGTTGGAAGCAGGAAAAATGGACAACGTGAGGATCTGAGCGAGTCTGACAAGGGCCAACTTGTGATAGCTAGACGGCTGGGTCAGAGCACCTCTAAAACCGCCGGTCTTTTGGGGTGTTCCCGGAATGTAGTGTCTAGTATCTACCAAAAGTGGTCCAAGGAAGGACAACCGGTGAACCGGCAACAGGGTCATGAGTGCCCAAGGCTCAATGTTGCAGGTGGGGAGCAAAACTAGCCTGTCTGGTCCAATCCCACCGAGAAGCTACTGTAGCACAAATTGCTGAAAAAGTTAATGGGGCTGCGTAGCCGCAGACCGGTCAGAGTGCCCATGCTGACCCCTGTTCATGGCTAAAAGCGCTTACAATGTCAATATGAGCACCAGAACTGGACCATGGAGCAGTGGAAGAAGGTGGCCTGGGCTGATGAATCAGGCTTTCTTTTACGTCATGTAGATGGCTGGGTGTGTGCGCGTTGTTTACCTGGGGAAGAGATGGCACCAGGATGCACTATGGGAAGAAGGCAGCCGGCGGAGGCCGTGTGATGCTACGGGCAATGTTCTGCTGGGAAACCTTGGGTCCTGGTATTCATGTGGATGTTACTCTGACCTACCTACCTAAACATTGTTGCAGACCAAGTACATCCCTTTATGGCAACGGTATTCTCTGATGGCAGCAGTGGCCTCTTTTAGCAGGATAATGCGCCCTGTCACACTGCAAAAATTGTTCAGGAATGGCTTGAGGAACATGACAAATAGTTTAAGGTCGATCGAGTATCTGTGGGATGTGCCGGAAAAACAAGTCCGAGCTATGGATGCCCCACCTCGCACCTGACAGGACTTAAAGCGGCGGTTCCCAAACTCTGCGCCGCAGCTCCCTGGGGTGCCGCGGCGCTGTCACGGGTGCCGCGATCGCGCTAAAAAAAAAACACAAAAAAAACGTACCCATCATCCAGCGCCGGATCCTCCTCCTCACTGACTGCCGGGCGTGACGTCATCATGTCCGGCAGCCTCAGTGAGGAGCTGCAGCAGAGAAGACGTCAGGGAAGAAGGTAAGTGAAGGGGGCACTGAAAGACACGCTAAAGGGGACAGAGAGACGCTGAAGGGAGCAGAGAGACACTGAAGGGGGGCACAGACAGGCTGAAGGGGGACAGAGAGACACTGAAGGGGGACACAGACAGGCTGAACGGGACAGAGAGGCACTGAAGGGGGGCACTGAGAGACACTGAAGGGGACAGAAAGACACTGAAGGGGGAAACAGACAGGCTGAAAGGGACAGAGGCACTGAAGGGGGAAACAGACAGGCTGAAGGGGTCAGAGAGACGCTGAAGGGGACAGAGAGACGCTGAAGGGGACAGAGGCACTGAAGGGGGAAACAGACAGGCTGAAGGGGACAGAGAGACACTGAAGGGGACAGAGAGACACTGAAGGGGACAGAGAGACGCTGAAGGAGGGGGATAGAGAGACACTGAAGGAGGGGGACAGAGAGAGACGCTGAAGGGGGGTCAGAGTGTGAGCTGATTAAGAGGGACACAGGGTGTGAGATGGCGAAGAGAGGGACACAGAGTGTAAGATGGCGAAGAGGGGGACACAGGGTGTGAGATGGCGAAGAGGGGGACACAGGGTGTGAGATGGCGAAGAGGGGGACACAGGGTGTGAGATGGCGAAGAGGGCGACACAGGGTGTGAGATGGCGAAGGGGATACAGAGTGATATGATAAAGGGGCACAATGTGATGGTGAAGGGGTCTAAATACCTCTTACGTCATTTTGACCCAACTACTTAAAAAACGGGACTACCCGGTAATTATTTTTGCTTAGGGGTGCCTTGGAAAAATTATGGTGACCCTAAGGGTGCCTCGAGCTGAGAAAGTTTGGGAACCACTGACCTAAAGGATCTGCTGCTAACATCTTGGTGCCAGATACCACAGGACACCTTCAGAGGTCTTGTGGAGTGCATGCCTCAACGATCAAAGCTGTTTTGGTGCCACGAGGGGGACCTATACAATATTAGGAAGGTGGTTTTACTGTTGTGGCTAATTGGTGTATAGTCCAGTCTTGTTGAGCAACATTAATTTCAAAGGGAAGAATTTCTTACACAGTGGAACATTATCCTGCTTACTGAATCTCATTTACATCTTAATGGAAACTAACATTCTATTAGTCAGAACCCGGCATTACTCTGGGCAGATTTTATGTAATTTGTATAAAATGTTATCTTTAAACCAGTGATCTATTCTTATTACTTTCATGCAGTATTTAATAAGCAGCATCATTTTCCAGGCTCACGAACTAGAAAAAGGTGAAGAGACATTTCATACAGATACAGACTGATGGTTATCAGGTGTTACTCTCCTGTACTGTATAATACACACAGTATAACCCAGAGTCACAGTCACACAGCTCTCCTGTCTCTATCAGGTGTTACTCTCCTGTACTGTATAATACACACAGTATAACCTGGAGTCACAGTCACACAGCTCTCCTGTCTCTATCAGGTGTTACTCTCCTGTACTGTATAATACACACAGTATAACCCGGAGTCACAGTCACACAGCTCTGCTGTCTCTATCAGGTGTTACTCTCCTGTACTGTATAATACACACAGTATAACCCAGAGTCACAGTCACACAGCTCTCCTGTCTCTATCAGGTGTTACTCTCCTGTACTGTATAATACACACAGTATAACCCGGAGTCACAGTCACACAGCTCTCCTGTCTCTATCAGGTGTTACTCTCCTGTACTGTATAATACACACAGTATAACCCAGAGTCACAGTCACACAGCTCTCCTGTCTCTATCAGGTGTTACTCTCCTGTACTGTATAATAAACACAGTATAACCCAGAGTCACAGTCACACAGCTCTCCTGTCTCTATCAGGTGTTACTCTCCTGTACTGTATAATACACACAGTATAACCCAGAGTCACAGTCACACAGCTCTCCTGTCTCTATCAGGTGTTACTCTCCTGTACTGTATAATACACACAGTATAACCCGGAGTCACAGTCACACAGCTCTCCTTTCTCTATCAGGTGTTACTCTCCTGTACTGTATAATACACACAGTATAACCTGGAGTCACAGTCACACAGCTCTCCTGTCTCTATCAGGTGTTACTCTCCTGTACTGTATAATACACACAGTATAACCCGGAGTCACAGTCACACAGCTCTGCTGTCTCTATCAGGTGTTACTCTCCTGTACTGTATAATACACACAGTATAACCCAGAGTCACAGTCACACAGCTCTCCTTTCTCTATCAGGTGTTACTCTCCTGTACTGTATAATACACACAGTATAACCCAGAGTCACAGTCACACAGCTCTCCTGTCTCTATCAGGTGTTACTCTCCTGTACTGTATAATACACACAGTATAACCTGGAGTCACAGTCACACAGCTCTCCTGTCTCTATCAGGTGTTACTCTCCTGTACTGTATAATACACACAGTATAACCCGGAGTCACAGTCACACAGCTCTCATGTCTCTATCAGGTGTTACTCTCCTGTACTGTATAATACACACAGTATAACCCAGAGTCACAGTCACACAGCTCTGCTGTCTCTATCAGGTGTTACTCTCCTGTACTGTATAATACACACAGTATATCCCGGAGTCACAGTCACACAGCTCTCCTGTCTCTATCAGGTGTTACTCTCCTGTACTGTATAATACACACAGTATAACCTAGAGTCACAGTCACACAGCTCTCCTGTCTCTATCAGGTGTTACTCTCCTGTACTGTATAATACACACAGTATAACCCGGAGTCACAGTCACACAGCTCTGCTGTCTCTATCAGGTGTTACTCTCCTGTACTGTATAATACACACAGTATAACCCAGAGTCACAGTCACACAGCTCTCCTGTCTCTATCAGGTGTTACTCTCCTGTACTGTATAATACACACAGTATAACCCGGAGTCACAGTCACACAGCTCTCCTGTCTCTATCAGGTGTTACTCTCCTGTACTGTATAATACACACAGTATAACCCAGAGTCACAGTCACACAGCTCTCCTGTCTCTATCAGGTGTTACTCTCCTGTACTGTATAATACACACAGTATAACCCAGAGTCACAGTCACACAGCTCTCCTGTCTCTATCAGGTGTTACTCTCCTGTACTGTATAATACACACAGTATAACCCAGAGTCACAGTCACACAGCTCTCCTGTCTCTATCAGGTGTTACTCTCCTGTACTGTATAATACACACAGTATAACCCAGAGTCACAGTCACACAGCTCTCCTGTCTCTATCAGGTGTTACTCTCCTGTACTCTGTAATACACACAGTATAACCCAGAGTCACAGTCACACAGCTCTCCTGTCTCTATCAGGTGTTACTCTCCTGTACTGTATAATACACACAGTATAACCCAGAGTCACAGTCACACAGCTCTCCTGTCTCTATCAGGTGTTACTCTCCTGTACTGTATAATACACACAGTATAACCCGGAGTCACAGTCACACAGCTCTCCTGTCTCTATCAGGTGTTACTCTCCTGTACTGTATAATACACACAGTATAACCCAGAGTCACAGTCACACAGCTCTCCTGTCTCTATCAGGTGTTACTCTCCTGTACTGTATAATACACACAGTATAACCCAGAGTCACAGTCACACAGCTCTGCTGTCTCTATCAGGTGTTACTCTCCTGTACTGTATAATACACACAGTATAACCCAGAGTCACAGTCACACAGCTCTCCTGTCTCTATCAGGTGTTACTCTCCTGTACTGTATAATACACACAGTATAACCTGGAGTCACAGTCACACAGCTCTCCTGTCTCTATCAGGTGTTACTCTCCTGTACTGTATAATACACACAGTATAACCCGGAGTCACAGTCACACAGCTCTCCTGTCTCTATCAGGTGTTACTCTCCTGTACTCTGTAATACACACAGTATAACCCAGAGTCACAGTCACACAGCTCTCTTGTCTCTATCAGGTGTTACTCTCCTGTACTGTATAATACACACAGTATAACCCAGAGTCACAGTCACACAGCTCTCCTGTCTCTATCAGGTGTTACTCTCCTGTACTGTATAATACACACAGTATAACCCAGAGTCACAGTCACACAGCTCTGCTGTCTCTATCAGGTGTTACTCTCCTGTACTGTATAATAAACACAGTATAACCCAGAGTCACAGTCACACAGCTCTCCTGTCTCTATCAGGTGTTACTCTCCTGTACTGTATAATACACACAGTATAACCTGGAGTCACAGTCACACAGCTCTCCTGTCTCTATCAGGTGTTACTCTCCTGTACTGTATAATACACACAGTATAACCCAGAGTCACAGTCACACAGCTCTCCTGTCTCTATCAGGTGTTACTCTCCTGTACTGTATAATACACACAGTATAACCCAGAGTCACAGTCACACAGCTCTCCTGTCTCTATCAGGTGTTACTCTCCTGTACTGTATAATACACACAGTATAACCTAGAGTCACAGTCACACAGCTCTCCTGTCTCTATCAGGTGTTACTCTCCTGTACTCTGTAATACACACAGTATAACCCAGAGTCACAGTCACACAGCTCTCTTGTCTCTATCAGGTGTTACTCTCCTGTACTGTATAATACACACAGTATAACCTGGAGTCACAGTCACACAGCTCTGCTGTCTCTATCAGGTGTTACTCTCCTGTACTGTATAATACACACAGTATAACCCAGAGTCACAGTCACACAGCTCTCCTGTCTCTATCAGGTGTTACTCTCCTGTACTGTATAATACACACAGTATAACCCGGAGTCACAGTCACACAGCTCTCCTGTCTCTATCAGGTGTTACTCTCCTGTACTGTATAATACACACAGTATAACCCAGAGTCACAGTCACACAGCTCTCCTGTCTCTATCAGGTGTTACTCTCCTGTACTGTATAATACACACAGTATAACCTGGAGTCACAGTCACACAGCTCTCCTGTCTCTATCAGGTGTTACTCTCCTGTACTGTATAATACACACAGTATAACCCAGAGTCACAGTCACACAGCTCTCCTGTCTCTATCAGGTGTTACTCTCCTGTACTCTGTAATACACACAGTATAACCCAGAGTCACAGTCACACAGCTCTCCTGTCTCTATCAGGTGTTACTCTCCTGTACTGTATAATACACACAGTATAACCCAGAGTCACAGTCACACAGCTCTCCTGTCTCTATCAGGTGTTACTCTCCTGTACTGTATAATACACACAGTATAACCTAGAGTCACAGTCACACAGCTCTCCTGTCTCTATCAGGTGTTACTCTCCTGTACTCTGTAATACACACAGTATAACCCAGAGTCACAGTCACACAGCTCTCTTGTCTCTATCAGGTGTTACTCTCCTGTACTGTATAATACACACAGTATAACCTGGAGTCACAGTCACACAGCTCTGCTGTCTCTATCAGGTGTTACTCTCCTGTACTGTATAATACACACAGTATAACCCAGAGTCACAGTCACACAGCTCTCCTGTCTCTATCAGGTGTTACTCTCCTGTACTGTATAATAAACACAGTATAACCCAGAGTCACAGTCACACAGCTCTCCTGTCTCTATCAGGTGTTACTCTCCTGTACTCTGTAATACACACAGTATAACCCAGAGTCACAGTCACACAGCTCTCCTGTCTCTATCAGGTGTTACTCTCCTGTACTCTGTAATACACACAGTATAACCCGGAGTCACAGTCACACAGCTCTCCTGTCTCTATCAGGTGTTACTCTCCTGTACTCTGTAATACACACAGTATAACCCAGAGTCACAGTCACACAGCTCTCTTGTCTCTATCAGGTGTTACTCTCCTGTACTGTATAATACACACAGTATAACCCAGAGTCACAGTCACACAGCTCTCCTGTCTCTATCAGGTGTTACTCTCCTGTACTGTATAATACACACAGTATAACCCAGAGTCACAGTCACACAGCTCTGCTGTCTCTATCAGGTGTTACTCTCCTGTACTGTATAATAAACACAGTATAACCCAGAGTCACAGTCACACAGCTCTCCTGTCTCTATCAGGTGTTACTCTCCTGTACTGTATAATACACACAGTATAACCTGGAGTCACAGTCACACAGCTCTCCTGTCTCTATCAGGTGTTACTCTCCTGTACTGTATAATACACACAGTATAACCCAGAGTCACAGTCACACAGCTCTCCTGTCTCTATCAGGTGTTACTCTCCTGTACTGTATAATACACACAGTATAACCTGGAGTCACAGTCACACAGCTCTCCTGTCTCTATCAGGTGTTACTCTCCTGTACTGTATAATACACACAGTATAACCTGGAGTCACAGTCACACAGCTCTCCTGTCTCTATCAGGTGTTACTCTCCTGTACTGTATAATACACACAGTATAACCTGGAGTCACAGTCACACAGCTCTCCTGTCTCTATCAGGTGTTACTCTCCTGTACTGTATAATACACACAGTATAACCCAGAGTCACAGTCACACAGCTCTCCTGTCTCTATCAGGTGTTACTCTCCTGTACTCTGTAATACACACAGTATAACCCAGAGTCACAGTCACACAGCTCTCCTGTCTCTATCAGGTGTTACTCTCCTGTACTGTATAATACACACAGTATAACCCGGAGTCACAGTCACACAGCTCTCCTGTCTCTATCAGGTGTTACTCTCCTGTACTGTATAATACACACAGTATAACCCAGAGTCACAGTCACACAGCTCTCCTGTCTCTATCAGGTGTTACTCTCCTGTACTGTATAATACACACAGTATAACCCGGAGTCACAGTCACACAGCTCTCCTGTCTCTATCAGGTGTTACTCTCCTGTACTGTATAATACACACAGTATAACCCAGAGTCACAGTCACACAGCTCTCCTGTCTCTATCAGGTGTTACTCTCCTGTACTGTATAATACACACAGTATAACCCAGAGTCACAGTCACACAGCTCTGCTGTCTCTATCAGGTGTTACTCTCCTGTACTGTATAATACACACAGTATAACCCAGAGTCACAGTCACACAGCTCTCCTGTCTCTATCAGGTGTTACTCTCCTGTACTGTATAATACACACAGTATAACCTGGAGTCACAGTCACACAGCTCTCCTGTCTCTATCAGGTGTTACTCTCCTGTACTGTATAATACACACAGTATAACCCGGAGTCACAGTCACACAGCTCTCCTGTCTCTATCAGGTGTTACTCTCCTGTACTCTGTAATACACACAGTATAACCCAGAGTCACAGTCACACAGCTCTCTTGTCTCTATCAGGTGTTACTCTCCTGTACTGTATAATACACACAGTATAACCCAGAGTCACAGTCACACAGCTCTCCTGTCTCTATCAGGTGTTACTCTCCTGTACTGTATAATACACACAGTATAACCCAGAGTCACAGTCACACAGCTCTCCTGTCTCTATCAGGTGTTACTCTCCTGTACTGTATAATACACACAGTATAACCCGGAGTCACAGTCACACAGCTCTCCTGTCTCTATCAGGTGTTACTCTCCTGTACTGTATAATACACACAGTATAACCTGGAGTCACAGTCACACAGCTCTCCTGTCTCTATCAGGTGTTACTCTCCTGTACTGTATAATACACACAGTATAACCCGGAGTCACAGTCACACAGCTCTCCTGTCTCTATCAGGTGTTACTCTCCTGTACTGTATAATACACACAGTATAACCCGGAGTCACAGTCACACAGCTCTCCTGTCTCTATCAGGTGTTACTCTCCTGTACTGTATAATACACACAGTATAACCCAGAGTCACAGTCACACAGCTCTCCTGTCTCTATCAGGTGTTACTCTCCTGTACTCTGTAATACACACAGTATAACCCAGAGTCACAGTCACACAGCTCTCTTGTCTCTATCAGGTGTTACTCTCCTGTACTGTATAATACACACAGTATAACCCAGAGTCACAGTCACACAGCTCTCCTGTCTCTATCAGGTGTTACTCTCCTGTACTGTATAATACACACAGTATAACCCAGAGTCACAGTCACACAGCTCTCCTGTCTCTATCAGGTGTTACTCTCCTGTACTGTATAATACACACAGTATAACCCGGAGTCACAGTCACACAGCTCTCCTGTCTCTATCAGGTGTTACTCTCCTGTACTGTATAATACACACAGTATAACCTGGAGTCACAGTCACACAGCTCTCCTGTCTCTATCAGGTGTTACTCTCCTGTACTGTATAATACACACAGTATAACCCGGAGTCACAGTCACACAGCTCTCCTGTCTCTATCAGGTGTTACTCTCCTGTACTGTATAATACACACAGTATAACCCAGAGTCACAGTCACACAGCTCTCCTGTCTCTATCAGGTGTTACTCTCCTGTACTCTGTAATACACACAGTATAACCCAGAGTCACAGTCACACAGCTCTCCTGTCTCTATCAGGTGTTACTCTCCTGTACTGTATAATACACACAGTATAACCCGGAGTCACAGTCACACAGCTCTCCTGTCTCTATCAGGTGTTACTCTCCTGTACTGTATAATACACACAGTATAACCCAGAGTCACAGTCACACAGCTCTCCTGTCTCTATCAGGTGTTACTCTCCTGTACTCTGTAATACACACAGTATAACCCAGAGTCACAGTCACACAGCTCTCCTGTCTCTATCAGGTGTTACTCTCCTGTACTGTATAATACACACAGTATAACCCAGAGTCACAGTCACACAGCTCTGCTGTCTCTATCAGGTGTTACTCTCCTGTACTGTATAATACACACAGTATAACCCAGAGTCACAGTCACACAGCTCTCCTTTCTCTATCAGGTGTTACTCTCCTGTACTGTATAATACACACAGTATAACCCGGAGTCACAGTCACACAGCTCTGCTGTCTCTATCAGGTGTTACTCTCCTGTACTGTATAATACACACAGTATAACCTGGAGTCACAGTCACACAGCTCTCCTGTCTCTATCAGGTGTTACTCTCCTGTACTGTATAATACACACAGTATAACCTGGAGTCACAGTCACACAGCTCTCCTGTCTCTATCAGGTGTTACTCTCCTGTACTGTATAATACACACAGTATAACCTGGAGTCACAGTCACACAGCTCTCCTGTCTCTATCAGGTGTTACTCTCCTGTACTGTATAATACACACAGTATAACCCAGAGTCACAGTCACACAGCTCTCATGTCTCTATCAGGTGTTACTCTCCTGTACTGTATAATACACACAGTATAACCCGGAGTCACAGTCACACAGCTCTCCTGTCTCTATCAGGTGTTACTCTCCTGTACTGTATAATACACACAGTATAACCCAGAGTCACAGTCACACAGCTCTCCTGTCTCTATCAGGTGTTACTCTCCTGTACTGTATAATACACACAGTATAACCCAGAGTCACAGTCACACAGCTCTGCTGTCTCTATCAGGTGTTACTCTCCTGTACTCTGTAATACACACAGTATAACCCAGAGTCACAGTCACACAGCTCTCTTGTCTCTATCAGGTGTTACTCTCCTGTACTGTATAATACACACAGTATAACCTGGAGTCACAGTCACACAGCTCTCCTGTCTCTATCAGGTGTTACTCTCCTGTACTGTATAATACACACAGTATAACCTGGAGTCACAGTCACACAGCTCTCCTGTCTCTATCAGGTGTTACTCTCCTGTACTGTATAATACACACAGTATAACCCGGAGTCACAGTCACACAGCTCTCCTGTCTCTATCAGGTGTTACTCTCCTGTACTGTATAATACACACAGTATAACCTGGAGTCACAGTCACACAGCTCTCCTGTCTCTATCAGGTGTTACTCTCCTGTACTGTATAATACACACAGTATAACCCAGAGTCACAGTCACACAGCTCTCTTGTCTCTATCAGGTGTTACTCTCCTGTACTGTATAATACACACAGTATAACCTGGAGTCACAGTCACACAGCTCTCCTGTCTCTATCAGGTGTTACTCTCCTGTACTGTATAATACACACAGTATAACCCGGAGTCACAGTCACACAGCTCTCCTGTCTCTATCAGGTGTTACTCTCCTGTACTGTATAATACACACAGTATAACCCAGAGTCACAGTCACACAGCTCTCCTGTCTCTATCAGGTGTTACTCTCCTGTACTGTATAATACACACAGTATAACCCAGAGTCACAGTCACACAGCTCTCATGTCTCTATCAGGTGTTACTCTCCTGTACTCTGTAATACACACAGTATAACCCAGAGTCACAGTCACACAGCTCTCCTGTCTCTATCAGGTGTTACTCTCCTGTACTGTATAATACACACAGTATAACCCAGAGTCACAGTCACACAGCTCTCCTGTCTCTATCAGGTGTTACTCTCCTGTACTGTATAATACACACAGTATAACCCAGAGTCACAGTCACACAGCTCTCCTTTCTCTATCAGGTGTTACTCTCCTGTACTGTATAATACACACAGTATAACCCAGAGTCACAGTCACACAGCTCTCATGTCTCCCGAGCAGCTCACCCGAGTCTTAAAGAGATGTATAATATCTGTGTCTGCCAAATCTTTGCTTTCTGGTGTCAGGAGAACGGGTCACTTGTTTATCCTAAACATAACATATAGGATCGATCGGGAATATCCTACATATTAGCCATTACAACAAGATTTGTAGATAAACAAAGTTGAAATTCTACTTGTAAATGAAGAATATTCATTTATCGACAGCCCGTAAGCTGAGATCCAGAGGTTCTAATCACAAACAATTCTCTGCAAATTTTCTAAATGTCCAACTGCAGCACAATAATCAAATATTCAGTTTTAAATTATATAGTATTTACTGACCTTTTTTCTTTGCCATGCAGTGTTTGTACTATTTATACGAATGTTTGATGGAAATAGAGCATGCTGGGATATTTCCCAAGTTTATGGAACGTGAAGTGATCAGCTGAATTTTCCTGTTCTGTGCGGTAACGCAAGAGTGTTTGGTGTCATTCCTGCAGGTTCTGTTTAATGTTTAATACATGCGGAGAGGCCGATTAGTGTGTTGGACAAGTGCATGTAATTGTATCTCTCCCATAACACAGCTCCCTCAATCCACAAACAGCTGGAGCTTCATCTGAGCTCGATTCACCTTGACTTTCTAAAATGAGCTTTTACCTTTCAATGTACATTTCATTGTGGATGCACATTAGCACACAATGACACTCAGTCACGTCTATCACTGGTCATTATCCAGCAGAAGAAGACCAAACATCCCTACAGCTGTGGAGACTCAGACATGGACCACTAGAGGCCTCTGGGAAATATACCAAACTACCAGCAGAACTCCTGACTAGTGTCCCTTCTTGACACAAAAAATCTGGACTCCCAACCGAAGTTAAGTCTCCACTCTGTCATCTGTCGGGAGATGTCATATCTCTGTCACCTGTCAGTAATAAGTCACTCTGTCATCTGTTAGGACCAAGTCGCCCCTCTATCATCTATCGGGAGTAAGTCACCACACTGTCATCTGCTAGGAGGTTGTCGCCCCTTTGTCGGGATTAAGTTGCCCCTGTGTCATCTGTCGGGACTAACTTACCCATCTGTCAGGAGTACGTTGCCCCTCTGTCATCTGTCGGGACTAGGTTGCCCCTTTGTTATCTGTCGGGACTAACTTACCCATCTGTTAGGAGTAAGTTGCGCCTCTGTCATCTGTTGAGACTAAGTTGCCACTCTGTTATCTGTCAGGAGTACATTGACCCTCTTTCAGCAGAGGCAGATAAGAGGCCAGCCTACCAAGCAGCAATTGCGCAGATGAGTCTGCCCTGCTGAGCTGCAGTTGGCCAGATGAGGTCACCACACTGAGCAGCAGTTACCCAGATGATGCCGCCCCACGGAGCAGCAGTTGGCCAGATGAGGCTGCCCTACTGAGCTGCAGCTGCCCGGACTAGGCCGTCCCACTGAGCAGCAATTGCCCACACCAGACCGCCCCACTGAGCACCAATTGCCCACACAAGGCCGCCCCACTGAGCACCAATTGTCCACACCAGGCCGCCCCACTAAGCACCAATTGCCCACACCAGGCCGCCCCACTAAGCACCAATTGCCCACACCAGGCCGCCCCACTGAGCAACAATTGCCCACACCAGGCTGCCCCACTAAGCACCAATTGCCCACACCAGGCCTCCTCACTGAGCAACAATTGCCCACACCAGGCCGCCCCACTAAGTACCAATTGCCCACACCAGGCCTCCCCACTGAGCAACAATTGTACACACCAGGCCGCCCCACTGAGCAGCAATTGCCCACACCAGGCCGCCCCACTGAGCAACAATTGTACACACCAGGCCGCCCCACTAAGCACCAATTGCCCACACCAGGCCGCCCCACTGAGCAACAATTGCCCACACCAGGCCTCCCCACTGAGCAACAATTGCCCACACCAGGCCGCCCCACTGAGCAGCAGTTACCCACACCAGGCCGCCCCACTGAGCAGCAGTTACCCACACCAGGCCGCCCCACTGAGCAGCAGTTACCCACACCAGGCCGTCCCACTGAGCAGCAGTTACCCACACCAGGCCGCCCCACTGAGCAGTAGTTACCCACACTAGGCCGCCCCACTGAGCAGCAGTTACCCACACCAGGCCGCCCCACTGAGCAGCAGTTACCCACACTAGGCCAGCACAGAAATACATTATACACATATGGTTAAACGTCCCTTGCGGTACTGATATCTCAGTGACTTTCATACACCTCTACAGAAAACAAACCGCTCAGCTTCTCTCCGTCCTTTTCTCAGAGACGATGCAGGGAGCAGTGTACTGGGAGCACGTCGGGTTATTATTTGGGGGGGATCTCTGGAGAGAGCCTCCACACATCTCAGCAGTCACTTCTCCACGCAGGTTCTCTCATAACATTAGCTATTTCTGTTCCAGCTACAGAGCAGCTTTATCAGCCGTCATACTTCATAGTGACATATCTGACAGAGGGAGCAGGTGAGGGAGCAAGACAAATTAAATAGAACTACTAATATCCAGCCTGCGGCAAGTAAGCCTTGGATATATCCGAGCACTAGAGGATGCCGGCTGTTTATCGAGGCTGCGACTGAAGAGTTACAAACTACCGGATGCTGGGGGGAAACGGGAGCAACCACTCTGACACTTCCTCTCTCTGTCGGAGTCTTCACTGTGGAAAAATAGAGTTTACAGGCAAAGTGTATTAAATAAAACCGATATTTATATACTGTCTGCAGCCAGCCGATTTAATGCCCTTGCGCCGTTGACATCTCTAATTGCGTTTGGCTCAACCTCTGAGCTTTCTCCTTTGATTTCCAGTTTCATCTGGGGAAAGAGATCTAATATTATATGATGTATCGTGTTTACCAGACTGTTCTCGCCCTCCGCCAGGCTCTGTGAAATTGATTGTGTGAGAGAATTATTATTGGGATATAATGTTTAATAAACATGGCTGTCAACTAAACTCACAGCCCGCTGGCAGAGCTTCTAAACCACCCGCCACGGAACTGCCGCCATCAATTGTGTGGAACATGCTCAGGCAGGGCCGGTGCCGTCGCCTGCCTTGTAACTAACCGTCCTTCTGTGGGGTCAGTGATCCCTGGTTTACACAGCAGGGAAATTCGTGGCATTATCATTATTAATATCCTTTATTAATATATTCAGTAGCGCTATACAATACAGGGATTTTATTCATACATATTTTCTCTGCCCCAGAAGAGCTTACAATCTAATTTCCCTAGGCAGCGTAATGGATATTTTTCAATTGTTGCCCAATTATTCGGATTCAGACAACTTATAAAAGATTTATCTTTGGATGAATTGTTAGGGCTCAGTCACCAGAACCTATATCCTAATCTGTCTGACATTCTATCGTACAGGATATGGCTGAAATTACAAGACAGATATAGCCATCAAGACTCTGTCTTCGTACTATTAATATGTAAAGTAGGATTCAGTTCTGTAGCTGCGGCAGAGTCTCTGACATCCAGCCGGATTGTACACTATACATTTGATGCCACTGTAGTTTGGCCATGTCTTATGGTGGCAGCATTCTGCTGATCAGACTCTGTATATAAAGTTCTTTCTTATAATATAGGCCTCTAAATTTACTTTTGTAGATTCATTTTCCTGCTTCATCCTCCAGTCTCTCTGCTTTTCCTTTAGGGTCTTCCCAAGAGGACACGTAGGCCCTCACCTGAGCGCGACGTGCTGTCTCTGTTCTATTAGATCCCAGGCACAAGACAGTAATTCACTGCCACGGGTGATCCCCCAGATATATAACCCAACTGGGAGAATTGACACGTTAAAACCAAACTCAATTTTTTCTGAGACTTATTACGAGTTCTATGACTTCTTTGAAGTCTTTATTGGCAATTTCAGAGCTGCGCGTTATAAGTCATTTCAGCTGTCAATTTTTTAATTCTATCCGTCTGTCTTTCTATCAGGTTACCTCGCTGGTCCGGCACCTATCCATCTGTTTTTATTTTTTCCTCACTGTCTCGCCTGTTTGCTAGTGTATCTCCGTTGCGAATAATAAATCGCCAGGGCTCGTTCTGAGACGGTAAAACAGAAAAACAGCCGGCCCCCGGCCTTTGTTGATCAGTCTGGCGCAGAAAACAAGATGTTTCAAAAAAACAAGTACGCTTGGCAAGTGTGGGACGCATTAATTAATGAAGGAGCCTGTTTGTGTGGCCGGTGAGGAGGCGGGAGACAGGACGGAAATGCCGCCACGGACTCACCTCTCCCATGTTCCAGCCCTGCTCCATCCAATTAGCAGATTAGGAGAAAATGGGACAGAATTTCCATTGCTAAATTCCTTGTTCTCCTCTCGTTCTGCTCAGTAATGATACGGGCTGTGAACGTTAACCATGGCAATGCTGGACCGGATTGTAATACATGCTAGATATAAGGTGCAGCCATCCGGTTGGGGTGACAAATAATATAAATAAATGCTATGACATGTGGATAAATATTAAAATATAAGTAAATGGGGTATGTGCACCTGTGATACAGAATTGAAACATACAACATTAATAACTAAGTAAAAGCCTAATTGCATTCACCGTTCGTTAACACACATGTCATTGTTCTGAAAATCAACCGCTCCCACTCCGTCTAGTGCTTCCTGCTAAAAATTAATTAATTAGCAGTTGGTGGGAGCTGTTCTGTGGACTGAAGGTCTTGTACACTAATCATGTGATCATTCAGAGCCAATGAGAATACCTGAAGTGTGATTGGCTAGCTTAATGCATACATGAATGTAACTCACAATAAATATAACATATGTTTAGATATCTGTTTATTGTTCAGTTGTGGGCAGGTGACAGAAGAACCAGATAAATGTGTATCAGTCACCGTACATAACAACTATCCTGGTTTTGGCAGAAGAGTCTCAATTTGCGGACCTAGAAGTGGGTGGTGTTTTACCCCAACACGGGTGTGGGTTTGGGTTACACATTAGAGTGTTTGGGCAGATTGGGGGCAGAGTTTCTAATAATCTCTGCAGATAATTATTAATAATATAATGATATCTGACCAGGCCTCATCCTTGATTTGATCATCTAGGGCCTGATTCATTAAGGATCTTAAATTAAGAGGTATCTTATTTCAGTCTCCTGGACAAAATAATGTTACAATACAAGGGGGTGCAAACTAGTTTTCTGTTTTGCACATAAGTTAAATCACAGCCGCCGCGGCTCGCATCCTGTCTGTTCCAGCGTCCCGGCCGTCGCCATGACGACCGGGACGTCACTTCCTTCCAGCTCCCGACCGTTGCCAAGGCAACGGCCGGGCAGCGTCGCGGCAGCCAGGCGCTCTTGCGCATTAGGGTCCAATCATTAGATTCAGCCTGTGGCTGAATCAGCAGGACTTAGCCTGCAAGTGTGGAGTTCAGGGCTAAGCCCTGATTGGCCTGTTGGTATCTGGCAATTAGCCTACAACTGTGGCTCTGCTTGTGATTGGCTCTTGGCTGCATTTAAGGCAATGAGGGCTGCTGCCTCATTGCCGGTTATAGCGTTCTGTCCTCAGTCCTGCTGCCTGCTTGTGCTATCTATTTTGGTTCCTGCTACCTTGGATTTGACTACCCGTGTTTTGACCCCTGCTTGTTATTGGACCTGTGAACCTTCTCTTCTGACCTTGACCTTTTGCCTGGAATTCGGATTTTGCTTCTCTGCCTGTAAGTTTGACCCTTCGCTTGCCCTTGGATATTGCATCTGTGCCTGTGACCTTTTGACCTAGGATTCTTCTTATACTACAGTCCACCAATCACTCCACTTCTGGGAACTCCTTTAAGTCAGTATACATTACTCGACCCTCGGTCGGCCCACAGCCCAGTCTGTCCCCACCACTAGGGGCTCCAGCGAACACCTGGCCTTCAGAGTAGTTCCCGAGTTTCACTGTACTGACTTGGGAGTTCCTAACATTATAACCGGCCAAGGAAGATTGGTATCATACGGCCATGGACGGAGAGGAGTCGAATCTGTCCCCAGCCCAGATTCTGGCCAACCAGATACAGGCGGTTTCCCAAGTGGTGCAGAGTTTATCCCAGCGCCTGGCAGTCCAAGAAGGGGCTTCCAGAGACCGGCAGCTCCAGCAAGTTCCCGCTGGTGACACACCGGAGCCTAAGATGAATTTGCCTGACCGATTCTCTGGAAGCAGGCTAGCCTTCCGTAATTTCAAAGAGAGCTGCAAGTTGTACTTTCGTCTGAAACCACGTTCCTCTGGTTCCGAACAACAGAGGGTAGGGATCATCATCTCTTTACTCCAGGGCGACCCTCAGTCTTGGGCCTTCTCCTTGCCTTCCACAAGTCCAGCCTTACAGTCAGTGGATGCTTTTTTCCAAGCTCTGGGGCTATTGTATGATGACCCGAATAGGGTAGCCTCAGCTGAGTCTCATCTCCGTACGCTGAGGCAAGGACGTCGCTCAGCGGAAGAGTATTGTGCGGAATGTCGACGATGGTCCACTGATAGCGCCTGGAACGATCCAGCATTGCGAAGTCAATTTCGCTTAGGACTCACTGAGCAGATAAAGGATTCTTTGGTCCAGTATCCGATATCCGACACGTTGGAGAATTTGATGCAACTCGTTATAAAAATTGATCGTCGGATCAGAGAGAGAAAGGCTGAACGGGAGTCCTCTGCTCCTATGGACGTTTTAGCTAAACTTGATAACACTTTGCCCGATTCCTCTGAACCCATGCAGTTGGGCGCTTATCGTTTGCCTCCGGAGGAACGCTCCAGAAGACGCTCACTAGGCTTGTGTATGTATTGTGGTCAACCAGGCCACTTAGTTCGTTCATGTCCCAGCAAGCCGGGAAACTCCAAAGCCTAAGTGCAAATGAAGAGGTGCGCTTGGGTCTTCAGATTACCTCTTCAGACAATTCTTTATTAGTCCCTGGACGTCTAACTTTCCGTGAGAGATCCATGGACCTGAAAGCTTTTCTTGACAGTGGTGCGGCTGGTAATTTCCTGGATATGCATTTGGCTCAGACACTTGATATTCCACATATCAGGTTAGGATCAAGCATCACCACATGTGGTTTGGATGGTAACCCCTTGCCTGGGGGAAGGATTCTCGCTAGGACTCCAATGGTTCGGTTGTCTGTAGGAGTCCTCCATACGGAGGAGCTCTCCTTCTATCTTATCACTTGTCCCTCTGCTCCTTTGATATTGGGGTATCCCTGGCTTCGCAGTCATAACCCCCTTATTGATTGGAAAACAGGGGAGATTGTCCGTTGGAGTCCCGGGTGCTCTACAACCTGCTTGACCCTGCCTCTTAGAGTTATACAGCCTAGTCCAGAATTGTTGCCGGTACCCTACCAGGACTTCAGTGATGTCTTTTGCAAGAAGAAAGCTGATTCACTTCCACCACACCGGGAATACGACTGCGCAATTGAATTGGTACCCGGTTCTAAGTTGCCCAAAGGGCGTTTATATTCACTATCCCTTCCTGAAACACAGGCCATGGAATTATACGTAAAAGAAAACCTGGAGAAAGGGTTCATCCGCCCTTCTAAGTCTCCGGTAGGCGCAGGTTGTTTTTTAGTTTCTAAAAAAGATGGCAGCCTGGGGCCTTGCATCGACTTCCGTGGACTAAATAGCATCACGATTAAGAACATGTATCCTTTACCCTTGATCTCTGTTCTGTTCGATCAATTAAAAACAGCTACTGTATTCTCTAAGATTGACCTCCGAGGGGCCTACAATCTTATCCGAATCAAGAAAGGGGATGAGTGGAAGACTGCCTTTAATACCCACTCGGGACATTACGAATATCTCGTAATGCCATTCGGTTTGTGCAACGCTTCGGCAGTCTTTCAGGACCTGATTAACGATGTATTACGTGAGTTCTTGGGAAAAACAGTTGTTGTTTATTTGGATGACATCTTAATTTATTCCGAATCCTTATTTCAGCATCGTCAGCACGTCCGCCAGATTTTATTGAGATTACGAGAACATCATCTGTACGCAAAACAGGAGAAATGCGAATTTGAGGTGTCCACAGTGGCATTCCTGGGTTATATCATCTCCTCATCAGGATTCGCTATGGATCCCGCCAAGGTGCAGGCAATTCAAGATTGGGTCCTACCTACTAACTTGAAGGCGATCCAAAGATTCCTTGGCTTCGCCAATTATTACCGAAGGTTTATTGGCTCATTCTCCTCATTAGTGGCTCCTATCACTGCCCTCATTGGAAAAGGAGCTAACCCAGCGGAGTGGTCCGCAGAAGCACTGGCAAGTTTCTCAGCTCTCAAAGCTGCCTTCATTTCCGCTCCAGTCCTTAGACACCCTGACCCAGGACTTCCGTTTATTGTGGAGGTGGACGCTTCGGATGTCGGTGCTGGTGCCATTCTCTCTCAGAAAGACCCACAGAGTAAAAAGTTACATCCTTGTGCATTTTTCTCGAGAAAGTTTCTGCCTGCGGAATGTAATAATGACGTCGGAAACCGTGAATTATTTGTAAATCTGCAGAACATCACCTAAGTGTATTAAGCTGCTGTCACACGGGTGTTTTATAGCGCTGCATTGTGGGACACAGTGAGCCTGATTCAATAAGTAAAGCAAAAAAAGGAGCAACTTTGCACCTTAGCAAAACCATGTTGCATTGGAGGGGGAGGTAAATGCAAAATGAAGGACAGATTAATAGCTGCGGTAGGAAATGTCCTAGATCAATGTGTTACATGAAAAAGCAGTCAGTATTTTCCTAATATGTAAAATAATACAGTCATTTGCACCCCTTGCATTGTACATGGTTTGTCCCGGAGAAACATACTCGTTTCTTGCCTTAACTTAATGAATCAGGCCCTCTGTTTCTCTAACACACAAGCACTTTAGCTGTGTAAATAAGATATGAATGATATTATAGCTTGAGCGCCGTCATGTGAAAGCTGTATAGCAGTTAACAAGCTTGTGTGACACCAGCCTTATCCTGACCCTCCTCCTTCCTATCATTCCCTCTTACCTGCATGATAGATTACTCTTGTTGTGTACATTGTTTAATGTAACATAAAATAAAACGGTATAGATAATGGTGGTGAAGAAAGGGGTCTTGCACACAGGACTGCACCCCTCATCCCCAATCTCTCTCCTTTCCTCCATAGGTGCAGGATTTATACCCTCATTAGGCAAAGCTGTGAGCTGCTAAATGCCGGCTTCTCTGCTGTGCTGGTCCCCTTTAACAGCCAGGGGAGACCCCTCCCCCACGTGCTGTAGTCATGTAGGAATGATGAAGATATTCGGCTCTCTTCTTATATTCATGTAGAAATGATGAAGTTACTGAGCGCCCGGCTGCTTGCTCAGTCTCTGTTACACAGGAGAATCTGCTGCCTCCTATTATATATTACACCCCTGCAGCCCTCAACTACTCTGCCAAGGACCTGATCCTCCCTATATCTCTACGTCCCCGACCCCTTTATCCACATATACCCCATCACTGCAGACCCCCACAGATATCTGGGCGGCCTCACAATACTACAGTGATTCACAAGATTTCTACCTCAATTTTGTGCCTCATGCCTCGCTGATGGTGATCCCAATGGATTTACAAAAAGATCTCCAAAAGTGTGCAATAAACTGGGATCCTCGGTCCGATACAATGTCTTCGGGAAGCCCATGGAGACGAAAGATATGTGTGAGCAACAAGGTGGCCAAGGTCCTGGCATCAGGTAAATTGGGTAAGGATATAAAATGTGCCATCTTACTGAATCGGTCCACCACTACCCAAATGGTGTTATGACCTGTAGATACTGGCAGGTCAACAATAAAATCCATCGAAAGATGAGTCCAAGGCCTGGTTGGAGCAGGTAAGGGTAACAGTAGACCAGAAGGACGATTTCTAGGAGATTTGTTTCTGGCACATTCAGGACAGGCACGGACATAAGTCTCCACATCATCCGATAAGGTAGGCCACCAAAGCCAGCGAGAAAGAATTTCGATAGTCCTACGAATTCCTAGATGACCAGCAGAGCGGTTATTGTGACCTTCTATGAGAACCGATTTCCTAAGGTGCACCGGAACAAATAATTTATTGGCAGGTGTCTGCACCGGAGCGATTTTCTGGAAGTGACGGATAGTGGCTCCTAAATCCTGGGTGAGTCCGAGATGAATCGTGGTTGAAGGAACAATAGGCAACGGGTCAGGTGACTGAGGATGATGGGCCAAAAAACTTCGGGACAACGAATCGGCTTTAGAATTTTTGGAACCTGGACGAAATGTGATGATGAACCTAAATCTGGTGAAGAATAGGGCCCAGCGAGCCTGCCTGGGATTCGGAGTTGTAGTTCCCCCAGGTCCAGTGACACAGGATTGTGGTGTCCAGATGCATCGTCTCACAATAATGTTGGCTACATTACACTGAGACATGAGGTACTGTGTACCTCGGTGATTTCAATAGACCTCAGTGAATTGATTAACTGCTTAATTGTTGAACTGCTTAATCTTTGTGCTGGTCACAAAATGTCTGCCTGCGCTGGTCTTTATTTACCACACGTGTCTGGACTGTCCTTCCAAAGCATCAAGAGGTCGGAATGGAGACAAAAATGGAGACTGTGCCTCCTAAATCAGGACAGTTAGGAGGTGTGCAGTGCCTCATTATCCGCCATCACTTTGCAGAACACGTGACCGAGTTTAGAGCCTCATTCTCCGCCATCACTTCGCAGAACACGTGACGCTGCAGAGCGCAGTGGACTCTTACTCTTATTCCACCAGAAATACGAATCCATTCTCTATAGATCTATAATGTATCTGTGTAATTTTGTTGTTTAGTAAATAAAAACAGGATTAAGACGTCACGTCTGGATTTATTCCCAGCATTATGGTAAATGTCTCTGCGCTCAGCGCTCCCGGCTCATCTTTTGTTTTTTTCCGTTGAATCGCAGATTAAGTTTTTTCTTTTGTTAAGAAATAGCTGTTTTTAAAGAATTAATCACAAATGATATTGCTCTATGTACAGCTGTGTTTACATCCCCGCAGCCTGTTTATTAGTGTCACACAGGCACAGCACCACCACATGGCGGCTCGCAGTATTACAGGCAGCAGAGAGAGCGCAGTGTCCCATTCTAGAGGTGTGATGATGGGTACTGTGCTCCGTACTGATGGCAGAGAATGAAGCTATGTGTCTGCACACTGCACACCTCCTTATCTGTCCTGATTTAGGAGGCCCCAATGTTATCCCAATTCCAGGACAGTTGTGCCCCAATGATGGATGCCCCTCCGGCAGCATTGAAGAGATGTTTTTCCGGGGGGGATTTTTCCACCTCTTGATGTGCCGGACGGACCACTTTGTCACCCATTAATTCACTAGGAACTAGAGACATCACTGAGGCACCAAACACCTCATGCCTCAGTGTATAGTTGCCAACAGCTCCAGGGACACATTGTAGCTGAAACGATATCTGGGGACCACCACCCTGTCTCGCTGGGCCTTGGAGAACTATAACTCCCACCGTTTCTCATGTTTGCTGTGCTACATTATAACATACATTATTTTTATATGATTTATTTGAAATACTAATAATAATTACAAGTTGCTGGGAATGAGAATCGCATCCAAGATGCAGAGAAAGTAGGACGTTATTGTCTAACCGGCCTGATCTATAGCCGTCAGAGAGGAGACGCATCGGAGCGGTGTTGGGAAGAGTTAACGTAGGAAGGTTATTAAACTCCTCTCTGCACTCTCTGCTTCCCATCCCAGCGGATGTTGTTACTACCATCCCAGAGCACTGTTTTACTGATATCAGAAAGCAGGACAATAGCTCTGGGTCTTATGATGAGGTCTCAGGCTGACTGAGGGGCTGTCACAATGCTCCCACTATCCAGGGACTGACATGTAGCTACGAAAGTCACCCCACTAACAATATCTCCCAATTAGAGAGAACAAGTCATTGTGCACAGAGAGCGTTGTGCGGGCTGTCATTGTACCCCAACACCTTCTTTATGCCACTGTCTGGTAAAGTCTTGTAATGATGGCAGAATTGGGGGTGCGTGATCTGTGTGTGTACCGGTTTCAGCATCCCTGTTATCTCAGCAGGATGATGACCAGAAGTTACGATGCAGCTACTGGCAAAGTTATTGAGCGCCGAGCACGACGTAGTTCATAGCTTAAGCTGATAACCTCGGTATGCGGACTACGGGGTGGAGGCGGATGGACTCGACAGTCTTCATGACAAAGAACCGTTGCAGATTTCTTCTACAACAAATAAGAATCCGAAGGTGTCATCTCGACGACGTGCAAATACCAAGGTCACCCTATGAAGCCCCACCATCAGAGCGCCATTTTGTCATCCACATGAAACAAAACTCAGGCTTGTTTAACACCCTCCAGCGGTTCCACAACACTGTAGCAGCAATGTTGCCGTAACCGTGAATCCCACACACAAGAAATGGAATAAATTCTGTGGCCTGTGGCTTGGAGCTGTCATTTTCTGGTGAGACGGACAAAAGGTAGTTTAAGCCAGAATGAGACAAAGGATCAAACGTTTGTCAGCAATAACCAGACACACAATTACACGCGATCGATATTACTGCCCTGGGTTCAAGCATTTAATCACAATATAATATATTATTACAGACAGGAAGAGACTGTAGATAACTGAGAGAAGCAGTCGGACGTGACTGGCCTACTAGGAGCTGCCGGGAAAATGCAAGTTTTATGCTTGCCACTGCTCAATTAGAAATCAGCTTGCACGGTTATAACACCTGAAAGACTGGCGGGGTCACGCGGCAGCTGGGGAGATCGATACTCCGTGTCTGCTGGAGCAGTAATGCCGCCCGTCTCATTACACAGGTTTACTTACAAGTAATGGATTTAGCAGCAAGCAAATTGCAACATACTCTTTACAAATTACAGGTAAACAACAGCCAACTCCCAGTATCTCAGCCGCCTTTTGTTGTGCGAGATGGGGAGAGGTGGATTTATCAGTAGTATCAGAGCCGTACAGAAGGCCGGGATGTCTATCACTGATAAACTTTTCATCTGTCAGGCTGCCGGCAGAAAACCGCTTTCTAATTAAAAAGGTCTCCTTCATATAATGGAATTACACAAGTTCTCAGTTCCTGCAGGATATTGCAGAAAGTTGGTGGCGAGCCCAATGGTGTCAGTGTGAATAATGGGAAGTATATATTTGGTTATGCACTGACCGTGGATATAATCTGACACACATATAACGCCAACACAATAAGTGTTTTTCCCCCCATGAAATACATTTATTAGGATGTAATTACAGTCTACGGTAATTTAAATTTTTCCAGTTGCTCCTGATACAAACACATGTTCTAACATTCATACACAGCCGTCATCACTACTAATTGGCACTTTCACCTGCCTACGGAATATGTTGGCGCTATAAAAATAAATGATGATGATGATGACCTATAGCTGGTGCAAGAGATAAAGCAGAAAATCACGTACCTGAGAGATACCCAGAGCTGGATTGGACGTTGCTGCGTGCACTCAAGCTTGGCACGCCCTTACTGTATATTGTGCATCCGCCCCCTAATTCTCCGTTTCTCCACTGAAACCGTAGCCTGTAGTAAGGGTCCTTTGTGTGCGAAGATAAATTGGAAGCTGTTATGTTCTCTGGTGTATGGTCCGGTTCTGGGCATGTGCATTATACGCAACGTATCACCATTTACACTCCTTAGTAAATCAGGCCCTCTATGTGATTAACTTACCCCTTTAATGGATCTCCCTCTATAGTAACAGGTGCCATAATTACTGACCCAGTGAAATAGGGTTGTTCACCTGTGTATGATTGGAGAAATCCTAGTATACCATCATCTTTACAATATGGGGCGTAGAGCATAAACCAGCCAGACCCGCTTTATAATGATACCACCCCTAGAATGATCCCTCATTCCCATGCACTATCCTCTCTCCTTTCTATCCTGTCATCATCATCATCATCATCATTTATATAGCGCCAACATATTCCGTAGCGCTTTACAATTGGGGAAAAACGTAATAAACTAATAAACAAACTGGGTAAAACAGACAAAGAGGTGAGAAGGCCCTGCTCGCAAGCTTACAATCTATGGGACAATGGGAGATTGACACATGAGGTTAAGTATACATTTTGCATCTTGGCCCAGCCAGACTGCAAAGGTAAAAGTGACTCATAAGCTAAATGATCCTGTCACACAACAATGTTGGTCCGGGGGTAGTTGTCTTCTGTGAAATTGTGTCCTAAGCAGAATGAATTACCGGGGAAGACAATAAGCCCGTTCCTGGCAAGGTATTGGAATCCAGACAGTGAGAATTCTCTGGGCTGTTTATCTGGGAGTTTACAGGGATTATCGAGTTACCAAGGCAGAGATCTGAACGTGTATACTAACAGCAGGACCCGAGACTGACGCTGTGTGACATGATGGTATTCACAGCCCCCCCTTGAAACCACATCTCTGGGCCCACTGCGGACCCTGTGTCTCTCTCCAGGGAACTGATCACTATTCACATGATTCTCCATCTTAGCCGCTGACACTTCGCAGTGATGATCTATTATGCTGATACCCTGGGAGCAGCCTCTCGTCGTCACACGGGGCTGATGGCGGCCGCTTCGTGAGGGGTTAAATGCGTAATTAGAGCAGATGATATATAGGAAAGAAATGAAACGCGTACACTGTGCGGAACACAAACCCGAAAGCCTCGGAATCGGGGATCAGCAAAGCAGAGCAGTAATTAATCACACATAATAACTGCATTAACGGTAATTAACTGTAAATAATAGTGACAAGAGGTTTATTTCACAGATATGAAGTGTCACATTGTTGCCGCAGGGAAAACCTCTGTGTTTTACAGCTATCAAAGGGGAGTTAATTGTAGCTCGGAGAGAATAGAGGACTCCTCGAGATGCGGATTTGAACTGGTCTCTGACAGTTTGGAGGGGGGTTTCATTTGCAGCCTCTCCCCGTTTCCGTCTCTGGTTAGGTAGGCCAAAAGCATCCTGCAACCAATTGCCAGACTTATCCTGAGCCCCCTTTTCACATTGATCTCTCTATGGCTCCTACAGGCGACGCATTTCACCAAGCTACGTGCAATTTCCGTTATCATCGTCGATTGACTTATGGTGGTTGACCAGGCTTTAATTTATAGCTGTGTGTGAGCCTTTGTGCAACTTTTACTAAGAACAATGTACCTCTCTCCCACCCCTTTTTGTTCCCACTGACGCCTTTCAGTCATGTTTTTATACAATCAGGCAGATGTTCCTATTTGTTGTACTGAGGAAGGAATTAATACATAAACCTTCTCCTTTACTGAGACCATGTTTGCACTACATGAAGTGATATAAGAGTCAGTCTCAGAGCATGGAGCGGGGTTTCCCACCCTGGGGAGCAGGGTAGCCCTGCAGACTCATTAGAGGACCAGCTGAGTCAGCATCCAGCAGTCTGCAATGGGGTCAGTAGCGTCATATGGTCTAACAGATGGTGCCCTGGGGGGCAGTAAAGCAGAAGATAATGGTCACCTGGGGAGGGGGGTTCATGTTTAGCACAGTCTCTCCGTGTTTATGAACATACCATAAGGAGAACAAGTCCCCAGTCTGTAATAACAGCTCAGCTCCATCCTCTGTCTTATACAAACATGTGTTAGGTACTAATACTGCAGACCTGTTCTCCTGGGTGCCTGCTCCGTGTATCTACTACTACGTTTCACCACTCTGTGTCTCTGTGGTGTGTGTGTGTGTGTGTGTGTGTGTCATGTATTTAATCCATACTCCCACACATACCTCTCATCCTGCATTGTATGTGAGAGTACACACCTCGTACCTCTATCCCTCTCTATGTGACAGTACACACCTCATACCTCTATCCCTCTCTATGTGACAGTACACACCTCCTACCTCTCTCCGTCTCCTCTATGTGACAGTACACACCTCATACCTCTCTCCGTCTCCTCTATGTGACAGTACACACCTCATACCTCTCTCCCCCCCTCTATGTGACAGTACACACCTCGTACCTCTCTCCCCCATATATAACAGTACACACCTCGTACCCCCCCATGTAACAGTACACGCCTCGTACCTCTCTCCCCCATGTAACAGAACACACCTTGTACCTCTCTCCCCCCATGTAACAGTACACACCTCGTACCTCTCTCCCCTCATGTCACAGTACACACCTCATACCTTTCTCCCTCCCCTCTATGTGACAGTACACACCTCGTACCTCTATCCCTCTCTATGTGACAGTACACACCTCATACCTCTCTCCATCTCCTCTATGTGACAGTACACACCTCGTACCTCTCTCCCACTCCTCTACGTGACAGTACACACCTCGTACCTCTCTCCCTCCCCTCGATGTGACAGTACACACCTCGTACCTCTCTCCCCCCATGTAACAGTACACACCTCGTACCTCTCTGGCCAGCATGTAACAGTAAACACCTCGTACCTCTCTCCCCCCATGTAACAGTACACACCTCGTACCCCTCTGGCCAGCATGTGACAGTGCTGTATCACTATGTGCCGGGCAGTACATGAATTCACGTTGAGGTTTCTCACTGCTACAGAATAGCAAAAAAAATGTAAATTGATGAAATCCCTAATAAAGAAGTTTTATTCTACAGTGAAATGGATCCATCGATTTCAGTATTGCGCAGCCCACAGAGCGCTGCGTCCTCGGGTAGGAGAATAAATCCAGCTGCACTTAACTGAATGGGAATTGATTGAAGTTCCCAATTCTCTAAAGATGGCAAATCAATGCTGGGACGAATGGCTTCAAATTCTATTCTTCTATAAGCTGCTGTACGAAGCCTATTTCCATGTACACAGCATCCCCCTGTATTACCCCTGACCTGCATACCCTCTATAATACCCCTGATCTGCATACACTCTATATTACCTCTGTCCTGTATACCCTCTATACTACCCCTGTCCAGTATAACATCTATACTACCCCTGTCCAGTATAACATCTATACTACCCCTGTCCAGTATACCCTTTATAGCCCCTTCATTCTCCTACAAATACATATTACCCCTGTTCTGTAGTACTAGTCCTGCTGTTATTATAATTTATTTATTTAGGGCAGCACGGTGGTTCAGTGGTTAGCACTTCTGCCTCACAGCGCTGGGGTCATGAGTTCAATTCCGACCATGGTCTTATCTGTGTGTAGTTTGTATATTCTCCCCGTGTTTGCGTGTGTTTCCTCCAGGTGCTCCGGTTTCTTCCCACACTCCAAAAGCATACTAGTAGGTTAATTGGCTACTAATAAATTTGACCCTAGTCTCTCTTTCTCTCTGTGTCTGCGTGTCTGTATGTTAGGAAATTTAGACTATAAGCCCTAATGGGGCAGGGACTGATGTGAGTGAGTTCTCTGTACAGCACTGCGGAATTAGTGGTGCTATATAAATAAATGGTGATGATTTATTTAGCGACAATGGTTCTGCACTGCGGTACAGTAAGTGAACTTCATTATCCACACATGGGGGAGTGAGGGGACTAATAGGGTGCTATATAAGAGGGGATTTTGTGTCTGTTGGTATCAGTTTTTGAGGTAAAAAAAGAGGCAAAGTCGGTAGCGATAAGGGAGGAGGAGGAGGAGGGCTTTGGAGGGGGTTGGAAGACTGAGAAGAGAGACATGAAGGATTGTTCGGCGAGGGCGACTGCAGAGTTGTAGTAGGTGAGGGTCAATTTGAAGTGGAGGAAGTCAGCAAGGGAGCAAGATTTCTTCTAGAGTCATTCATCTGTGCAAGAGTATTATGTAGGAATTGGGTCTTTTTGTAGTACCAAGGTTCGGTGGTAGTTATTATACCGACGGTCGGAATCCCGACAACTGGTATAACGACTAAATAATGCCAATGCTAGCAATGATGACAGATATAAAATGTAGACTTGCCATTATAAAGACAAAGCAGATCTCCGATATCACTTCTTGACGTCTGCTATAGGTTCCGACTGAAGGAAATGACGGCACTTTCAAATTCCGTCAGTTACAATCGAGACACTGTTTAGAGTGAAAATGTCACGACCCGCTGCAAACTTAAAGTAAGCAAAGCGTTAGGTTACGTTTAGGGTTAGGGATGATATTACACGCTTTTAAAAACAAAAATCTGTGTGTGTCCATTAGAACTGACGCCATTTCCTTCTTTTTGGAATCTAGAGCCGCCATCAATAACTCATATCAGACATCTGCTTTGCCTTCATAATGGAATGTCTACATTTTATATCTGTCGCCATTACTAGCATTGGCATTATTCAGTCGTTATATCAGTTGTTGGAATTCCAACCGCCAGTGTAACGTACCCAACCCCCAAGGTTGGGTTTTGGAGCAGCAGAGGCTTACTGGTATGGCTGGGGTTGAGGGCAGAGGTGAGGGTGTGGCTGTAGAGGAAGACAACCTGGCTGGGACAGTCCAGGGCAGTTATTGGAGAGAGGAGTGTTCCATGAGAGGAAACAATTGCATATATTTAGTGAAGGAGGCATTAGGTGGAGGGGGGCGAAAGAGAGGAGGTGGTGATCAGAGAGCAGGAAGGGACAATTGGAGAAATCAGATAGAGTGCAGATGTGCAAGTAGATAAGGTCGAGTGAGTGACTGAAACAGTGGAAGAGGAAGGAGGTCCACTTGAGAGGCCAAAGGAAATTGAGAAGGAGAGAAGTTTGATGGTAGTAGTGGCCGTAATGTTATCAATAGGGAAGTTGAAGTTACTCAAGATGGTGGAGGGGAGGTCAGAGGACAGGGAGTGGGAGAGCCATACTACAAAGTTATCAAATAATTAGGAGGCAAGGCCAGGAGATGGTGGGTGATGGAAGTGGATGGGGTAAAAGATACAGATGACATGGACCTCAAAGGAAAAGAAAGAAAGGGGGACTCAGGTGGAGTGACTTGGAAAATGGAAGAGAGCAGGATGCCCACGCCGCCTAGATGGTCTCCAGATCTGGTGCTCAGGGGGAGAGGGGAGGTTGGGCTGGATCAGGGCTGGTGATATGGGTGGGAAGAAAGGGTGGGTATAGGATGGAGGCGGGTGGGAATAGGACAGGAGTAGGTCCCGGGTATAGGGAAGATGTCCCCAGTGGTCAGGAGATGTGGGAGGAAGACATATGGGGGAGGGGCTTGGAGATGTGGGAGGGCTGGAGGGAGGTGGCTACAGTTACTATTCCAGCTCATATGAGAGGTTAGAATGATGGATGGAATTGTTACAGTAACTACTTCTAGGTAGTGTGATTGGATTGGTCACTTGACTGCACTGGTCGGACAGTTTCATGATCTTGATTTGTGGACCTCTAAAATCCCAGCAATACTTTCACTGATTGGAAATCTCAGCTCTAATTGCTGGCTGTATATTACATTTATTTACTATATAGCTCTGTTACCGCTCGGAGGAAAGGTACAATTAAGTGGTAAATTACTCCTCGGATAGTACTTATCTGAGGAATGTCTGTGGTAATAACTGTAACTTGTATTTCTTCCGCAGTTACACAGCGTTACTCCTGATAGAGTGTCTCTTTGTTTCACTTCATCACAGGTCAGACATTACTTATAGGGAAGAGATCCAGTCTATGAATGTCTGCTCCAAAGTCTAGTGGGCACAAAAGGAAAACTTATAATGAAAAAACCAATTCATTTAAAGTACTTAGAAGAATATTGGCATGTTTAAAGCAAAGCGTCTTACATACAAAGAACATTTCTGTATTGTGACATTTCTCAAGATTTGTTTTGAATATTTCTAGCCTATTTTGGTTACATTATATGCAAGTCATGTATCAAGAATGTGCCGATTCAATCAGTATTTACAGAGAATGTCATACCCGGCAGTGTCCAGCATGTTACACCCAGGGGCACAGGGAATGTCATACCCGGCAGTGTCCAGCATGTTACACCCAGGGGCACAGGGAATGTCATACCCGGCAGTGTCCAGCATGTTACACCCAGGGGCACAGGGAATGTCATACCCTGCAGTGTCCAGCATGTTACACCCAGGGGCACAGAGAATGTCATACCCTGCAGTGTCCAGCATGTTACACCCAGGGGCACAGAGAATGTCATACCCTGCAGTGTCCAGCATGTTACACCCAGGGGCACAGAGAATGTCATACCCTGCAGTGACCAGCATGTTACACCAAGGGGCACAGAGAATGTCATACCCGGCAGTGTCCAGCATGTTACACCCAGGGGCACAGAGAATGTCATACCCTGCAGTGTCCAGCATGTTACACCCAGGGGCACAGAGAATGTCATACCCTGCAGTGTCCAGCATGTTACACCCAGGGGCACAGGGAATGTCATACCCTGCAGTGTCCAGCATGTTACACCCAGGGGCACAGAGAATGTCATACCCTGCAGTGTCCAGCATGTTACAGCCAGGGGCACAGGGAATGTCATACCCGGCAGTGTCCAGCATGTTACACCCAGGGGCACAGAGAATGTCATACCCGGCAGTGTCCAACATGTTACACCCAGGGGCACAGCGAATGTCATACCCTGCAGTGTCCAGCATGTTACACCCAGGGGCACAGAGAATGTCATACCCTGCAGTGTCCAGCATGTTACACCCAGGGGCACAACAGAGAATGTCATACCCTGCAGTGTCCAGCATGTTACACCCAGGGGCACAGGGAATGTCATACCCTGCAGTGTCCAACATGTTACACCCAGGGGCACAGAGAATGTCATACCCTGCAGTGTCCAGCATGTTACACCCAGGGGCACAGAGAATGTCATACCCTGCAGTGTCCAGCATGTTACACCCAGGGGCACAGAGAATGTCATACCCGGCAGTGTCCAACATGTTACACCCAGGGGCACAGAGAATGTCATACCCTGCAGTGACCAGCATGTTACACCAAGGGGCACAGAGAATGTCATACCCGGCAGTGTCCAGCATGTTACACCCAGGGGCACAGGGAATGTCATACCCTGCAGTGTCCAGCATGTTACACCCAGGGGCACAGAGAATGTCATACCCTGCAGTGTCCAGCATGTTACAGCCAGGGGCACAGGGAATGTCATACCCGGCAGTGTCCAGCATGTTACACCCAGGGGCACAGAGAATGTCATACCCGGCAGTGTCCAACATGTTACACCCAGGGGCACAGAGAATGTCATACCCTGCAGTGTCCAGCATGTTACACCCAGGGGCACAGAGAATGTCATACCCTGCAGTGTCCAGCATGTTACACCCAGGGGCACAACAGAGAATGTCATACCCTGCAGTGTCCAGCATGTTACACCCAGGGGCACAGGGAATGTCATACCCTGCAGTGTCCAACATGTTACACCCAGGGGCACAGGGAATGTCATTCCCTGCAGTGTCCAGCATGTTACACCCAGGGGCACAGGGAATGTCATACACTGCAGTGTCCAGCATGTTACACCCAGGGGCACAGAGCATGTCATACCCTGCTGTGACCAGTATGTTACACCCAGGGGCACAAAGAATGTCATACACTGCAGTGTCCAGCATGTTACAACCAGGGGCACAGAGAATGTCATACCCTGCAGTGACCAGCATGTTACACCCAGGGGCACAGAGAATGTCATACCCTGCTGTGACCAGTATGTTACACCCACCCAGGGGCACAGAGAATGCCATACCCTGCTGTGACCAGTATGTTACACCCAGGGGCACAGAGAATGTCATACCCTGCAGTGTCCAGCATGTTACACCCAGGGGCACAGAGAATGTCATACCCTGCAGTGTCCAGCATGTTACACCCAGGGGCACAGAGAATGCCATACCCTGCTGTGACCAGTATGTTACACCCAGGGGCACAAAGAATGTCATACACTGCAGTGTCCAGCATGTTACACCCAGGGGCACAGAGAATGTCATACCCTGCAGTGACCAGCATGTTACACCCAGGGGCACAGAGAATGTCATACCCTGCAGTGTCCAGCATGTTACACCCAGGGGCACAGAGAATGCCATACCCTGCTGTGACCAGTATGTTACACCCAGGGGCACAGAGAATGCCATACCCTGCTGTGACCAGTATGTTACACCCAGGGGCACAGAGAATGTTAACCTAGGAGAGGCCCTTATTCTCTTTTGTGGGGCCAATATTAACTGTAACACAGGTGTACATACAAATTCTCAATGCATGATTATTATCATCATCATTTATTTATATAAATTCCGCAGCACTGTACAGAGAACTCACTCACATCAGTCCCTGCCCCATTGGAGCTTACAGTCTAAATTCCCTAACACACACACAGACTAGGGTCAATATGTTAGCAACCAATTAACCTACTAGTGTGTTTTTTAGTGTGGGAGGAAACCAGAGCACCAGGAGGAAACCCACGTAAACACGGGGAGAACATACAAACTCCACACAGATAAGGCCATGGTCAGGAATTGAACTGATGACCCCAGTTCTGTGAGGCAGAAGTGCTAACCACTAAGCCACCATGCTGCCCTTATCAGGTATATAGTGTAATATTAATGTTTGGCAATGGAAGCGAGCACTATTACAGGCTGGGTACCCACAGAGAAAGAAGGCTATCTCGTGTCCTGCTGTGCCGTGTGACAAACCACATATCTCACCCATGGGCACCGATTGCCCCCTTGCCCTCGGTGACAGGCATCCTCACAGTGGAGTTGTTTTGTGTCCTTGGCATGGCATTGTCATTACGTGCAGATCAGCTTAAGGTGACGACCCTACAAACACCCGTCCTGGAGAGATGAAGGGGACAGAGCTGGTTTGATGAGAAAATGACATTTTGTCTATAAAGTCTTTGTACCTAAATCTATACAAACAAGTGTTGGAAGCTGTTTCCCCCTCACCCCCCCCCCCCCAACGTATGTGTTTAGAAATATGGAAAGGAACAAAGTCTTTCATATCTGCTCCACAAAGTCAAGATTTCGTCTGAGCCGGCCTGACAGCGATCCCCGGGAGACAGAGCCAGACCAGCAAAAGCTTTCATACCACAGCTCTGGGCTAAGAGGGTCTTAGAGAGTCAATGGAATAGTAACCGCAGAACAAAGACCCTTCCTCACTCACCAGCAGTACAAAGGGGGAGCCAGTGAGGACATGTGAAAGACAAGAGTCACATAACATTACACTGGTATTCACACTGCTGAGAGTAACCGCCATGCTGGTATAAGAGGGGGAATACCCACTACCAGCAGCAATGTGTAATGCATTGTTCTGTTCATTGAAACAAAGAGTAAAAGCTATGGTCTAGTTTATTAAATTAGTTTATAGTGGCAATAGATCTCCCCCTTTAGGACCAGTGCCTTCATCAATCTCAGTGTTTCCCCCTTCTCTCAGCTTATCCTGATTTAAGGTTTAAATACCGGTAAGTCATGAGGGTGGGGGACACGTGGGGTGGTCTGTATTTCATTTGGTACTTGTGTGTTTAGAGGTTCACATGACTCTAATAATCTCTTATTGGTGAATATGCTGGGGTGTAAAAGGTGCAGCACAGAAAGTATAGGATGACCCTGGTTACCAATCACTCAGTTGGGAGAAGGGTGGCCTTCGCTCCAGATAGGTGGTCCTTGTTTTGTCTGGAAGGTTTCCTACCCATTGGTGTCTCTACTTGCACTGTGATAGCATGTTTCAGTTGTCAATAGAATGTCTGTGTTCTAGGTGTGTTTATATTAGCGTTCTAAAATGCATAGGAAACGCCAGTGTGCCCTTAAATGTCAGATAACAGCCTAGGGACGTGTGTTTTTGTATTGCTGAGCATTCAATCGGTTGCATATGGCTTATGTTTAATAAAACACACTGTGACCAGTTGCAGACAATCCGCTTGACTGTAACCGTGTTACTGTGTGTACCCCCGTCTACCCCAGGACACAGCGATCTTGTGACTAAATCCACTTGCGGGAGTTACGTAAACCGTCCTTCCCTCATCAATCTGCCGTTTCCAGTTTATTATCTACCTTTCATGAACCTCACACTAGCACCCAGCACTATTGCTTTCTGCAACAAGTTGTGTAGGTGACAGGCTTAAGCCGAGCCTCTGTTCATTCACAGCAGAGCACTCTGAGATTTAGTGACGAGTGAGGACAGTTCCCCTCACAATTTGAAATCTGTCTGCACATTTTAAATGCACCCCCCACCCGAAATGCAACATAGCTTTGCCAAGGTGCAAAATCGCTTGTTCTACATCACTTTGAACTCTGCACACACCAAAATCCTATGTGAACTGCGGCTGCTGACTGTGAGGATGGCCACCACTGTATAAAGAGATGGGCAACATGAATGTGGTGATGGAATATCACGTCTAGAGGAGCTAAATCTTTTGCCACTTTTGGTCATGCAATGACAGGTGTATTTCTGTATGCCTGAAACACAAACATTATATTCCATACAGAGCTGTGTCCTGTCAGGAGCAGATTTACCTGACGGTGTCAATTCATTACCAGGTTTAGCTGAATCTTATCTACAACAAGAAGCGGGCACTTTGCCCTAATAGAATTGTACAATGCCCCCTCCGATGCTGAGAATAAAGATGCAGATCTTTCTACCACGACGTCTGCAAAGTGTTCTCCAAGCGGCCCTCAGTGAGCGCTTTGCAGAAAATCAGAGATTTTACAGGCTGATTATCAGTCATTCCGTCCCTGCGATGGCATCACATGTACCACTCTCTCCCAGCCTGGCGAATGACTCCGGAGCGTGGTCTAGCCGCTCATAAAATGTACAAAACACACTTACATTCTCCATTTCCTCCGTTCTGCAGCAGACAGGAGCGATGAACCCATTTTAAATTAAAAAACTGTGAACGGTACAAGGCCTGCGCTGTCGGGCTGTGTTGCATGAAATTAAACTGCTGATTTAATGCGAGACTAGATGGTGCTATGTACAGATTGTGAATCTCACTGCCGTCTATGTACACAAACTCTATTCCATGTTACACACCACCTCAATCGCTGGGACTGGCGGAACTATAAAACACCAGTCTTCAATATGGATTTTTAAACCAAGAAATAATAAAATGTTATTTGGATTCATGGGATGAAATAAGACTTTACTGGTGTAATATCACAAAACACTATTTGAATAAGAGATTAGTATTATCAATAGAACTAATACACTTCTCGAATGGCAACAGGACTCGAAAGATTCGGTAGAAGAGCCAATCACGGATGGGCTACCATGTCTACCACAGTCATCCGGGCGTCACCAATTGGGCGCCACCACCCAATAGGGCACAGTTATCACTAATCCTCATTCAAAAGGGAATTGTCATTGTTGGGCATTACCCAACCGGGCAGCATCATTTTCAGGTCTCACCCAACCAGGAACACTCTTATCTGATCTAAACATGAGTATTCCTACAGACGGTCTTTCAAAGGGCTCATATATTGGAACACTATCATCCTTGGATATCACCCAATGTGGCTTTTCTCACCCAGTCAAACTTATCGCTAGGTCTAACTCAACCCCTACATGGTCAATGGCCGTGCACCATCGTCATCATCACCAGAAGCCTTTCTGTTTATACAAAATAAATCAGCGGTGCTCAGAACACGGAGCTATTCCTGATAACAGATCAATGACGGAAAGATTCCGGCACTAAAACAGCACATGTCCCAAAGTCTTCTCCATGGGGCGAGGAGTTCAGACCACAGCAGATCAGACACTGGCTATTCCCGGACGGCTGACGTTACATGATTCCAGCAATGAACCTGAGATGACATCACTGAGTGATTGAGTGATGTTGTGGCGAGGAAGTGGCCCCCTGTCAAACAGCTCATCCCAGAATTCCTACAGGAAAACTCTTTGCTTTTAGGAGAACAATCTTCCCACAGACAGAGGTTAAAAGGGTTCCTGATTGACTGATTAATTAAAGCGGCCTCACTTCTTAATGATCCCCTGTCTTGTTTTCCCGTCTGCCTGCATTACGGCGCTAAAAATACACAAGGCGGAGTGATGGGCCCGGCACGCTCTGTCTGAAGGGCTGGATACATTGATTTATAATCATTTACAGATTGGGTTTAACCCTTTGGTCAGCGGTGAGTGCAGTTCGCAGGGAAGAGCCATATTTAACGTGTCGCTCTCACACTTTGAAACACTTTAAGGTGGCATTGATTTTGTAGAACAGCGAGTCTTTTGTTCTATCAGATTTGATGTAGCGTTATTGAAAGTTTAATGTGTTTGATATAAATAATCTCTTGCAGACATCTATTTACTGTCCTAGAAACACCTGGGGCAATCATTCTCCGCTCTCCAAAACTCAGGTAACACAGTTTACTGAGTTAGATCCCGTTATACTTCTAGAAACCCTGAAAATAGATCACGTTACTTCTCCAGAACCCCTGAATTAGATCACGTTACATCTCCAGAACCCCTGAATTAGATCACATTATACCTCCAGAACCCCTGAATTAGATCACATTATACCTCCAGAACCCCTGAATTAGATCACGTTATACGTCCAGAACCCCTGAATTGATCGTTATACCTCCAGATCCCCTGAATTAGATCACGTTATACCTCCAGATCCCCTGAATTAGATCACGTTGTACCTCAGAACCCCTGAATTAGATCACGGTATACCTCCAGAACCCCTGAATGAGATCATGTTATACCTCCAGAACCCCTGAATTAGATCACGTTATACCTCCAGAACCCCTGAATTAGATCATGTTATATATCTCCAGAACCCCTGAATTAGATCACGTTATACCTCCAGAACCCCTGAATTAGATCATGTTATACCTCCAGAACCCCTGAATTAGATCACGTTATACCTCCAGAACCCCTGAATTAGATCATGTTATATATCTCCAGAACCCCTGAATTAGATCACGTTATACCTCCAGAACCCCTGAATTAGATCACGTTACATCTCCAGAACCCCTGAATTAGATCACGTTATATATTTCCAGAACCCCTGAATTAGATCACGTTATACCTCCAGAACCCCTGAATTAGATCACGTTATATATCTCCAGAACCCCTGAATTAGATCACGTTATACCTCAGAACCCCTGAATTAGATCACGGTACCTCAGAACCCCTGAATTAGATCACGTTATACCTCCAGAACCCCTGAATTAGATCACATTATACCTCCAGAACCCCTGAATTAGATCACGTTACATCTCCAGAACCCCTGAATTAGATCACGTTGTACCTCAGAACCCCTGAATTAGATCACGGTATACCTCCAGAACCCCTGAATTAGATCATGTTACATCTCCAGAACCCCTGAATTAGATCATGTTATATATCTCCAGAACCGCTGAATTAGATCACGTTATACCTCCAGAACCCCTGAATTAGATCACGTTACATCTCCAGAACCCCTGAATTAGATCACGTTATATATCTCCAGAACCCCTGAATTAGATCACGTTATACCTCAGAACCCCTGAATTAGATCACGTTATATATCTCCAGAACCCCTGAATTAGATCACGTTATACCTCCAGAACCCCTGAATTAGATCACATTATACCTCCAGAACCCCTGAATTAGATCACGTTACATCTCCAGAACCCCTGAATTAGATCACGTTACATCTCCAGAACCCCTGAATTAGATCACGTTATATATCTCCAGAACCCCTGAATTAGATCACGTTATACCTCCAGAACCCCTGAATTAGATCACGTTATATATCTCCAGAACCCCTGAATTAGATCACGTTATACCTCAGAACCCCTGAATTAGATCACGTTATACCTCCAGAACCCCTGAATTATATCACGTTACATCTCCAGAACCCCTGAATTAGATCACATTATATCTCCAGAACCCCTGAATTAGATCACATTATACCTCCAGAACCCCTGAATTAGATCACGTTACATCTCCAGAACCCCTGAATTAGATCACGTTACATCTCCAGAACCCCTGAATTAGATCACGTTATATATCTCCAGAACCCCTGAATTAGATCACGTTATACCTCAGAACCCCTGAATTAGATCACGTTATATATCTCCAGAACCCCTGAATTAGATCACGTTATACCTCCAGAACCCCTGAATTAGATCACATTATACCTCCAGAACCCCTGAATTAGATCACGTTACATCTCCAGAACCCCTGAATTAGATCACGTTACATCTCCAGAACCCCTGAATTAGATCACGTTATATATCTCCAGAACCCCTGAATTAGATCACGTTATACCTCCAGAACCCCTGAATTAGATCACGTTATATATCTCCAGAACCCCTGAATTAGATCACGTTATACCTCAGAACCCCTGAATTAGATCACATTATACCTCCAGAACCCCTGAATTAGATCACATTATACCTCCAGAACCCCTGAATTAGATCACGTTATACCTCCAGATCCCCTGAATTAGAAGCAGGACTAGAAAGGTGAGGACCATCTGAGCCTGGAGACACTGGACTCCCTCCTGGAAGGTCTCTCAGGTTCCGTATTGCACAATACAGTGATATTTGGGAATACAGTTCCCCCCCCCCCCCTTCCACTGCAACTCTCCTCAGTACGTGGAAATAAACCTTCGAGCGCTGCTAGGTCTGCGGCTGTTCCTGGCTCAGAATAACATCGTTAACATCACTCTTCATAATTGCCGGTCTGCAATGGAAATTAGGCCGAGCGCATCATTATTACTGTGAAACATGGAAAAAGATATTACCAAAAAAAAAAGGTGCAGAGAAATAGAGCCGGAACGATCACTTTATTACTTCATATAAATTGTAATATTTAAAAGCCCATCGGTGACTCCACTGCCTAACTCACCGGCGCTAACTGGGCTGCGCTGTTCTGTATTTTGTGTAATATCTCTGCAGTGAAAGCGGAGGAAGGTCAGACATGGAGGACATGCGAGGCATATTAACCTGGAGCGTGCCTCATACCTCCTTTCCCGGGACACTGCATACTATGACCACTAGGAGGTATCTCAATCAGTCCACTGCCTAATCCACAAGACGGAGCTCAGGCCCTACTTAAAACTACTTTCTTTTTTTTACTTTTCATTACTATACTGTATATCACAAGTTTATACGAGTAAGCTGCATATTACACATGAAATAACTGCAGTATACATACTAACATGCCCACCGTGCTCTCTCTGCACCCGGTGCCATGTAAAGAGGGAGGAACTTTTCTATCTGAGCAGTCACAGAGTGTGTGATAGACTTGCCAACTTGCTCTGTAGAAATGCATTATGCTCATCTAGTCATACACAGGGGCATTGATGTCACAGCAGTGTAACTGACTAGAATTTCAGCCTTTTGATCCCATTAAACAACAATCAGAAGAACACTGTTTTTCATGTTCTCGCTTATGTAAAATAGCTCTATTTTGGGATGAGCAGAATTGGATCTCTTCGGAGAGGGATTAATGTTTGTTGCTCTGTCAATTAGATGTATCATCCCATCATCAGTTTGAATTCTAAACCTGTATATAGGTACATATTTATAAATAACCAGTATATTGTACAGTCCACAGCCATCCAAACATGTCCACTTTCCAACCAATCACGTCCACGTTTCTGATGAGGCTCCGTCCACTCCGTTTTATGCTCCTCCCCTTTTCAGAATTGCAATTGGGGACTGTCCTGCTGAAATCAGGACAGTCAGGAGGAATCTGCTCACTGGATATGACAGGATCTGCATATGGGCACACGTGTGCGCATTTCCAGTCATGATACCCTGAGAGACGTGTTATTACATGAGGAGATTCTTATACATAACAGTATGCCTCACATAGGCCACCTCCCTGAGGCATTGAGGCATCTTCCGTCTGGATGCCTCGATATACATCAATCCCACAAAATGGCTGCCCCCACTGTTTGTGGGCGATGTGTCCACTTCTTTGACATGCTGCGGAACAAGAGACATTTTAAGTACCTGGGTGTTTAAAATAGCCGCCACACACAGCAGCCATTTATCCGTATACAGTGGAGGAGGAGGCGGGAAAGAAAAAGAAGATTTTAATTTACCACCTCCCCACCCGGGAGAATTGTTTTTATATTTATTATAATTTGGCAGTAATCTGTGGAAGAGGAGGGGGCCGGGGGGGCTGTGAATCCCCCTCTCTCTCCTCGCGCTGCAGGAAAATCGCCTCACTCACAGTTTTTGATGTTTAAAGCATGAAGTGGTGAGGCCTAATTTAGCCATTTTTATTCATAGCTAGCTCACCGGGGAGCTCGGCGTCCCTTCGCCATAAAATATGTCATCGCTCCGCAGGAAGAAAGGAACCCTTTGTCTGCTGCAATATCACACCAGCTTTTCCTGTGCAGTAAATGAGCATCGGAGCTGACTTCCCCCCAATCTCTGATCACCATCGAAATCATGTTTCTTCTGTCGGCACCAGAGTGGAAAATGGATATATTGGTGGGAGGCGGTGCAATCGCTCTCACCCGGGTGATTGCAAATTGTACAGGCCCTACTCAGCCCACAAACATGAAATCAGCAAGAGAGGCTACATGAAGGGTCCCGCCGCCATTACCACCGGCGGTTGCCGTGGCAACAGGATTACAAGCCGCAGATGCCAGATTTCGGAACACAAATGGATCTTCCTGTTAAATAAAGCATTTCCGTGAGGTAAACACAGCTCGAGGTGAGCTGTAATGAGGTCGCCACCAATCAGAATAAACCCCAGAGAAGTCTGCGGCACAGCCGATAATTTACTAAGGTGAATGTCAGGAAAACCGTCCACAGCTGCAACAAAATGGATTCTAACAGAGCCAGCGGCAGCCAGGCCTTATGCGCAAACGTCATGTACGTATTCAAATCGCTTTGGATACAGATAGAAACATAAACAACCGTCTCTCACCAATTTATACCTGTGGTAAAAAAAAATAAAAGAATAAGTAAAATAAACCATTCACGGGCCAGAAAAATGAAAATTGCGTTTACTGTGTGTTATAATCGGCCGGAAAAGGCATTACAAAAGCCATTCTGCGTGACAGCGGCAGTCTGGCAAAGGATGGACAGAATTTAGTAAGATATAAAAAGATCAATGGAAGCATTGTTGTGGAAACGTGGGGACTAATCTCTCCATGGATTCACGTCTCGTTCAGTGCGAAGGGCGATTATAGCACTTTCCTCAAGGCAAATTTAGAAGATGGAGGGATAATTTTGGGGTACATTGCAGTGAAAAGTAATTTTTATATCGCTGAAAGCCATATCTATTTCCATATTTTGATAACTATGCTCATTCAGATTGCAATAGGTGGAAAGTAACCAGGAATGCTAAATCTAGATACATAGAAGAAGAAGTTTGTTTGTTGGCAAATATCTTCCTCAGCTCTTAAGGTAGAGCTGCCAAACTTTACATAGTTATTTAGTATCGAAAAAGTAACCAATTAGACCACATAGCGACAATGCAAAAGAGCAACAAATATTGAAAACATCATTTTTTGGTTGTAAACAATTGTTTGACTGCTGGAAAGAACCCTCACCACAACACCACAACACGACATAACGACAACACGACATAACCACAACACGACATAACGACAACGCGTCATAACCACAACACGACATAACCACAACACGACATAACCACAACGCGACATAACGACAACACGACATAACGACAACACGACAAAGCAACAAATCTTATTTTCCTAATAGCATTTTTGGTCTATTTACCAAATTACACATTACAAATTAGACCAGCAGCGCCGGGTGACCTTGCTAGTAAATTCATATTCTTCAAATATATATCTACTAAGAAAAAAAAATGTCTATGGAAAAAACTTCTCAGATATTCTGACAGAAAAATGCTAAAATTCTGTTTGGATTTCATGAAATATTATAGGATATGTTTAAGGCCACATATAGAACGGGAACACTTGCTTTGCGTCCGACTTCTATAAATAAACAAGTCAGGTGGCCGCGGCGAGCACGGTATATAATACAAATTTCTTCCCAGATTATTTTGGAAGGAAGCGTAAGTGTATAAATGAGAAAAGGCAGACAGTAAATTCAAGTGTTTATTCGCTCGTCTCCTGTGGGAAGAGTCACTTTGCTGGGTGACAGAGCGGTGTCAGGCTGACAAAAGGCCGATGAACACATTAATGGCGTTATGTGCGGATGATAAAGGACAGGTGCTCACTGCTCCGCCGCACACTGAATAATTTCCACTTGATAAAACTCTGGAAGAGACAGGAAATAAGTGACAGAAGAACAAGAGAAAACGGAATTAAGGGACCGGGCAAAATGGCGGCTCATAGCTCAGCGTGGTCGCGGACTGGTACTCCACTGCGCACCGCTGCACCATATTTATCATGTATCCATGGCGTTTGCGCAGAATACACCAGGCAGCGTAGCTGCTCCGCAGTGTTCCAGAGGTGAGGACTAGCGATATACGGAAAGTTCTAATGCAATTTTTAGAAAATTAAACCACAACTAATTACTGTTTGCGTGAGGCAAATTTACACATTAACAGGCGAACGCAGAAACAGTAGATTTAATAGGAAGACAACTATACAAATAGAACTGTGTCAGGAAGGCGCATTTTTTTTTATTTCTTATTGACGCATTCATTTTACTGACAGCCGGCATCCACCTAGTGGACTGACCGCCATTAAGAGCGTACGTTTTACAAGCCCTCTGTCCAGAAGCTGTCTCTGTTTTCCTGAGGTAAAAGTATGGTTGCCGTGGTAGCGTAACCCCTGCAGTGCCGGCATGGTGCAGTGTGTGTGCGTATGAGGGGGGGGGGGGGACGGTTCCCCAGTGGCTGGCGTGCTCGTATATCGCTGTACGCCTCAGTTTATGGCCCCATAAAAGTCAGAATCCCCGTTGCCGCAGAGAAGCCTACGGGAGGATTTCTGCATTCTCCTCATGGCAGAGGAGGGGAGGGGGGGTCGCAGATTAAAGGTGGACGGTCCCCAAATATCAGCAAAGTGCAGGGAGTAATCTGTGCAAATAATATGTGACAGGGGGGCATTATACTGTACAATCCGCATGTCATAATTGCAGTCTGACGATGCTCCATAATGCTTATCAATTTGTCCTCGGTGGGTGACAGCAGACATAACCGGGTTACCATAGTAATCGCCATCCATTCCCCCCCCCCTCCCTTCCCTGGCCGCCTTCCCTGCCCCGCGCAACCATTACTGGCTCAGTACGGAGCATTTTGCCTCTTCCAAAGCAGGACGAACAGCGGAGGCTTACTCAAACACTCCGGACCCCAACCTGGAGGTTGTAGAATTAATGGAAAGAGTAGACAATACTGGTAGATAACACAGACTATCTGTTAATCACTGAACGACCTGTTATATTCAGAGTTTAGTTTCCTGGCCGAAATGGTATCACCTCTGCCGGGGGAATATTCTGAGCCTCATTCAGTGCCAAATGTAAAACGCACATACTTCGGGCATATGCAACAAGGAGCAGATCTGACAGTATACCTGGTGATGAATACGGGTCTAAGTACTAACAGACCAGACACTACAGGATACGTCCAATACACACGTGGAATATAAAGTCACAAAAGACTGCACAGAATAAAAAAATAAAACTATTCAATGATTGTCACCTGTTAATAATATAGTCATTAATGACCAAACATTACAAAGTAAAAAAGTGTTTTTTTTGTTATTTCCCCCCCATAAAATACATTTAATAGGATGTCATGAACGTCTGCTATACATAAAACCTTTTTATAGTTGCTGCTGATTGCGTGGTTCAGCCGTGGCACGCCCTCACTGTACATTGACTACGTGCACACGCCTATTCCCTGTCCACCGCCCCTGAAACCGCAGGCTGATGAATTGGACATTTCTGCGCTCTCTGGCGTGTGGTCCAGTTCTGGACATGTGCAGAGTAATTGTGCGCATTACATGCAACATATCACCGGTAACGCTCCTTACTGGATCAAGCCCTCTATGCGCCCACTACCGTTCATACCACAATTCTTTATTTGTTTTTAATTAACAGTGTCATGCCTTTATTAACGAGGCCATTAACATTTACTCAAAGTTTACCCGTCTGTGCAAGGTTGTACATTAAACCACGCAATAAATGTAAATCATTGTCTGGCAGGAAACAGCCTACCAGCAGAGTGGGTAAAAGAACCCCTTTAGAGTATAGTGGAAATGTTGATTTCTTGTGTATTTGGAAAGCAGGTAAAGAAGATAAGTGTTTGAGGTAGGTGGTTATGGAAACGGCTCGCCAACGACAGAGGTCGGACGAGTACCTCGGAAATTCAGCCTCTAGCCATCGAGGTGCAATGAACTGAAGATATTTCTACACTGAGCTATGATGTGTAGTTCCCCACCCAGTGTATATTTCTATATGGACGGCGTATCTCTCCAATGTACTGTCCTTGTGGCAGGCACACAATACACCAGACATCTGACTTGAACGGTCTGGACAGCAGCAGTGTGTTTTGGGGATACATAAATTTGACTCTTTAGAGCGATAATGACCCCCTGCCTGCTTTTCATCAGGCGGGTAGGCTGGAGAGCATGGGCAGCTCTGAGTGACCGCCATCTGCCGACCAGGTCACGCTGTGCAGAATTAAAGCAGAACTCCCGTCAGTGAATGAATCATTTATGAGCTTCTCACTGTCTCCCGCTTAGTATAAGTCTATAATTTTACATTTCCCTGCCAGGACTCTCAGCTTCCTATAGCGCTGGCTTGTAATACACAGCTTACCACGCTCAATGTGCATCTTATTTAATGCTAATTGCAGATCAATTAGCCGAGGAAAGTCAGGAACACTGTGATCCAGGCAGGCAGCATTTGTAAGGTTTGTGTTCTGCATATCAGGCATACATACAGCACACGTCACAAGTATGTATGCAAGAATGGAGCAGATTTTATGGAATGAGAAAACCTCACATGGGCATGGAATTTTGTATTCCAAAATGAGGTGCCTGAGACCTGGGACTCTTGGGGGTATATTTAGCAAACATTTTAAAAAGGATAAGTGGAGGTGTTGCCCGTAGCGACCAGATTCTAGCTACCTTTTATCTAGTACATTCCAGAAGATATGATCCACCGATCATTGCTGGGTATTATATGTTGGCCATTATTGGGTATAATATGCTGGTCATTAGCTGGGTATTATATGTTGGCCATTATTGGGTATAATATGCTGGTCATTAGCTGGGTATTTTATGTTGGCCAGTATTGGGTATAATATGCTGGTCATTAGCTGGGTATTTTATGTTGGCCAGTATTGGGTATAATATGCTGGTCATTAGCTGGGTATTTTATGTTGGCCAGTATTAGTTATAATATGCTGGTCATTAGCTGGGTATTATATGTTGGCCAGTATTGGGTATAATATGCTGGTCATTAGCTGGGTATTATATGTTGGCCATTACTAGCTATAACATGCTGATCATTTGGTGGGTATTATATGTTAGCCAGTATTAGTTATAATATGCTGGTCATTAGCTGGGTATTATATGTTGGCCATTATTGGGTATAATATGCTGGTCATTAGCTGGGTATTATATGTTGGCCATTATTGGGTATAATATGCTGGTCATTAGCTGGGTATTATATGTTGGCCATTACTAGCTATAACATGCTGATCATTTGGTGGGTATTATATGTTAGCCAGTATTAGTTATAATATGCTGGTCATTAGCTGGGTATTATATGTTGGCCATTATTGGGTATAATATGCTGGTCATTAGCTGGGTATTTTATGTTGGCCATTACTAGCTATAACATGCTGATCATTTGGTGGGTATTATATGTTAGCCAGTATTAGTTATAATATGCTGGTCATTAGCTGGGTATTATATGTTGGCCATTATTGGGTATAATATGCTGGTCATTAGCTGGGTATTATATGTTGGCCATTACTAGCTATAACATGCTGATCATTTGGTGGGTATTATATGTTAGCCAGTATTAGTTATAATATGCTGGTCATTAGCTGGGTATTATATGTTGGCCATTATTGGGTATAATATGCTGGTCATTAGCTGAGTATTATTAGTTAGCCATTGCTAGGTATAATATGCTGGTCATTAGCTGAGTATTATATGTTAGCCAGTATTAGTTATAATATGCTGGTCATTAGCTGGGTATTATATGTTGGCCATTAGTGGGCACGATATGCTATGAATATAATTATAGATGAAGACAGACTTGTGAGTGCCACGTTTACATTTTGGAAGCCAACTATCGGAAGATTTGTGATTATCAAACCTCAAAAGTTTCAGAGATTGAAAGTACCATCGCTGTATATTGCTGCACCCCTCCTGATGTGCTCAGTAATTCATCCGTCAAGTCTATGAAGTTCAGCAAATTAAGATAAATTAAAAGATAGTAAAACGGAGCTTAAGGAAGCATTAGAGGTAACACGTGTGGGTTACAGATCCCAACAAAAGATTATTCCCACAATTAATAATCTGCTCCTAGCAAATTTCCCTGTGGAATCCAAGCAGGTATAGACTACTCTTCAAATTTACCTAGCGAGACAGGAAGCCGAGACCATGGGGAAATAGAAATTCACTTTCTCAAATCCCACTTGTTCCCTACTTAAATATCATGTTTGGGTTTGCTGGGAAGTGTTTGCAGATGGGAACCACAGAGAGGCACTGGTACATCACAGCCGCTGCCACCAGACCAAGTTACACGCAATTCCTTCATTACATACCTGTAACTGGACTTCATATAAAGCAAGATCATGCTACATACTAACGGATAGTATATAGTGTGTTACATGTATATTGTACCACAGATACGATATAGTATACTGTAACCTGAATTACCCCCATCTCTATAATATACCTGCTCTAAATAATACCTGTATTATAATACACTTGTCCCAAATTACACCTGTCCTATATTACACCTGTACAATAATACACATGTCCTATGTTACACCTGTCCTAACTTACACCTGCACTATAATACACCTACCCTATATAACACTTGTCTTATAATGCACCTACCCTATATTACACCTGTACTATAATACACCTGTCCTAACTTACACATGAGCTGTAATACACCTACCCTATATAACAGTTGTACTATAATATACCTGTACTTATTTACCTCTTCTTTATAATACACCTGCCCTAAATAACAGCTGTCCTGTAATATATCTTCATTATATTACACCTGTCTTATCTTACACATGGGCTGTAATACACTTGTACTAGAATACACCTACTCTATATTATACCTGTACAAAAATACACCTACTCTATGTTACACCTGTACTATAATGCACATACCCTATATTACACCTGTACTATAATACACCTGTCCTATATTACACCTGTACAATAATGCACATACCCTATATTACACCTGTACTATAATACACCTGTCCTATATTACACCTGTACAATAATGCACATACCCTATATTACACCTGTACTATAATGCACATACCCTATATTACACCTGTACTATAATGCACATACCCTATATTACACTTGTACTATAATACACCTGTCCTATATTACACCTGTACTATAATGCACATACCCTATATTACACCTGTACTATAATACACCTGTCCTATATTACACTTGTACAATAATGCACATACCCTATATTACACCTGTACTATAATGCACATACCGTATATTACACTTGTCCTATAATACACCTGTCCTATATTACGCCTGTACAATAATACACCTGTACTGTACTACACCTGTACAATATAATACACCTGTCCTAATAATACACCTACCCTATATTACACCTGTACTATAAAGCACCTGTCCTATATTACACCTGTACTATAATACACCTGTCCTATATTACACCTGTACTATAATAAACCTGTCCTATGTTACACCTGTACTATACAGCACCTGTCCTATATTACACCTGTACTATAATACACCTGTCCTATATTACACCTGTACTATAATACACCTGTCTTATGTTACACCTGTACTATAATGCACATACCCTATATTACACCTGTACTATAATACACCTGTCCTATATTACACCTGTACTATAATACACCTGTCCTATGTTACACCTGTACTATAATACACCTGTCCTATATTACACCTGTACTATAATACACCTGTCCTATATTACACCTGTACTATAATAAACCTGTCCTATGTTACACCTGTACTATACAGCACCTGTCCTATATTACACCTGTACTATAATACACCTGTCTTATGTTACACCTGTACTATAATACACCTGTCCTATATTACACCTGTACTATAATACACCTGTCTTATGTTACACCTGTACTATAATGCACATACCCTATATTACACCTGTACTATAATACACCTGTCCTATATTACACCTGTACTATAATACACCTGTCCTATATTACACCTGTACTATAATACACCTCCCTCTGAGGTTTCCTATGATAACAGTTCTACCTTGTGTCAGGGTTCACTCACATCAGTCTAATCCCTCTTACAGGACACAATATCTCTCCCATAATGGTGATTACCGAATTCATTGTAACAAACCCGTCCTTCTGTTTCTGCTGCCTCAGGCTTCATTTCCTGATTTCCTCCACAACTTTGCTGTACCCCTCCAGAATCTCCAAACCAGCACTCCACCACCACAAGTGCTCACTCACACTCATCTCATCAGATCGACTTACTCTGTAGTGTCCACACACATGTAACCCCATTACCGTCTGCACCTGTGTGGGGCATAATCCTCTCTGACATTATATATTACTATAGTACAGCAACTGAAGTTGTGACATATCATTACATGAAACAACATCAGTTGATGTTCTATGTCTACCTCTACATTGGTCGATTCTTTCAGAATTCATACCCAAAGTGCATTTCACATTTACCTGTGGCATGTTACTAGTGTGAACATCCTTCCTGCCTGTAATCTGGTGTAATCTGGGCCCCTCAATGCCTACTGGGCCCTAGGCCTTAATCGATAATCAGGCCTGCCTGTGTCCTTTGGAGTAAGGGTGTGTTACTCCACCATTCTCAAAGATGTTTAATGACATCAGCAAAAACCCTAGTTCGCATGAATTCTTGATATTTCGGAGAGCGAGATTAAACGTTACAATTGCGTCAGTCGTTTAACGCGCCAAGATCAGATAGACCTAACACGGGCCGTAGCAAATTCCGTCAGAGTGAGGAATGCAATAATACCATTGCATTAAACCAGTGTTTGTGTCGGTATTATGTTATTAATTATAAATCACAGCACAGGGAGAGGAGCGAGACGTGTCTCACATAAGACTCGTCTGTTTCGTACGTCTTTATCTGGCCTTACTTCCAGCCTTCTGTTGCGTCTGAGGCTATCAGAGCAGGCTACTGTTAGCGAGGCCTGCAGAGCGACACATTCTCGGTAATTAGCATTTTAATTCCTACTATATTAGGATAACAGCTAACAATTACAGTATACTGAACAGCTGCGATATGCTTTAATTGAATGTTGTAAAGTTTGCGCCTCAAAAAAAATGACATACACAAACAAAGGCCCGATCTGCAGGGTGGAGGAGAAGACAATTGATGGACAGTATGGGGGCAACAAGGCTCAGGTGGACGGAGCCAGCTGGATGCAGAGAACGAGGAGGAGAAGAAATTCTCTCTCTCTCTCTCTCTACAAGGACGAGTTCCAACTGTGTCTGTCATTAATCCGCAATGTTCCCATCACACCCCGCCTGGAAATTGTGTGTCAGAGATCTGGGGAATTCCTAACGACACCTCAGGTCATGTGTAACTGCCGAGATCTATCCTCTGGAAGTCATTAAGAAACCGTTTGGTTAATAAGTCTGTCAGGCAAGAATTTCTGAGCATTGTCATGATGTCTCCTCTATGGCACCAGCCGCTGAAGGCCACAACGGGTCTTGGGGTGTAGAGGCATTCGCACGCAGCAGGTGGGGAGATCCATCAGGGGGTTTAACAGAAGGAAATGGATGATAATCTTCCTGAATGTCTGGTGTGCATATGTGTGCGTGTAATATCTGTTGGGATACATATATAACCAACATCTGGAACATATACCAGAATTGTTTCCCAAAATGTCAATATCTTGCTTTAAATTGTGTAGAATAACTTCTAGAAAGAGGTCATCACTGCCCTGGCAATGGGCACAATCACTTTTGAATCTCCTCGAGCCCAAGGCATCCTTATAGCATGTCGTCTGTTAGACTGTGCGTGACAGCGCCCACCCCAGTCCCCCAACAATCCAGGCCCAGAGACCTTATCAGTCACCCCAACAATTCACACTCACTAAGTCAAGGTCACCCCTGCTCAGGTTAATCAGATGGGTCTACAAAGTGTCTCCCAAACATCCTGCCTGAAGACCCTTCCCCCACCTCTACAATGCTAATTTCAGGTGATTTCTCATGATGACAGATGAACAAAAATCTCTGACAAGTTCAGAAAAAAAAATGGTTTATAGTAAAATGCATAAAACCGACAGATATGTACATTCATACATAAAGATGAGAGCGCATTCACGATATAAACAACAGCATGGTACTGCCAGACTAACGAGGTACAGAGATCCGTCTTATCAGAGCCTCTGAAGACTTGTACTTCAATCATTTCACGCATTAAGCAGCGGACAGATAGCGGCATTTCAGGAAATCCGTGGTTTCCTTTTAAGAAGCGCAGTGTATATCGCCTTTTTCTGACACAACAGCTAAAAGTTGTTGTTTTTCTTTCACCTTACATTTTACACGCCCTGTTTTTATTTCCCGGAACTAGACACATATTTTTCATCTTAAGGGCTGTAATGTTCCAGATGTCAGCCTGTCCCCGAGACTCGGATCCAGATGTGGAACCTACGCCAGATCTTCACAGCTCATATATCACTCACGTTCCTCCAAGATCCTATTAATCATCTCCGGCACAAGCACTTAACTTGTGCTGTTTCAGGCTGCTCATTGGGGAACCTGGGCCATCCCCCCGAAACATCAAAAATACTTCAGAGCGACAGGGAAACACAAACTGCTTGTGTGTAGACATCTTAGAGGATTTAACCCAAACACATCTATCTCGTAGATCAACGCTATGAAATACCCTAAAATCTCTTCATGACCAAAACGTCCCTGAAAACCTCTAGAACATTTGCACATCCCCTTACACGCTACCAGTGGATGGGAAAAATCGTATTAGTGGCAAAACACCGGAAATGTGTCCGTGGCATCTTGCTCATCCGTAGACATCGGTGGAGTTTAAGAAGGTCGTCATTATGAACCAGAGCCGTAACTTAAAATTTTAGCGCCTGGGGCGAGAAACAAAACTGTCGCACCCTTGTCCTCAATTTTAACCAACTGAACCAGAATATTCCTAAGCTGCGCTCCCCTTCAGTATCGCGTCCTGCCCTACTTATGGTCCTACTATGAACCATCATCAATCATCATTGTTATCATAATAATAAATGTTTAACAATTTGCAGCACTTATTTCACAAGACAATAAAGTGTAAACTTGTGTAAAATCTGCTCAATTAAATGTTGCATGTTAAACACATTTTCCCCAAACTCTGCCTAATTTTGAATTCCTTTCCTGTGACTCTCCCACCTCTGCTCCCCCATACTAAGCACCCACCTACCCCCCATTGTAGAATATTAAACACGACTTGGAGCAACTTCAGAAACAACAATCACAAAATAAACAAACAATAAAACCGCTCGTGAAGCTTCATTTTAAGTGGGTCTGTACCATGAATCAGGCCTTACAACACATCATGAGGAATTTAATGTCACATCTAATTCAATCTCCAATGAGCTGTCTATTGTCTTCTCGGTCCTCAGACACAATAAATCTGATGGCGAAACGCCACTTTATTCACATAGAAAGATTATATTTCCCTGGTAAGTAGACGAGGACAAGCAGACTGAATTAATTACGCAAATAAACGTTGCGCTTGGAGAAGAAGAAATGCAAAAAAAACCCCCGAACAACACTAATATAAAAAAAGAAATCAGTATTACTTTGTTTATGGAGCAGAGCATGGAAAATCTTAATGTTGATTTGAAGGTGTATTTCGGAGGCAAGGGAGATCTGTATATCACTCCCGGCTGTAATTATTGGTTCAATATGAAATCTATAGCGATGTACTTGGGTGCATCAATCAGCCATTCTCCTCCTGATTTGCCTGATCTTGCTGGGCCTTCCGCGCTGTATATTATCCACAATAATCAGCGTTCTTTACAGCCCAGCCAGATTATATTTTGTAACTCTGCCACCTCTTTCTACAGTAATATTTATAATTTACAGTGTGTGCAGAATGCTTAGATGCAGAACTGCATATCATGTCCTGAAACGTGCAGTCTTGGGGCCGGAGCGGATGGCTCTTGTAGTCGTCCCTGACCCAGGTCATGGAGCAAAGATGAGGTTGTCCAACAGTGAAGGAGACAACTCTATAGTGTAACAGTAACACTGCCCCCCTGTCGTGATTCATAACAGGGCTTATGGACATGTAACGCGTAGTTAAGGCCCACCTCCTCAGGAGATCCGTGAGGGTCTTTACTCTTTTGGGGGGATTTCGGGGCGTCCGCTTCAACATTCTGGGAGAGTAGGCAAGTATGGATGAACCTGGATTCACGACCGCTACTGAGATTTGCTGTATTGTATCGCGAAAGACGTGGCACTTGTTATTTGTGGAAATAATGGAGGGTACAAGTGAAAGTGCAACCAGTGGGGGAACCACTGCCACTGCAGCGGGTGGGGGCCCCAGGTGAGGAGGACTCAGTTATAGCACCCCTCCCCCTTCCGGGACCTCAACTGTGCTCCCAAAAGGGCAGATGCCTCTGATGCGCATACACTGGACCCGTGCGTACTCACAATAGGCCCCTGTGGGCTTGATATGCGCCCACTTCTGTGTACAGCGACGATATGGAGATGAGCATTTGGTGGTAGTGACTCCCCCCCCAGATTAACACAAGTGAAGAAGCTGAGATATTTGCCGCAGTTGCCTCAGGATGTGACCCTGTTAGTATTGAAGAATTAATGGTGCATCATCCTAACTAAACAAGTTTGGTGCAGAGGGCGATAGAGCTCAGCGCGCAGGGAAATGTCGCCGTTACGCTGCTTGCTGCAGATTCCATTAACCTGTCCCCAAATGCCCACAATATCAGACAGAAAGCAACTAACTAGCAAGACAAATGCGTTTCAGATGAGTCGCCCTCACTCCCAGATACCCGCGAGGCCGCGAGCTGTGACATTTCAGGCTAATGAACCTTCCACGTGTGCCTTGTCTTCCTGTCCTGTCATGTCAGAGATCACTGCCGCCCTGGTCTCTGTATCTGTGCTCCATTTACAGGGCTCATGTTCTTCTGTGATCATTACATCCTGCGTCATATAACTCTCTACACGTTCCAGATGGTCATTGTGTTCCTAAGGACGCTGTAACCTGAAAAATGTCCCACTTTCATCTGTCAGCCAGAGATGACCCTGGGGACCGACCCTAAAAGACAGAGGACTGGAACTAACCCCCAGAAGCTGCTTACAGATCAGACAAGAGTGTCACGATCATGTGTAACGGAGCTCAATGTACCCTTTATAAGAGGTGACATAATGTTCTAGTCTTCCGTAGTTCCTGTTACCTCCAACCAGCAGCCTGTCCGCCTCACAAGTTCATCATGTACTGGTGCTAATAATCACATCATATACACTATAATGCACAAGTTACTGTACATTATATAAATATCGACAATCATATAGGAGTTCATAGGAAGGCACAATGCTGTAAGAAGGACATTATTCCTTATAATAGACAAGTTTTCCTAATAAACACTGTGGCCTGATTCATTAAGGAACTTAAATTAAGTTTCTTATTTAAGTCTCCTGGACAAAACCATGTTACAATGCAAGGGGCACACAAATATCAACCTTAAATGTCAGTGTACAAATAAGCTATCAAGTATTTGTGCGCTACATGAAAAAACAGTCAGTATTTAACTTATGTGCAAAACAGAATAATAATTTGCACCCCTTGCATTGTAACATGGTTTTGTCCAGGAGACTTAAATAAGAAACTTCTTAATTTAAGTTCCTTAATGAATCAGGCCCTGTGTGTTGACATCACAACTCACCGATTATACAGATAATACGTACAGGAGTTTATACATACATTGGGTATTATGATCAAGTATTTCTATTAGTCACTGACCTAAATTGGGGCTGCTCACAGTAGGTTACCTGGGTCCTGTGACTGACACCCCATGTCGTGGTGATTGGGGGAGCTCTTCGTCCGATGCGTTTATAACGTTATTACTCTTGCTCTGTTTCCCGCTGTCCTGTGTGATTATAATTATTATACACTGTCTCTCTGTGATCCACTTACAGATGTTTATCGGTGTCTCCATATAATATATGTATTCACAAGAACCACACGAGGAATAATCCTAGAAATCAGTCACAATAATCAGGCATTTTGTAGCTAATATATAGACTGTTCTGCATTCCAGAGCGCGGCATCTTAGAACAGGAGGAGGTCGGCACAAGATAGCAATGCTGATCTGATGGAGCAAACCAAAAACGCAGACAGGACAGAAATTTAAAAAAGTGGGACAACGCAGTGTTTTCATGCCCCACCCCTCCAAAAATGAACAACAGAAAACTGGGACACTCATGTGACTTGAATTTTATTTAATCCATAGCTTTTAGCTGGACCCTTCCTGTGCCTCCATGCTGCAATTTGCCAGAGAGACACATTTTCATGTACGCTCTTATAAAAGGGTCACATGGAATAAAGTCAGCCTGTGTCCCCTCACTCTCATGGCAACTGACGCCATCACTGAGGGCAAGCCAGTGTGTGTCGCTGTACATCAAATGTGTTCTGTCATTGATGTCCACTGGCGTCAGCCATGTTGTGGGAACATAAAGTACTTTAGTGATGTCACTGACTCCTGGTGGACTGAATTCTCAAAATGGCTGCCTCCACTGTATATAGATGCCAGGGAAGTTTGGCTTTTCAGTGACTTGATGCCTCCTATCATCCCGTCCTTCCTGATTTTCCTACTTGGCTGCCTCTCCCATACCCCACATCCTGTGTCTTCCTTATTCCCGTTACATCGCAAGACGTTGCGCCTAAATCTTTTGTTTTGCTTGTATGTGATGTCTATCACCTTGCTTGAGACGGACACAATGGTCACGCAAGCACTGGTGCTGGCTTTGAGATGGACACAATGGTCACGCAAGCACTGGTGCTGGCTTTGAGATGGACACAATGGTCACGCAAGCACTGGTGCTGGCTTTGAGATGGACACAATGGTCACGCAAGCACTGGTGCTGGCTTTGAGATGGACACAATGGTCACGCAAGCACTGGTGCTGGCTTTGAGATGGACACAATGGTCACGCAAGCACTGGTGCTGGCTTTGAGACGGACACAATGGTCACGCAAGCATTGGTGCTGGCTTTGAGATGGACACAATGGTCACGCAAGCACTGGTGCTGGCTTTGAGACGGACACAATGGTCACGCAAGCACTGGTGCTGGCTTTGAGATGGACACAATGGTCACGCAAGCACTGGTGCTGGCTTTGAGATGGACACAATGGTCACGCAAGCACTGGTGCTGGCTTTGAGACGGACACAATGGTCACGCAAGCACTGGTGCTGGCTTTGAGACGGACACAATGGTCACGCAAGCACTGGTGCTGGCTTTGAGACGGACACAATGGTCACGCAAGCACTGGTGCTGGCTTTGAGACGGACACAATGGTCACGCAAGCACTGGTGCTGGCTTTGAGACGGACACAATGGTCACGCAAGCACTGGTGCTGGCTTTGAGATGGACACAATGGTCACGCAAGCACTGGTGCTGGCTTTGAGACGGACACAATGGTCACGCAAGCACTGGTGCTGGCTTTGAGACGGACACAATGGTCACGCAAGCACTGGTGCTGGCTTTGAGATGGACACAATGGTCACGCAAGCACTGGTGCTGGCTTTGAGATGGACACAATGGTCACGCAAGCACTGGTGCTGGCTTTGAGATGGACACAATGGTCACGCAAGCACTGGTGCTGGCTTTGAGACGGACACAATGGTCACGCAAGCACTGGTGCTGGCTTTGAGACGGACACAATGGTCACGCAAGCACTGGTGCTGGCTTTGAGATGGACACAATGGTCACGCAAGCACTGGTGCTGGCTTTGAGATGGACACAATGGTCACGCAAGCACTGGTGCTGGCTTTGAGATGGACACAATGGTCACGCAAGCACTGGTGCTGGCTTTGAGATGGACACAATGGTCACGCAAGCACTGGTGCTGGCTTTGAGATGGACACAATGGTCACGCAAGCACTGGTGCTGGCTTTGAGATGGACACAATGGTCACGCAAGCACTGGTGCTGGCTTTGAGATGGACGGACGTTGGTGCTGCAATGAAAGTGGTCGATCTTTGTTCCTCAGTCCAAACAGGCCGCAATCTGTGAGTGCGATGACAAGTTACAAACTGCCCCGAATTAGTGTCATCTAATCAGACAGGAGGGCTCGGATCTCCTCCTCGTATCAGGAAGAGCGATTGTGTTGTTTCTGCCGAGTGTGATGACACCAGGTATTAGCTGAGCACAATTACCTCCAGATCAGCAGAACCTCGGACGCTTGTCTGATTTCGGCCTATTGATTTTTCCATCTTCCCAATCGCAGCCGGAGTATAGCAAAGTTTCCCTGCGCACTCGGCACATTACCCTCTGAGTTATGTGGATGGGGGGGTGCAGATCTTCGTAAAGAACAAGACAGGAACATTTTTGTTTTATTACGCTGTTTCTGCTGAGAATCTCCTGCGCCCAGCTTTCTCTCTCCTAATGGCGCCCTCGTTCACAGATCTAATCAAGGCTCGCTTGTTATCGCACTGCGGAGGGGGAGGGCAAGCTATTACTTACACAGCCGCAGGGACAGCATCTAATAGTTTTGTCTTTTTGTTAAACTCTAAGGGAGTTTATCTGCACGGCTCATTTCCTGAATCCAGGCCGGGATCAAATCGTCATTCAGGAAGTGAGGTGTGCAAAGAATAAAACCTTCCCTCAACTTACACCACCAAGTCGCAGAAACACCACCGGCAACTTCACAAAATGTGGTAATGTCAAGGTGTGCTAGGGAAGGGAGCAATCTACCAGCCCTCGTAAGTGGCTATATCCAGAGCAGGACATGTTTTCAAGATATCCCTCTCTGAGAACAGGTGGGATAATTACTGTTCAATGCAGTTATCAGATTTATTCACCCATGCGTGGTCAAGGACACTCTTAAACATGACCTACTGAAGGCAGATTGAAAGATCGAGATGATATTGATGGAACATGAACAGAGCTGCAAGTTGAGTTTTTTGAAACAATTTGAAGTATAAACCTATAAAACTACTGAGTAAATCCATATAGTTTCCATTAAAATAATAATAATAATTCACTTACAGCAGTTTTTCTTGTTTCTGTTTTCACATAGGATTGGGGGTAGTGAGATGGGATAGGGAGCCAAAGATTATCTCCCTAGAGGCACCTTGGATCTCGCCCTAGCCTTCCGGTGAAGGGGAGCTTGAAGACCCTTGCCCCCTAAGAGGTATTGTGACTCTAGGGGGTAAATGTATCAAGCTGAGGGTTTTCTGGCGGGTTTGAAAAACCAATCAGATTCTAGTTATCATTTATTTAGTACATTCTACAAAATGACAGCTAGAATCTGATTGGTTGCTATAGGCAACATCTCCACTTTTCCAACCCGCCGGAAAACTCTTAGCTTGATACATTTACCCCAAAGGGTTAGGGAGCAGATGGACTGAAGACCTGTCCCCCAGAGGGCAGTTATTTCCCATGCACTGGGCGAGTGACTGCACTGCACGCTGGCAACAAAACAAAAACTCCAGATATAAAAATCTGACTTGACACTGGAACTAGTGAATACTCAAAAATCAGGGACACAATGGCTATGGACAAACTTTAGGTTCTCTAAATGGCCTAGTTTTCTGATTCCAAAATTGTGAGAATGTGGCAAGCACCCTGGCCCCTGAAAATCTTCCCCGGAACAGGAATGAAAGAGTTATGAGCGGGATTGTGGTGGATCCGAGGAACAGTCTCCCAGCAGAGACTGCAGTCGTCAGTGCAGAGAGATAATTCCGTATTTGATGTGACAGACGGGTGGAGAGAGGGGATCAGAAGCCGATTCCTGCTAACGATGATGTATAAGAGAACAGATTGTGCTGTGAAGAACGGGTTAATGGTGAATAGATTATATGAGTGTCATTTATTACACAGCTCCAGCAATAACCACAAGCAGAGCCAGCAAATCTGTACTTATTTGTCAAGAGGCCAGTGGACAGGCGGTGAGAGTGCCGGTGATGTCGGCTGCCAGGTGAACCTTCCTAATGAAGGGAATGGGGACGGAGATTAGTGAGGAACACGGGCCGGGAAGATACAGAGGAAGCACTTTCCTTTCTCTACAAATGTCACATAATCCCTGTGCTCCGACAAGATGTAGTGTCCTGTCAAACCCCCAGCTCCCGACACTCTCTCTCCTCCGACTGTCTCTCCTCATCCAGGCTGCACTCAAAATAAATCATAATCACTAATAAAAGGGCAAATTCTGACACCACGTCTCAGGCTTTCCACCGTCACAGAAATGTTCTGGGTTAAATCTATGGTAACATCTCATTGTATTTATAAGAATAGCACAGGGCCAAAGGAGTATGGGGTACCCTGTCCCACCAAGCTTGCAGTGTAGAAGTAAAACCGGGAGACCCTGTGCTAAAAACCCTACAGTCTAGTGGTATATTCAGAAGATTGCTGTTTAGTGTTATAAAGTGATTCTTTTACCCAGGAGCTTACAACTTAGTGACTCAATGGTAATCCTTGCTCCCAAGAGCTTACTATCTAGTGGTAGATTGTGGCCTGCAGTCTATTAGTGCAGCAAGAAACGACAATTATAGCACTGGCACCACTGAAAAGAGAAAACCATTCCACGTTACATGCACTGTAATTGTGATTGAACATGCAAATATCTCCTAATAGTGTCTTGTTCCCGATAATGCAGGTAAAAGGAACAGGACATAGGTTTGTAAGTCACAGTAATACTTTTTCTTATACAGATGCAATGATAACTTTTTTACAGCAAAACTAAAACCAAGAATAACAGCCACGGCCCGGCGCTCTACAGACCCAAGGAGGACATAGAAGTGGTGAGCAAGGGCAGGCTGGCATATTTTAGCCCTTAGCAACCTATTAGGAACATTTTTAAGGAAAATAAATACAGGTAGCTCAGTTGACCCAGCCAAAGGTATGGGCTATGGGACCAGCCCAAGGGGCAGATGCCCCCCAGACAAGCCCCTGCTGGTGAGATATTTTTATGAACTTTGCACGGGGACGGACATCGGTTTTTCAACATAATTCTCTCTGAACGTCTTTTGGAAGTAGGGTTTTCATAAACGACGCCCATTGTCTGCAAATGGCTGGCGTTAGCCTGGATGGAGGTCACGTACATGAGATACGAGTCCAGTCTATAAGCGGTGTCCGGGCTGAATGAGGAGAGGGAGACGATTAGCGATGACAATACTAAGTGATTGCTTTGGGTACTGCTGAAAGGAGCAGGAGGTCAGACTGTCCTGATGAGACTGATAAATCTCCAGGTTAGCTGAAGTGACAATTCCCGGCTGTGGCTGGTCCTGGGGGCTCCAGCTGATTATAAACTCTGCTTTTCTGTACAGTTTACAATACCAGCCGCTCGTGATTGACAAGACAGCTTCCATCCAGTTGGGGGGAGCATGCAGGGCCTGGTCTGCTAAGCAGCACTCTCTGAGACACAGACACCGATTCCTGCTAAGTATAATTAAAAACCACTGCTTAAAAAAACACATTGTTAAAAAATACTGATAACCTGAATAGGATTAGACAACTATGGCCATCAGGTCACCAACTAGGTAGAAGACGCAGCCCCTGTAAACTGACAGAGGACTGAAGGACACAGCTCTCTTAATAAATCCTTCCATCTACAACAAGCAATTTCCTTCCCTTGTACCATAACCCTTCAAAGCGAGGGCAGGTCCGGTGATAATACTGTTATTAATCTCCTAAACTTTCCCCAATAAATCACAGGGTACCAGTCCACCAGGATGGACTGGAGCCTCTCTTAATTTGTCATTAATACCATGAAGGGGGTACGTTGTCTGCCAGTCACTTTCTGGCCCCGGCACAGTGGTTGAAAGAAGATGGAGGCTGAGTGTGAGCAATTAGCATTTTTGTACCATTACTTATTTAACGCCAGAAGACAGAGCGAGTTCATTCTGGAGATATGTCTTAAGCTAAATAATCTTCAGGCTAAATGACCGTTCTGACAAGTGTAAACGTTTCTGATAAATACCACAGCACTAATATATCAAACAGGACAAGATGATTTCAGGTTATGTGATGAGTAAACACAGAGGAGCTCCTCAAAGCCTGGAGATCAAGCCAGAGGTTGTCTGTGATGGCCGATTTAGAGGAGAAGAATCTGTGACATTCATGAGTTTACTAAAGTCCTATCCCAATGCCAGGTTACTGTTGTGTTCGGGCAAATCCTACCAAGGAAACTTAATGGATTGTTGTCCTCTAATAGATTCAATTTGTCCAGACAGCAGCTGTGGGCCGCAGAGCCATCAACATGATTGGGAGAACGTTAAATTTGATTTAGAACGATCGAGCCATCAATTACCTTTTATCGATGTCTATGTTTATTGAAGTCAATGATATTTTAAATGGGTTGTGGATATAGAACACTGAGACATTCAACCTTCTAGGACATCCTGAAGCCAAGAGTTCCCTCCTTGTTCTATGCTTATGACTTTATTCTGGGTGGCTAACAATCTATGACTTTATCTCCGGCTCTTCCAGTAGTTTGAAATAAAGTCTTGAGATGAATTCATTGTGTGCAGCATAATTCAGCGAAAGAGTCCATAATATAGGTTGTCTAGTTCACACGTGGTGGGAAGCAAACTGTGATATCTTGATGGGCACCAAAACAAGTGCATCTTCTAGTTCTGGAGCCACATTCAATACCACACAAAGTTTCTGAAGCCAAGATGAGAGATATATACACAAATAATTGCTCTACGTTCTTTAACCCACAACTGTAGATGTAGAGTCAGACATGTATATACCCCCTGGTGGTAAGAGGTGGCTATGATAGCTACATAAAATGTGGGGCATTCTCAAAGAGAATGTGCACCCATGGACAACCTGCCACCTCTTTATGTTCTGCTACCCCCATGTAGCAATTAGTCAGAGTTAGGACCCTGGAACCGGCCACGGATATCTAGCTTCAAGTACTGGTTGGTATAAACCCAAGTGGCCAAAAGTGTCCTGAAAAGTAACATCATATTTCCACAGAACAACCAGGGAACCTCTCAGCGATAGGATAACCTTGTTTTATTCAGGATCTCTAAAGGGATATCATTTTTCAAATAAGTCATTTATCAGTATAAAATGGAATTGAGGAGAGGAGGGGGCACAGATATCTCTTATCTACTGTTACATTCTCCCTTAATGTTTTCCCATCAAATACCCGGCATTTTGGCAGGGTAAAGAAACAATAGACTCAAGTGGAATATTTCATTTTCAGCCAAACCCCTCTGTAAATAACTCTGATAATTCTGTAATTTTTTTTTTGTTTGCTCATAAGCCTTTTCATTAGATGATCACTCAGCCTAATCTCCATTCACCGCTGGAGCGAATGCTCTCAATTTAAATTAAATCTTCCAGCCTGTACAATGTGGCAAAATTAATGAGATCTCTCATTTCAATCGCACCGTTCATAGATCTACTCCGAGCCCATTCAGCAGCAAATGGGGCCATTGTAGTAGGGGAAAGAGTGACTGGGACGGGGGTTTGTGGAATAGACTTTTTTATGGTGTCATAAAGTGAGAATTTTTCATCACGTTTCCGGCATTGCTGGGGTGAGAGTAAAGCGTGCACAGCTGGTATTGATATCAAAGTCATTAATATTCCTGTAATATATAATCAGGCGCAGCCAACCCCAACCCCTCAAATCTTTGTGACAAAGGTAAGACATTAGGGTTAATCCCGTAGACGCTGCAGTTTCATCTGTGATACGTGGTTGATGCTCACAGGACAAATTATTTACAGGACATTAATTCTCAGATCTTTCATGTGGCGCGTTGTCGCTTTACTAGAAGCCGCCGTTGTCAGATCACAACACAGGTTACTTGTAAATCAGTAAATGATTACCTCATTCATTCTAATAATCTGATACTTCCATATTGACAAGTCACTGACCTGCTGTCAGTATATAAACTGCCCTAAAGCTTCATGAGAGAGAGAACTGGACAGAGAGGAAGAGGAGGGAAGAGAGGGGGAGAGAGATAGAATGGGGAGAGCGAGGGAGAGAGAAGGGGATGGAGAGCAGAGAGAGACAGGAAGAAAGAGAATGGAGAGAGAAGGCAGAGAGAGAGGGAAAGAATGAGTGTGAGAGAAAGGGACGGAGAGCAGAGAGAGACAGGAAGAAAGAGAATGGAGAGAGAAGGCAGAGAGAGAGGGAAAGAATGAGTGTGAGAGGAGAGAGAGAAAGGGACGGAGAGCAGAGAGAGACAGGAAGAAAGAGAATGGAGAGAGAGAGGGAGAAAGAGAATGGAGAGAGAGAGAGAGGGAGAAAGAGAATGGAGAGAGAGGGAAAGAATGAGTGTGAGAGGAGAGAGAGAAAGGGACGGAGAGCAGAGAGAGACAGGAAGAAAGAGAATGGAGAGAGAGAGGGAGAAAGAGAATGGAGAGAGAGAGGGAAAGAATGAGTGTGAGAGGAGAGAGAGAAAGGGACAGAGAGCAGAGAGAGACAGGAAGAAAGAGAATGGAGAGAGAAGGCAGAGAGAGAGGGAAAGAATGAGTGTGAGAGGAGAGAGAGAAAGGGACGGAGAGCAGAGAGAGACAGGAAGAAAGAGAATGGAGAGAGAGAGGGAGAAAGAGAATGGAGAGAGAGAGAGGGAGAAAGAGAATGGAGAGAGAGAGAGGGAAAGAATGAGTGTGAGAGGAGAGAGAGAAAGGGACGGAGAGCAGAGAGAGACAGGAAGAAAGAGAATGGAGAGAGAGAGGGAGAAAGAGAATGGAGAGAGAGAGAGGGAGAAAGAGAATGGAGAGAGAGAGAGGGAAAGAATGAGTGTGAGAGGAGAGAGAGAAAGGGACGGAGAGCAGAGAGAGACAGGAAGAAAGAGAATGGAGAGAGAGCGGGAGAAAGAAAATGGAGAGAGAGAGAGGGAGAAAGAGAATGGAGAGAGAGGGAAAGAATGAGTGTGAGAGGAGAGAGAGAAAGGGACGGAGAGCAGAGAGAGACAGGAAGAAAGAGAATGGAGAGAGAGAGGGAGAAAGAGAATGGAGAGAGAGAGAGGGAGAAAGAGAATGGAGAGAGAGAGGGAAAGAATGAGTGTGAGAGGAGAGAGAGAAAGGGACGGAGAGACAGGAAGAACGAGAAGGGAGAGAAAGAGAATGGAGTGAGAGAGAAAGAATGAGTGTGAGAGGAGAGAGAGAAAGGGACGGAGAGCAGAGAGAGACAGGAAGAACGAGAATGGAGAGAAAGAGAATGGAGTGAGAGAGAAAGAATGAGTGTGAGAGGAGAGAGAGAAAGGGACGGAGAGCAGAGAGAGACAGGAAGAACGAGAATGGAGAGAGAGAGGGAGAAAGAGAATGGAGAGAGAAGGCAGAGAGAGAGGGAAAGAATGAGTGTGAGAGGAGAGAGAGAAAGGGACGGAGAGCAGAGAGAGACAGGAAGAACGAGAATGGAGAGAGAGAGGGAGAAAGAGAATGGAGAGAGAAGGCAGAGAGAGATGGAAAGAATGAGTGTGAGAGGAGAGAGAGAAAGGGACGGAGAGCAGAGAGAGACAGGAAGAAAGAGAATGGAGAGAGAGGGAGAAAGAATGAGTGTGAGAGGAGAGAGAGAAAGGGACGGAGAGCAGAGAGAGACAGGAAGAAAGAGAATGGAGAGAGAGGGAGAAAGAGAATGGAGAGAGAGAGGGAAAGAATGAGTGTGAGAGGAGAGAGAGAAAGGGACGGAGAGCAGAGAGAGACAGGAAGAAAGAGAATGGAGAGAGAGGGAGAAAGAGAATGGAGAGAGAAGGCAGAGAGAGAGGGAAAGAATGAGTGTGAGAGGAGAGAGAGAAAGGGACGGAGAGCAGAGAGAGACAGGAAGAACGAGAATGGAGAGAAAGAGGGAGAAAGAGAATTGAGTGAGAGAGAAAGAATGAGTGTGAGAGGAGAGAGAGAAAGGGACGGAGAGCAGAGAGAGACAGGAAGAATGAGAATGGAGAGAGAGAGGGAGAAAGAGAATGGAGAGAGAAGGCAGAGAGAGAGGGAAAGAATGAGTGTGAGAGGAGAGAGAGAAAGGGACGGAGAGCAGAGAGAGACAGGAAGAAAGAGAATGGAGAGAGAGGGAGAAAGAGAATGGAGAGAGAGAGGGAAAGAATGAGTGTGAGAGGAGAGAGAGAAAGGGACGGAGAGCAGAGAGAGACAGGAAGAAAGAGAATGGAGAGAGAGGGAGAAAGAGAATGGAGAGAGAAGGCAGAGAGAGAGGGAAAGAATGAGTGTGAGAGGAGAGAGAGAAAGGGACGGAGAGCAGAGAGAGACAGGAAGAACGAGAATGGAGAGAAAGAGGGAGAAAGAGAATGGAGTGAGAGAGAAAGAATGAGTGTGAGAGGAGAGAGAGAAAGGGACGGAGAGCAGAGAGAGACAGGAAGAACGAGAATGGAGAGAGAGAGGGAGAAAGAGAATGGAGAGAGAAGGCAGAGAGAGAGGGAAAGAATGAGTGTGAGAGGAGAGAGAGAAAGGGACGGAGAGCAGAGAGAGACAGGAAGAACGAGAATGGAGAGAGAGAGGGAGAAAGAGAATGGAGAGAAGGCAGAGAGAGAGGGAAAGAATGAGTGTGAGAGAGAGAGAAAGGGACGGAGAACAGAGAGAGACAGGAAGAACGAGAATGGAGAGAGAGAGGGAGAAAGAGAATGGAGAGAGAAGGCAGAGAGAGAGGGAAAGAATGAGTGTGAGAGGAGAGAGAGAAAGGGACGGAGAGCAGAGAGAGACAGGAAGAAAGAGAATGGAGAGAGAGGGAGAAAGAGAATGGAGAGAGAGGGAGAAAGAGAATGGAGAGAGAAGGCAGAGAGAGAGGGAAAGAATGAGTGTGAGAGGAGAGAGAGAAAGGGACGGAGAGCAGAGAGAGACAGGAAGAAAGAGATTGGAGAGAGAGAGGGGGAGAAAGAGAAGGCAGAGAGAGAGGGAAAGAATGAGTGTGAGAGGAGAGAGAGAAAGGGACGGAGAGCAGAGAGAGACAGGAAGAAAGAGAATGGAGAGAGAGAGGGGGAGAAAGAGAAGGCAGAGAGAGAGGGAAAGAATGAGTGTGAGAGGAGAGAGAGAAAGGGAAGGAGAGCAGACAGAGACAGGAAGAAATAGAATGGAGAGAGAGAAGAGGAAGAAAGTAAGTTGGGGACAAGGAGTGAGTGGAGAGAGAATAAAGGGGACAGAGAGCAGATAGAGAAAGAGAGTGGGACAAAGAGAATGGAGAGAGAGAGAATGGGTAAGGGAGTGAGTAGAGAAAGAAGGGAAGAGAGAGAAGGGGAGAAGAGAGAGATGAGAGAAAGAATGAGATGGTGAAAGAGAATGGAGAGAGAAGGCAGAGAGAGAGGGAAAGAATGAGTGTGAGAGGAGAGAGAGACGGGAAGAAAGAGAATGGAGAGAGAGAGAATGGGTAAGGGAGTGAGTAGAGAGAGAAGGGGAGAAGAGAGAGATGAGAGAAAGAATGAGAGGGTGAAGTAAGGAGACAGAGAGACGAGAGAGAGAGAAGGGAAGATAGGACAGTGAGGGTTAGAGAGTGAGAGAAGAGATAGTGAGGGGCAGAGGGAGTAGAGCACAATGTCACCCCCACTTCATGAGCGATCTATGTATAAGAGGAGAATCACTACCCCTAGAGTGTGAGAGGAAACATTCGTGTACGTTGCTGCTATGATCTCTGTCCTGTATTTTCCTATTTATTTAAATCATATCACATTTGAATCGTCTTACGCTAGTGCATAATGGTTATGTAGAAGTAAAGAATAAGCACGCCATGTCTAGGTAATGACACAAAAAGATGTATGAGACGCATTTCACCAAGTTTATACAATTTACACATGATGGATATGAACCAGTGGGTAATTACATGATTATAAATCATATACGGGCAACACGATAATTGTGATATTTCTGCTGTAAAGAAGATGACCATCTCTAATCTGTTACATTTATTTATCATGTTGCCTATTTTATACCCGGAGGTCCTTTTATCTCAAATCCAATCTTAATCTAACAAGTTTTTATGGATGAGTAATGTACCACAGGACAAGCTGTAAGATTCAGCAAGTAGGAGGTCTGTGCAGTGTTGTATAACGGACGGGGGGATTATCCCATCAATCAGGAAGGATACCACCCCCAAAGCGTCCCTCCCTTTCTTATCCAATCCAATAACTAAACTGCCCTTTGCTTAGGGGCAAAGGGTAGCTTCTGCGTATAATTACCCCATAGTAATCTCACACTGAGGAGAACACAGTAACCCACAGCAACCGACGTGACCTGAACTAACACGAGGTCCATCGAAGCCGATTGATTGGCACTTGTGTGGTGAGCTATACACCGGTTCTTGCCGACCTGCGTCCTCACCTTCCCACTTTGCTGGGCATTTTAGTGTGTCTTCTCTTCTCTCTTCCTTCCACAGGCAGCGGCTACATATGTCACTGATTACACGGCCCGCACACAGCGCATAATCAATGAACATTGGCATTTATACACAGATAGCGGAAATCCCAGGCGCATTAATCTGGATGAGAAGATACGCCGGATGTATTTATTCTAAATGCCACCGACATTACCCAGGCCACCTTGAGAGTGACATATATGACCACTATCATACAACATACATGAAACAGGCAGCCCCTTCCCTCAGAGAATGCTGCGCCTGGCACTGATTCTGCCGCTGTAATGGCGTGACAATTATTTCTGCTGAGCCCGGGTGATTGAGCTACGTGAGGCTCTAACATAGTTTGTTTGTTAAGACAAAAGATCAATGGATCTATAGAAGGAAAGCGATCTAATTGTCAGGTCTCAGGCTCCTGACGTATTACTTGTTAGCGCAATCAATTCCCTGCTTTGCTTGTGTTATTTCCATTCGGCTGACTCGGTCTATAGCATTTCCCTTGTTACGCTGTCAATGTGGCGCGTATCGCCGCTTGTGCTAATGGACGTCCTCTGCTTCCTCCTTCCTCTGTCCACGCTGTACAGGATATATCAGCTCTGTCACAAGAATACGCTGACCGCACTGCATTCTGGGACAGGGCAGAGCAATGGCTGACATGTCAGTCCAATTCATTCTTAGAAAGGAGAAAATGGCTGACATGATGGGTGCAGAGCATTCTGGGAAGGGACATATGGCTGACATGATGGATGCAGAGCATTCTGGGAAGGGACATATGGCTGACATGATGGGTGCAGAGCATTCTGGGAAGGGACAAATGGCTGACATGATGGGTGCAGAGCATTCTGGGAGCACGATTTAGCCCATAGCCATAATTGACTCTAATTTGTGATATTAAGAGTCCTTGTAAAGCGTTTCTGTCAGCACCATGTCTGTCTGTGTTGTGTCACCATGCAACCGTGTAACTGACATGGCGGCTGTGCAAATCCTCCATGACCATTTGTCCATACATAATGACAGTATATCGAGCTACAAGCTCACCAGGATCCAGCAGAGTTATAGCAGCGAGATGGACAGACAATGTGATTCTCCTCTCTCTCTCTCTTTGCCGCGGTAGTCAGCCCGGACGTAAGATTTACTTCTTTCATTTCACACCACTCCGAGAATCCCATTTTTACGAGTACAGTAAAACCTTTATATAAAGCTGTGAAATGCGTATTGTGCTCCGACAATAAAAGCTGATATTACAACACACTGCTCCTCCGAAATTCAGTTTTATGTCAACGGTCGAACGTACGCGGCTCTTGCCCTATCTACGCATCGTATATCCAGAGCACCCGTAAAATTCTGAGACCCACGGGAGCCTCGGAGATGTAACGGGGTCCCGGCTCGGAGATAAATATAGGGATATTAGTAATATGTAACTCAGCAGAGGTCACAAACAGAGTCGGCTGCAATTACCTACAAATGGCCAAGTGTTATTAATATACTGAGAGTGTACCGTGTGGTACAGGAGTAACTGTGAGTTATTATATAATATTACATTCCCCCCAACAAATGTACAGAGGAGCGGTATACGGCGACCCCCCTGCACACATACGTGATAAGCGCAAACATGATCAGAGCCCGCAGCACACATACACAGGGACACACAGTACTCCCCACGTACACAATACTGGCTTCTGATATTTCCTAATTCTCCTACAACTGCAGTAATCTGAGCTGAGTGATATAACATTAATGTTGTTTCCTTCCACCCAGGATAACACATGTAAACCCAGAGGTAGTGCCCCAGCGAGGGGTGATTCTGGGGGAACATTGCTAACACCCGATGATAAACTGCGCCCCCATTCAGCATTACACCCTGGGCAGTCGCCTCTATCACACAGCCCTAGTTACGGCCCTGATTCCAACTATATGATACATATCACACCATGTCGGAACTATAACCTAATATAACACAACTCTATAATATACAGATGAGTAACAATCACAACTTAAACACTATACATCCCAAACAGAATATATTAATATTACACTTTACAGAGTACTAGTCACAGGGGCCTGAACACAATCACACAGCACATGGAATCCGCATACATGATGCGCACAGTACACACATTGGGTGATGAGCGCCTTTTTTAGGCATAAAACGCGCAGCTTTTAATGCGCATTACACACACAATGCGTAATCGCACGTCCTATGCAGAGTCAGGCGTATCTCACACTTACGACTCCTGACGTGTAACGAGGCGGACGGGGGGAAGAGGCATCCAGCGTAGGACGAGTACACTACAGGCGTCATCAGTAACATCTATGTAAATTACATCCACATCAGCCCATAACGCAGAGATCTGAGTACACGCGTGTCACTGAGCAGTAACCGGGGTACTCTGGGTGACAGGGACAAGTGATGGGGGTGGGACAGGTAGCAGCGGCTCCACACACACTAATATATTTCCATTAACGCGCTGCTGCGGTGTAACAGCCCATGAAATAACAGCCGCCTCATCGTGTCTTATCAGGGAAACAAGAACAGGAGCCTGTAATACACAGTGATCAGGGGGAGATAGGGGAGATGTTATACACAGTGATCAGGGGGAGATAGGGGGGATGTTATACACAGTGACCAGGGGGAGATAGGGGGGCTGTTATACACAGTGATCGGGGGGAGATAGGGGGGCTGTTATACACAGAGATCAGGGGGAGATAGGGGGGCTGTTATACACAGAGATCAGGGGGAGATAGGGGGGCTGTTATACACAGTGATCAGGGGGAGATAGGGGGGCTGTTATACACAGTTTCCAGGGGGAGATAGGGGGGCTGTTATACACAGTGATCAGGGGGAGATGGGGGGATGTTATACACAGAGATCAGGGGGAGATAGGGGGGCTGTTATACACAGAGATCAGGGGGAGATAGGGGGGCTGTTATACACAGTGATCAGGGGGAGATAGGGGGGCTGTTATACACAGTGATCAGGGGGAGATAGGGGGGCTGTTATACACAGTGATCAGGGGGAGATAGGGGGGCTGTTATACACAGTGACCAGGGGGAGATAGGGGGGCTGTTATACACAATGATCAGGGGGAGATAGGGGGGATGTTATACACAGAGATCAGGGGGAGATAGGGGGGCTGTTATACACAGAGATCAGGGGGAGATAGGGGGGCTGTTATACACAGAGATCAGGGGGAGATAGGGGGGCTGTTATACACAGTGATCAGGGGGAGATAGGGGGGCTGTTATACACAGTGATCAGGGGGAGATAGGGGGGATGTTATACACAGTGATCAGGGGGAGATAGGGGGGATGTTATACACAATGATCGGGGGGAGATAGGGGGGATGTTATATACAGTGATCAGGGGGAGATAGGGGGGCTGTTATACACAGAGATCAGGGGGAGATAGGGGGGCTGTTATACACAGTGATCAGGGGGAGATAGGGGGGCTGTTATACACAGTGATCAGGGGGAGATAGGGGGGATGTTATACACAGTGATCAGGGGGAGATAGGGGGGATGTTATACACAATGATCGGGGGGAGATAGGGGGGATGTTATATACAGTGATCGGGGAGGAGATAGGGGGATGTTATACACAGAGATCAGGGGGAGATAGGGGGGGTTGTTATATACAGTGATCGGGGAGGAGATAGGGGCTGCTATACACAGTGATCAGGGGGGACATACATGGGACATCTGCCTAGCAGAGTCCTGTACATGGCTCCCTAATATCCTAATGCACGCCACTATAGTACAAACATGTCAGTTTACACTAACCCCCACAGTAATATACATAAATATTATTCAATACAAAATTTTGCACTTCAAGGATTAAATTACGCACATTATAATCATACAGCGCACCATCACCTCTACATATCCTGCTATAGGGTGTGTTATACATACAACATACTTATGCCTTACCTGTACCCCAACGGGGTTATTACACCCTTGTATTCCATCCTTCTCCCAATGTGGTTATTACACCCCTGTATCCTGCCCTCAGATATACATGCTGGATATTATAGGGAAAACACTGGCAGAGTCACAGATTAATATATCACATGATAATCTTCTGCCAGACACTGTAGTCCTGCACCCACATTTCCAGCTGACAGAGGGTGTATTGGGGTGTGGGCGAGGAGACAGGGCAACATACATCTGGATTAGTAGGTCCTGGCTATCGGGCAGAGTGCACCCGTCACCACTGACATCTGTGGGATGAACGTGTTTTCTCCCCCTCCTCCCTCTCACAACAGCAGCGGCCGCTGTTTGATTAAATAATTAAATTACCTCTGCCTCACACAAGGGTTAATTCATTGTTAATGCTACAAGGGTTTTATGTTTTGTAATTACAGGTTTTTTCCCCCAAAAGGCTCACAAGAGAGAACTGGAAAACAGAGCAGAGAAGGGAACGGTGGGTTCTGACGCTGGTCACAAAACTGGATTATTAAATTATCTTGAGGGGAAAAAAATATGATGACTTTTCATTTACTGGGATTCTTATTAAAGAAACTGTCAGTTCAACGATCGCTGTTTTTTGTAATCACCGCGGTTCTCAGCGGTCGCCTGGAGACTCGGGACCATATTCAGGGGAGGGCTGGCAAATTTTAGCCTGGGCGGGTCAAAACTCAGCTCGGCAGCCTATGAGGAACATTTTAAAGAAATACAGGTAGTCCAGTGACCCAGCGCAAGGGAGCCCAGTATGGGACCAGCCCGAGGGGCAAGTGCCCCCGTCCTGCCATCCCCTGACGATATTATAATGTGACTTCTGAGAAGACGGAGGATGAGGGGGCAGTTTAACGCCACTTTCCACATTTTTACGGCACACCCAGAAATAACATTAAACGGAGCAGTAACCTCCTAATACGCATATTTTGAATAGTTTACAAGTACATTAAGTATTACGCAGCAGTAACATTCTCTTATCTCGTCTAATCCGCGTTGCAGAGCAAAGAAAGAGCAATTTTCTCCTAGTCTCCAGGTCATTTTACACAAACCCCATACAAGACCAGAGTCTTTAAGATGAATTATTCTTAGTAGATCGTCGTAGCTACAAACACGACTACAGATGTGTTAGACACAATGAAAATACTTTTCTGATAATTATAATAATATCTTGTTTTCTTCAATGCACAATGTAAGTCTGCGTCCCATTAGTCACAGTGCTGGAATGTGCTCCAGTTTTATATCATGTTACAACATGTGATGCTATATGTGAGAAGCCTTTGCAGACTCTTATTGGTCTAACTAGCACAAGTCTGATGAAACTGAATACCTGATTGGTTCCCACCAAATCCAATAGAAATAGGACATTGGTGGAGGTTACCATCCACAGCTACCGGCCCCCACGCTGGACACTTTCCCCGTCTACTAGGGGCCAGTATTGTCTAGGAACAAAATTCCTGCAATCCAAACCCAAACGTTACAAAATTACCAGCAATAATCAATAATCAACTGGGGTTATTACACCGCTGTATTCTATCCTTCCTCCAATGGGGTTTCTGCTGTGACGGCTGCGGTGCCCTGAAACCTGGTGTCATTCATACATATTGATGTATTGAGAGGAGCTGCCCGTGGGAGAGGAGTGTGAGTGCACACAGGGAGCACTACGTCAGTCATAAGATCTGTGGATGAGACTTGTGGAGTCAGCGTTTCTAGTACGGCTACACCGACCGGCCCTTGGACATAATAAATCACCGCTCAGTCTGACTCATTTACCTGATGAGGCAATTTCCCCTCTGCCCATAAGCATCTTACTCCCAGCTGATCTGCATCTCTCCCTCAGGACAGTGCTCGTATATAACCAGGGCCGGATTAACCCGAGGTCTAACTGGGCTACAGCCCAGGGGCCTCTGGCATCCAGGGGGCCCTTGAAAGTGCTCATCAGCATTATTGATCAGTGCTGGGGCGGCCAGATCCATGCTGCTGAGCCTGTCACTGTAGTTCTTCCGCGGCGCTCAGTTATCTCCTTACTGAGGAGATCTCGTAGAGTGAGACTATGAGTCTCACTCTCACAAGATCTCCTGAGTAAGGAGCTTACAGTGCTGTGGAAGGACTACAGTGACAGGAGAACAGGGAGAGGTAAGCGCTTGGGACGAGGCCTCACGGTGGAATCGGCTCACAGTGGCGGCCTCACGGGGGAATGGAGGCCCACTTAGCCCAGGGGTCTCCATTCCCTTAATCCAGCCCTGTATATAACAAGAGACCACCCTGCACTCAGAGCCCACTCCTCTCTCCAACAGTTTAGACCACTGTGTTCCCAGGTTAGATGTGAGAATGATGGGTCTATACTCCTGGTCTGCTCTCAGTTGTCACCTACACATTACATAGTACATAGGATGGACTTATACTCCTGGTCTGCTCTCAGTTGTCACCTACACATTACATAGTACGTAGGATGGACTTATACTCCTGCTCTGCTCTCAGTTGTCACCTATACATTACATAGTACATAGGATGGACCTATACTCCTGGTCTGCTCTCAGTTGTCACCTATACATTACATAGTACATAGGATGGACCTATACTCCTGGTCTGCTCTCAGTTGTCACCTATACATTACATAGTACGTAGGATGGACCTATACTCCTGGTTTGCTCTCAGTTGTCACCTATACATTACATAGTACGTAGGATGGACCTATACTCCTGCTCTGCTCTCAGTTGTCACCTACATGTAACAGTACACAGGATGGGTCTATACTTCTGGTCTGCTCTCAGTTGTCACCTATACATTACATAGTACATAAGATGGACCTATACTCCTGGTTTGCTCTCAGTTGTCACCTATACATTACATAGTACGTAGGATGGACCTATACTCCTGGTCTGCTCTCAGTTGTCACCAACACATTACATAGTACGTAGGATGGACCTATACTCCTGGTTTGCTCTCAGTTGTCACCTACATGTAACACAGTACACAGGATGGGTCTATACTTCTGGTCTGCTCTCCGTTGTCACCTATACATTACATAGTACGTAGGATGGACTTATACTCCTGCTCTGCTCTCAATTGTCACCTATACATTACATAGTACGTAGGATGGACTTATACTCCTGTTCTGCTCTCAGTTGTCACCTATACATTACATAGTACGTAGGATGGACCTATACTCCTGCTCTGCTCTCAGTTGTCACCTATACATTACATAGTACGTAGGATGGACCTATACTCCTGGTCTGCTCTCAGTTGTCACCTATACATTACATAGTACGTAGGATGGACTTATACTCCTGCTCTGCTCTAAGTTGTCACCTATACATTACATAGTACGTAGGATGGACCTATACTCCTGGTCTGATCTCAGTTGTCACCTATACATTACATAGTACGTAGGATGGACTTATACTCCTGCTCTGCTCTCAATTGTCACCTATACATTACATAGTACGTAGGATGGACTTATACTCCTGTTCTGCTCTCAGTTGTCACCTATACATTACATAGTACGTAGGATGGACTTATACTCCTGTTCTGCTCTCAGTTGTCACCTACACATTACATAGTACGTAGGATGGACTTATACTCCTGGTCTGCTCTCAGTTGTCACCAACACATTACATAGTACGTAGGATGGACCTATACTTCTGGTCTGCTCTCAGTTGTCACCAACACATTACATAGTACGTAGGATGGACCTATACTCCTGGTCTGCTCTCAGTTGTCACCTATACATTACATAGTACGTAGGATGGACCTATACTCCTGGTTTGCTCTCAGTTGTCACCTATACATTACATAGTACGTAGGATGGACCTATACTCCTGGTCTGCTCTCAGTTGTCACCTACATGTAACACAGTACACAGGATGGGTCTATACTCCTGGTCTGCTCTCAGTTGTCACCTATACATTACATAGTACATAAGATGGACCTATACTCCTGGTTTGCGCTCAGTTGTCACCTATACATTACATAGTACGTAGGATGGACCTATACTCCTGGTTTGCTCTCAGTTGTCACCTATACATTACATAGTACGTAGGATGGACCTATACTCCTGGTCTGCTCTCAGTTGTCACCTACATGTAACAGTACACAGGATGGGTCTATACTCCTGTTCTGCTCTCAGTTGTCACCTACACATTACATAGTACGTAGGATGGACTTATACTCCTGGTCTGCTCTCAGTTGTCACCAACACATTACATAGTACGTAGGATGGACCTATACTTCTGGTCTGCTCTCAGTTGTCACCAACACATTACATAGTACGTAGGATGGACCTATACTCCTGGTCTGCTCTCAATTGTCACCTATACATTACATAGTACGTAGGATGGACCTATACTCCTGGTTTGCTCTCAGTTGTCACCTATACATTACATAGTACGTAGGATGGACCTATACTCCTGGTCTGCTCTCAGTTGTCACCTACATGTAACACAGTACACAGGATGGGTCTATACTCCTGGTCTGCTCTCAGTTGTCACCTATACATTACATAGTACATAAGATGGACCTATACTCCTGGTTTGCGCTCAGTTGTCACCTATACATTACATAGTACGTAGGATGGACCTATACTCCTGGTTTGCTCTCAGTTGTCACCTACATGTAACACAGTACACAGGATGGGTCTATACCCCTACTCTGCTCTCAGTTGTCACAATGCACTTTACTGAGCCCAAACCCAGGGGAGTCCCCAGCATACGGCACAATCTACATTTGTCCTGGGGACCGGATAACGTATGCCACCTGTGCACATATTTTACCTGAAATTACCAATTACTGCATTATGGTAAAATATGGAACCCGTTTTTGTAACCTTCTTTGTAATGCATTTGGGAATTTTAATACATGATTGAGAGTTCTTCTGCCCAGAAATTCCTGCTGCAGCTCCCTGGGTAACGCCAGAGGGCTTATTACAATATCGGCAAGCTCCAGAGCCAAGGACGGGCAGTGCTAATCTGTATACCAAACACTTGGTAAAGCCAACTTGGAGGGCTGTTGCTCTGGAAGATTAGGCCAGGCTCCCAAGGTCGCCAACATGACCTTGAAACTCTCTGTGATCTGGAAACTAGGCCGGATCCAGTTTCTGTGTTTGTTGTAGCAGGTCGCCTCTCATTACCAGATTCCGGGTGACATCCAGAGACGTATAAATAAGAGAAGCTTCTACATTACAGGATGTGGCTGCCGCAGTAGTGAGTGCGAGCGTGGACATGTTTCCATCACAGACAGGTCTACGTTCCGCGTCTATAATGGTAGGAAGACTCACACCGACCCATGGACACCGCAATCCTTCCAAGATGGTACGTGATGCGGCCTCCATTCTGCGGATAACTTGTGCAAACAAATTCACTTTTTACTCATAACTGGCCTCTTAATGTGCAACAGGAAGCAAAGCAGTGCAAACTAATCTTGCTTCCCCGGGAAATGCATCATTTTTACACCAGAAAGAGAGAAAACCTGGAAGCTGTATATGTGATCTGTCTGTCATACCCGGGATTTCTATGTATAGTTTTCCTTTAATACATAGTTCGTTGCAGATGGCCGGGATTCCTCTCTGCATGGGAAAAACAAAGACATTAGCTGCTCTACGCCATCAATTAGGAATAAACCAGATCAATACTGAGAGAACACTAATATACTACGTGCATGACTTAGTAAGGACCTCAAGGGGCCTGGATTGCTCCATGAGTTCACCTGCCCTCTGTGTAAGGTGGAGGAACTATAATTCAACCTATCATTCACTATGAACCTCGTGCCTCGCACCTCAGTGACGTTCCTTGTGAATAGGTTGGTTTAGGGAACAAAATGGCCCTGCCCTCCATCTATAGTAAGGCTCTTATTAATTGGCGCCCTCAGCGATGGGCATAGGGCCTTCCCAATGTGTGGCATGCTGAAGGATGCGTTAATGTCATGGTGACCTCCGAATCCGCTACACAAACCCCCTGAGCCGATAAACCTGCTCCTAGTCCACTGTCACAAACCGGAACCATTATCCCCAACGCATCCTGTTTCCAGCCTCTCGTTGGTTGCGGCAAGGGTTAAGCGCAAAGACCTTTTCAGCGGTAATAAGGATGAAACGTCTGAGATTGAGGGAGGGGGGGAGAGCGAGAGCCGGGCATGGGATCAGGATACAGTTTAACGCTACAAAGGGAGATTACAGTCATTAATTGTGCCAAGTGACAGCCTAATGCAAGCCAAGGGAAAGGCGGCTTTTAGACGGAGGTTAATGGTCAGGCTGATTGCCCTCCCTCAGACTCTCATGCCCCCATTAGCAGAGGGAAAAGAGCTACTGGATGGTTTCAGGGGATGGGCCCTTAATCTACTCCTGCTGGATGAGGCCCAGCATGGCCCCTCCGCTCGTAGGAAGGTAGAATCCATTAGTCCTGGCGTGCCCAGTGTGAGAGGACACAACTCTCCACTTCCCCCCCCCTCCTCACTCGGGGACACACTCGCCCCCCCATGCAAATACCAAACAAAGAGCTAATTAAATTTCATTTACAGCCAAAATCCAGCTGCAGGACCCCCCAACGCCCTGGAGGACCCTCTATAAAAGCACTCCAGCAACGGTTAATAAAACACAGTGTTATTTTGGGTGGGGGGAGGGGGGGGATCTGCGACCTCACTAAACCTTTCCATAAGAATAATAACAGAGCGCAGACTAAGGTTCATGTAATGAGACTGCCACAGACATCACAAATAATCGCGGCTTTCCTGACGAGTGAAACTGCTTTAAAATCTGGGAGATGTCAGATATTTTCTCTATATATAGAATCGCTCTAATACTCAGCAACACCAGCTCATGGCTCCTTGTTCTGCATGTAAACTTATCCATCAGTGCAGCTATGGTGATTCCCATACACAGAATGGGAGGGTACCACCTACTGGAGGAGTAATACGTGAAAAATTCAGAATTCTTATAACGAGCCATAAAGGACCTCTGAGAAATGGGAGCAGACTCTAGGTCTAATCTGGCATGATAATGACACCTCTGCTGTCACAATAGGTTACAATCAGTTTGGCACATTATATTGATAAATAACATATCAAACCCTTGTCATGTCACCTTGTCACATGACCCTCCCACTGCACACTGTACCTGACAGTCTCCTCTGTCCCTTCCACTGTCCCTGACAGTCTCCTCTGTCTCTCCCACTGCAAACTGTCCCTGACAGTCTCCTCTATCTCTCCCACAGCGCACTGTACCTGACAGTCTCCTCTGTCCCTCCCACTGGACACTGTAGCTGACAGTCTCCTCTGTCTCTCCCACTGGACACTGTCCCTGACAGTCTCCTCTGTCTCTCCCACTGGACACTGTCCCTGACAGTCTCCTCTGTCCCTCCCACTGTACCTGACAGTCTCCTCTGTCTCTTACACTGTACCTGACAGTCTCTTCTGTCGCTCCCACTGTATCTGACAGTCTCCTCTGTCCCTCCCAACGCACACTGTCCTGACAGTCTCCTCTGTCCCTCCCAACGCACACTGTCCTGACAGTCTCCTCTGTCCCTCCCACTGCACACTGTCCCTGACAGTCTCCTCTGTCTCTCCCACTGCACACTGTCCCTAACAGTCTCCTCTGTCTCTCACACTGCACACTGTACCTGGGATTCTTCTGTCTCTCACACTGCACACTGTACCTGACAGTCTCCTCTATCCCATCCACAGCGCACTGTACCTGACAGTCTCTTCTGTCCCTCCCACTGTACCTGACAGTCTCCTCTATCTCTTACACTGTACCTGACAGTCTCTTCTGTCCCTCCTACTGTACCTGACAGTCTCCTCTGTCCCTCCCACTGTACCTGACAGTCTCCTCTGTCTCTCCCACTGCACACTGTCCCTGACAGTCTCCTCTGTCTCTCCCACTGCACACTGTCCCTGACAGTCTCCTCTGTCTCTCTCACTGCACACTGTACCTGACAGTCTCCTCTGTCTCTCCCACTGCACAATGTACCTGACAGTCTCCTCTGTCTCTCTCACTGCACACTGAATCTGACAGTCTCCTCTGTCTCTCCCACTGCACACTGTCCCTGACAGTCTCCTCTGGCTCTCACACTGCACACTGTACCTGACAGTCTCCTCTGGCTCTCACACTGCATCTGACAGTCTCATCTGTCTCTCTCACAGCGCACTGTACCTGACAGTCTCCTCTGTCCCTCCCACTGCACACTGTACCTGACAGTCTCTTCTGTCTCTCCCACTGTCCCTGACCTTCTCCTCTGTCCCTCCCACTGCACACTGTCCCTGACAGTCTCCTCTGTCTCTCCCACTGCACACTGTCCCTGACAGTCTCCTCTGTCTCTCCCACTGCACACTGTCCCTGACAGTCTCCTCTGTCTCTCTCACTGCACACTGAATCTGACAGTCTCTTCTGTCTCTCCCACTGTCCCTGACCTTCTCCTCTGTCCCTCCCACTGCACACTGTCCCTGACAGTCTCCTCTGTCTCTCCCACTGCACACTGTCCCTGACAGTCTCCTCTGTCTCTCCCACTGCACACTGTCCCTGACAGTCTCCTCTGTCTCTCTCACTGCACACTGAATCTGACAGACTCCTCTGTCTCTCCCACTGCACACTGTACCTGACAGTCTCCTCTGTCTCTCACAGTGCGCACTGTACCTGACAGTCTCCTCTGTGTCACACTGCACACTGTCCCTGACAGTCTCCTCTGTCTCTCTCACTGCACAATGAATCTGACAGTCTCCTCTGTCTCTCACACTGCACACTGAATCTGACAGTCTCCTCTGTCTCTCACAGTGCGCACTGTACCTGACAGTCTCCTCATCCCTCCCACTGCACACTGTACCTGACAGTCTCCTCTGTCTCACACTGCACACTGTACCTGACAGTTTCCTCTGTCCCTCCCACTGTACCTGACAATCTACTCTGTCTCTCCCACTGCACACTGTACCTGAGATTCTCCTCTATCCCTTCCACAGTACACTGTACCTGACAGTCTCCTCTGTCCCTCCCACTGCACACTGTACCTAACAGTCTCCTCTTTCTCTCCCACTGCACCTGACAGTCTCATCTGTCTCTCCCACAGCGCACTGTACCTGACAGTCTCCTCTGCCTCTCACACTGCACACTGTACCTGACAGTCTCCTCTGTCTCTCCCACTGTCCCTGACCTTCTCCTCTGTCCCTCCAACTGCACACTGTACCTGACAGTCTCTTCTGTCTCTCCCACTGCACCTAACAGTCTCCTCTGTCTCTGCCACAGCACACTGTACCTGACCGTCTCTTCTGTCCCTCCAACTGCACACTGTACCTGACAGTCTCTTCTGTCTCTCCCACTGTCCCTGACCTTCTCCTCTGTCTCTCCCACAGTGCACTGTACCTGACAGTCTCCTCTGTCTCTCCCACAGCGCACTGTACCTGACAGTCTCCTCTGTCTCTGCCACAGTACACTGTACCTGACAGTCTCCTCTGTCTCTCCCACTGCACACTGTACCTGACAGTCTCCTCTATCTCTCCCACTGCACACTGTACCTGACAGTCTCATCTATCTCTCCCACTGTACACTGTACCTGGCAGTCTCCTCTGTCTCTCCTCTCGTGCAGTGCTTGGTAGTTTCTCTATGCAGCAGGGACAGAACATGAATATAGAAGACATCCTGATGCTGCTGCCCCGGGGGCTCTTCCTCAGACTCTCCCACCCGGGTTTATGAAGCTGACAATCCTGGCACCCAGCTTGATACTTTCTGTCTAATTAGAATGAAAGTCAATAAAGATTTAATAGTCGCTCCGTGTTGCATACTGGAGGCTCCATGCCGGAGAGATCGGGGCTCATCTCTTCTTAACGGTTCTCTGGAGATTATCAGTGTCTCATATTCTATCTCTCATATACACCACTGAGCCTCCACCTGACACTGCTGCCTCCATCCTCTAATCCTTGTTTATTTAGCGACACTACCTAGGCTCCACCCGACCTATTTCCATCCTCTCAATGTTGTCTATTGAGATGCACTACTGACTCCAGCAGGCCCCATAATGCAGGTTCCCTTGGCTGTATAACGTGCAGTACCTTTTCATAACCATCAGATGGCTCTATGCGATCACTGAAATATATTTAGACTTGAAAATAGAATACAATGGCACCTGCTTCCATCTACAGGTAATATGGTGGTACTGCATGCTTAATGAAAATTGTAACAGACCCAGTAGTGGGAGTACCTCTGTTGTAAATAACAATCAGTACAATACACACTTATAAAACATGCCCTGATGAATGTGACGGTCTGAGGTTTACACACCTCAATATAAATGCTGTTACTCGCGGCCGGGTATTGCCTGCCATAGCTACACAGTCTCCTTAATTGTGGGATTACATTTTACCAACACCATCAATATGGCCCTAAGCCCATTTATAAGCCCCCGTCTCAGGTGTTGGGTATTGGGGGAGAGGGGTCTTTCTGAATACGGAGGAAGGCGTTAAAAGGAAGGTTAATTGTCTTCTATTTTAATAGTGTATCTGTAGTAGGGAATTAGATTGTAAACTCCAATGCCTAGGGACTGATGTGCCTGGAAGACTATTCTCTGAGTGTACAGCACTCAGAGACTATACAATGAGTTGTAATAATCCCCCTAACAATGACTTCTCTCTGTTGACCTTTCTTCCTCCCCTTCCATTGTCTGGGCCTGCAGGGGGTATTTTGGGATAAAGGGGCTTTTTCAGCCGCAGTGACAGATTTAGGAGAATCACAGGATGAGCTGCTGGGAGACTCTGACAATTTATCTTTCTACTTTCTGTGGGGGCTTCTGAGAACCCTGGACAAGAGTTAGGTGCTGCCCCCTGCCCCCAATATCGCTGTTACCCTCCACCTGCTGTGAATACTGATCACCTATCTCCCCCGTCCTGCTTCTTGTGCAAGAGGGAAATGTTCAGTGAAGAATAAGAGGGAAGTAGTGGCCGTTCCAGGCACGTCTGCTCAGCTAAAGTGTGGAAACCCCTCGCCTCCGTGTCCTTGCATCTCCTGTACTCCATCCAGCAGTCGAGAGGGACAAATCACTGGCTGCTACAGGCCCAGCACTTGGCTGAAGGCCTGATAACACTGGTGGAGGTTACTGGAAGTGATGGAGGCCTATGGATGATGGAGGCTGTGGATGACGGGTGTATGTGGGGTGATGGAGGCTGTGGGCGACGGGTGTATGTGGGGTGATGGAGGCTGTGGGTGACGGGTGTATGTGGGGTGATGGAGGCTATGGATGTCAGGAGTATGTGGGGTGATGGAGGCTGTGGGTGACGGGTGTATGTGGGGTGATGGAGGCTATGGATGTCAGGAGTATGTGGGGTGATGGAGGCTATGGATGTCAGGAGTATGTGGGGTGATGGAGGCTGTGGGTGACGGGTGTATGTGGGGTGATGGAGGCTATGGATGTCAGGAGTATGTGGGGTGATGGAGGCTGTGGGTGACGGGTGTATGTGGGGTGATGGAGGCTATGGATGTCAGGAGTATGTGGGGTGATGGAGGCTGTGGGTGACGGGTGTATGTGGGGTGATGGAGGCTATGGATGCCAGGAGTATGTGGGGTGATGGAGGCTGTGGGCGACGGGTGTATGTGGGGTGATGGAGGCTGTGGGTGACGGGTATATGTGGGGTGATGGAGGCTATGGATGTCAGGAGTACGTGGGGTAATGGAGGCTGTGGGCGATGGGTGTATGTGGGGTGATGGAGGCTGTGGGCGACGGGTGTATGTGGGGTGATGGAGGCTGTGGGTGACGGGTGTATGTGGGGTGTTGGAGGCTATGGATGTCAGGAGTATGTGGGGTGTTGGAGGCTGTGGGCGACGGGTGTATGTGGGGTGATGGAGGCTGTGGGTGACGGGTGTATGTGGGGTGATGGAGGCTGTGGGTGACGGGTGTATGTGGGGTGATGGAGGCTGTGGGTGACGGGTGTATGTGGGGTGTTGGAGGCTATGGATGTCAGGAGTATGTGGGGTGATGGAGGCTGTGGGCGACGGGTGTATGTGGGGTGATGGAGGCTGTGGGTGAGGGGAGAACTTGAATGTAAATAGAGGCTGTGAGTACTGGGAGGACACAGCAGGTTGAGCCTCTCTCTCTATTCATCCATGTAAGAGGGATTAGGGCTGAGGGTGGAGTGTGAGTGGGGGATGGGGCAGCATTCAGTCCCTGGAGGACTTACATATATCTCCTGTGGAACTGGGAATAACACGTAGGGAAGGGACACGCGTGGTAGGTAATGGGGGGAATTGTGTCATGTGAATTGTGACTATTACTGTAAATGTGTTTTATGCTATTTATATGTCATGTGATTGCCCCATCCAGACACCTTACCCCCTGCGACAGGAGCTCGCCCCATCCAGATACTTTACACCCTATGACAGGAGCTCGCCCATCCAGGAAGCTTACATTCTGTGACAGATGGACAGGAGCTCACCCCATATAGGAATCTCACACCCTGCGACAGGAGCCCATACACGTATCTTACACTCCCGTCATCCACAGCCTCCATCACCCCACATACTCCTTGTGACAAGAGCTCGCCCCATACACGTATCTCACACCCTGTGACAGGAGCTCGCCCCATACACGTATCTCACACCCTGCGACAGGAGCTCGCCCCATCCAGATACTTTACACCCTATGACAGGAGCTCACCCCATATAGGAATCTCACACCCTGCGACAGGAGCCCATACACGTATCTCACACCCTGTGACAGGAGCACGCTCCATACACGTATCTCACACCCTGTGACAGGAGCACGCTCCATACACGTATCTCACACCCTGTGACAGGAGCACGCTCCATACACGTATCTCACACCCTGTGACAGGGTGACGCGGTGCTCACCCCATACACGTATATCACACCCTGTGACAGGAGCTCGCTCCATACACGTATCTTACACCATGTGACAGGGTGACGGGGTGCTCACCCCATACACGTATATCACACCCTGTGACAGGAGCACGCTCCATACACGTATCTCACACCCTGTGACAGGAGCACGCTCCATACACGTATCTCACACCCTGTGACAGGGTGACGCGGTGCTCACCCCATACACGTATATCACACCCTGTGACAGGAGCTCGCTCCATACACGTATCTTACACCCTGTGAGAGAAGGACGGGGTGCTCACCCCATACACGTATATCACACCCTGTGACAGGAGCTCACCCCATACAAGTATCTCACACCCTGTAACAGGGGGATAGCGTGCTCGGCCCATACAGATATCTCACCCTGTGACTTGGGTGTGAGCTCTCGGATCAGAGGTGAAGGCACCTGGAAGTTATCAGCAGTCTCTGGTTAATGATTACCCACATTTGTTGCCCTACGTGAACTGTTGCATGAAGTCCCCGGCTCCCAGCACGTTTCTCCGTTCTACACTCACCAGGCTACGTCCCATTGATGCCACTGTAACCTTGTGGGCGAGTGGATGGCGCGGCAGCCGGTATTCCTACGGATAGTGGGCTCCTGGATGGAAAGTGTTTATCCACTCTGACCCTTTAGTACCCCAACAAGCAGGGGCAGACTGGGGGGCAAGACTCAGCCCAGCAGCTTATTAGGAATATTTTAAGGGGGGAAAAAAAATGCAGTTGTCCCAGTGATCCAGCCCAAAGTACCCACTATGGGACCAGCCCGGCGAGCAGATGCCCCCCTATCCCTGCCGACAAGGCATGTTTTCCAGATTGCCTATATTGGGGAATTTAACATTTTTGTCTGGGTCAGTAATTATCACACCGTCCCTACAGCATGATATAGAAGTCCATGGCTTGACGGGGAGGGGTATATGGAGAGCGATGTTACCAATAAGTATATGGACAGGTGAGCAGAGGCCCCCCCAGCTCTCTACCCTCCACCTTCCCCATCAGCCTCTTATGTCCCTGTTCTGTTACTATGTACGATTTCTCTGACCAATCAGGTGCTGGCGAGTTTTGTGGAACCTTATAAACGACAACGGCATATCTTGGATTAATGAGGAGAACTGCAATGGTTTATACAGAATAATATTCAGTAATGGGACGGCCAGTGAGCTGGACTTTGTGATACGCTATATGCACGGCTGTATAAAGTGTGCGCACAGCTCCCCCTGCTGGCCGTCCTGCAGCACAGCAAGCCTTGGACATTGTGTTGTGAAATACTGTTCACTCCTAGCTGTGGGAGTACTCTACATGCCTGAGGTCAGAGCTGGATAGTGTCTGACATCTGTTACTCCCAGCTATCAGAGTACCAGCCAGTACAATGGTGAAACATCTCACAGACAAAGAACGCTGGGGGAGAGGAGAGCGACAAGCAGGCAAGGTCTGTAATACAGCTCATGGGACAGAAATGTAAGGACCATTTCCTGGGTTTAGCATTGTCCCCGTGTTCACACTGAGATCTGCTCTGTACTGACCACATCATCTTACAATGCTGCTAAAAATAGGGACCATTTCTCTCTTCTGACTCCAGCACCTGTGTGTACCTACCTTTAACCCAGTAGGTAACCCCACAATCAACCCTCTCCCCGTTTACATCTGCAACATTAGTGGCGCTATATTAATAAATGGTGATAATGTCCGGGAAAGTATATCCCTATTTTTCAGCGACTTATGCTAATGAGCAAAAAGTGGTCGTAGGTTAACAATCCCTTATACAGTTATATATAATGCACGTATTGTGATTTTTTTTAATGTATTTTCTTATAATTAAATCAGCTCCTGATTAAAAACATATGAAATTATCCCATCAGAGAATATGAAATATATATATATATATCATCCAAAATAAAGACTTCATGGGGTAGCACTATGTTTTTTCAGCAAAGACATTGAAGAAGCTTTCTCCACATTAATAAGTGTTCCAGGTTGGTCTTCTTTAATTTCCCTGTGTGATTATACAGCGCTGCGGAATATGTTGGTGCTATATAGAACGATAATTAATTTGCAGGATGCAGCAGCTAGTGGCTGGAGATGGGTTTGCAGATACCTGGCTGCACCCTGCTCTGGGGTGTAGAATTTAGTTATGGGCCAGGAGAACGCTCCCTGGATGAAGTCACAGGCGTTACGATAATTAGGGCTCATATAGAGGGCGTGTTGGTGCGTCACGGGAATGTATAATCAGCAGCGCACACGTGTACACACAGAAATGTCACCAGACGCTGCCACCGTCACACAGTCTCTGAGACACGGGACATTTCCCCAGCAATTACCCTATTCCGCTCGTATTGCCAGACTCGGAGACAGTCGATCAGACTTGAATTTCACACGTTAAATCACTGTCAGCAAATTAGGGGGATAATTACCCCCTAGGGAAGTCCACAACTTGTAAGGACTCTTTGAAATACAATATCAATTGCCCTTTAAAAGCCGCGTCAGGATTAAAGGCTCTCTTAGTACATAGAAGAAAAGAAATTACACAGCAGCTCCTGCAATTCCCCGTCTACCACCTCTGCCGACCTGCAGCAATGCTACCCACTACCTCCTCTGTGCGGCCTATATCACATCACTGCAGCACGTTGCATAACCGTTTGGACGGTAGTAGCCAACACTTAGGGAACAGGTGGTCACAATATTTTATTTTTGGCTCAGTTTTTAAAACAAAGAAAATAAATCTTGACATAATCATTAAAAATGGTCTGTAAACACGCCAAATACTGCAACACGTTATCTTCACGGAAGACACATCCCGTTCTCCTGAGAACAAATTCCCCGATCTGGGGAGAAAATGAGCCCCTGAAATGTTCCTCGGCGCAGAGAGGGACCAGCCAACAAAGACCAACGTCCATGGTGTGATAGAGGGAAAGGCGGGAAGGTTTAGGTGAAGGGAAGTGAGGGGGAAGGAAAGTTTTATGTCCAATGTGACGAGAAAAAGTGTAACAGGAATGTAATTCATTGTGAGCGCAATCCACAAAACAAGTGAACAGTAAGACAATCATCATCCGATCTTTGTGTGCACTTGTGCAGGTGAGTTATAGATCCCCATTTTCCTCTACTTTCCAAATATTTCCTCTCCAATACCAGAGAAAACACCAGCGGCAAGGCCGGTCCATAGCACAGAGATCCCACTTCGAACACCAGTTTAAACAGAAGGGAAAGTCAAGTCCTCAGAAGAATTTGCATCCCTTGCCTCTTAATGTTCAGTCTCCAATGAGGAAGTCAAGTCAGAAAAAAAGGTCCATCATCTTTGGTCATGGAAGAAAACGTCTCTGTTCAAACTGCTCAGACCTTTATAACAGGGCAGTGGAAATACATCGGATACTGCTCCAAGCTTCTCCTCCCCAGCTGGGTCGTATCCTGAGCCCAGAGATGAAGGACACTGAAAGGAAACGCCACATGTTACTCAACAGAAAATCACCGCCCTATAAGACTCTCTCCCTATACTGCAAGATTGTAACCTTTATTATCACAGAGTCTGTACAGTATACCACTATAGTGCAAGCTCCTTGGGAAAGGATCTCCCTTGATACCACTAAGCTGTAAGCTCACAGTGTCAGAGTCTTCAGTTAGATCACTAGACTGATAGCTCCAAACTACAAAATACTGGCTGTATGTTCTCTTATAACGGCTGTATGGCTGTATGTTCTCTTAGAGACCAAATGTCTCCAGGTGAGCACTTACCTGCAGGGTAACTGGAGGTCAGAACCACAAGATTAGAAGCCAGAGAAGACTGAGAGTCGTTTCCTGGGACACAGAGCTCCTGCCCCAGACCCAAGCACTGGGGTAATTGTTCAGAGGCAGATATTTAAGGCACAATGTTTTCTTGCTCCAGAATCCCACAAAGGTCTTTTCTGGATAAAGTGCTGAATTTCTTATTTCTACAACTCTTTAAAAAAATACATATATGCGAATAGATAGTCAGAAGTTCTTAACCAAAAACAAAATTAAAAATGGAAAAAGTCTGTGCAATAGGCAGATCCCTTCCGAATCCGGGCCAGATAGTTCCACAGGACAAAGGACCCCAGGAGCGTTCCACAAAAGGAGTCCCGCAAATGTGGCACATTAGTTCCAGAACAGAGGGGTGGAAGGAGTCCAGAAATGTCAAATTTGCTCCATAGCAGGGGGCCCCCAGTTCTGATACATCGCTCCAGTTGGATGAGCCCATACCACGTCATTATACATCAGAACCAGAGAAGGAGGAAGAGGCAGAGGGTGACCAGGAGTGGGGAAACGTGGATCTGGAATGAGGAGCTTCGACCTCGACGCTCGGAATCTGTAAAAGGACGAGAGACTTTAGGATATGATCTGTAGAAGTATAAATGCTACAATTCGCCAGCAGCGCCAGTTACCCTCCAAATACCCCCAGTGTCCTCTCAGAAGAGGCCCTAGGTCTATTCTCACGTGCTCTGCCCCCGCAGCCAGTCAACCCCCGAGATGTATACAATCCCTCCGCCCACACCGTAAGCCCGACACCCCAAAATGGTTCCATAAAACCACTCACCTCCCGGGTACTTTCCTTCGCCGCCAGGTGCCCCGCCCCGGGGCTGGGATTTCGGGACCTCTGTGACTGGTCGCGCTGTTGTGAATAAGGAACAGAAAAATGTGTCATTGTTACCCCACAATAATAACAGTCTTCCCTAAAATCTATACTTCCATTCCTGTGAGAAGTGGGTCAATGTGATCCGCAATATCTGTACTTTTCTCATTGCATACACATACATACATTATATATATATATATATATATATATATATATATATATATATATATATATATATATATATATATATATATATATATATATATATATATATATATATATATATATATATATATACACATATATATACACATATACATACATACATACATACATACATATACATACATATATATATACACACACACACACACACACACACACATATATATATACATATATACACACACACACATATATATATACATATATACACACACACACATATATATACATATATACACACACACACACATATATTATATATATACATACACACACAAACTCAGGGAATCATACCAATATATTGCAGCTACAAAGCATTTTATCCCGCCTCCAAAGGAGAAACAAGATGGCAGCTCCCACACATTTACAGTGGTCACATGACCCATAAGAGATGTTGTGTTTGGCGATACTTACTTGTCGGTCGGCAGCAGACAGACACGCGGAGCTTTAAGCATTCGCCAACGCTGTCTGCGTACGGCATAGCTGCCAACAGAAACGTACAGTTATTATTTATATAATGTCACCAATTACACAGCGCTCTACAGAGAATATTAATCAGTCACACCATTTCCTGAACCATTGGAACTTACAATCTAAATTCTCTACCACTAATTCTATGTTGTTGGAGTGTGGGAGGAAAACCTGGCAAACATGTGGAGAACATACAAAACTCCACACAGCTAGGACCCTGGTCAAACTCATGACCCCAGGGCTGTAAGGTGGCAGTGCTAACCACTGTGCCACCCATACCACATTACCATGGCTGTTAGATCTAGAGGGAGATATCTGAGACATCATACAGATGATTAGTGAGCGCCACCCCTGGACAGAGACATTCCCTCCAGTATGGAGCCAGTCTGACCAGGTGTATGAAATACTTGGACATGGTTCCCCTGAGGACGTGTCTCTCTAGACGGAGAATTAGTGCATTCTTTTACCCACGCTGTGACCTTTCAATACCCCTCTCACCATGGCCCAACCCCAGGGGTAAGTAAGCCAAACTGATGCACTGTGAATCCAGTGTCGATCACAAACCGGTCTGACGACACAGGAATGACTGCAGAAATGAGAAAAGGAATGTGAAGTCTGAATATCCTGCTCATTAGCATTGCAATACTCTACTGATACTGAGAGGAGAAGACCAGGCATGGCGGCTTTTGCCCACAACCAGCTTGGAGAGTCCGGCTTCATGCAATATTAGCAGACCAGAAACCATCAGCTCTCTGCTTTCAATATAAAGTTTTGTCCAAGACATTAAACACACAAAGAGTGGGCGTCGCAGGCTGAATTGGTCTTTCTTCACCTGCCTCTGGTTTCACAATTTGCTATCATGAAAAGCAAACTCCAGTCTGGCAGATAAGACTCCTGGAGCCGGAAGTTAGCTCAGAAGTTCAGGAGAAGCCACCTCATCTAATAAGAGCGTTTGATGTCTTCCTGGAGAGTTGCATTGGGCTTAATCAAACAGAATGGATAATGTGGAGTGAAGAAGGGGGTCAGCCAACTTGTCTCCATGGGGCAATCTCCAAGAATCTTGTAATTGACATTTGTGGAAGTGAAAAACCAAAGAGACGGCAACAGACAGGCAATACGGCTCTTACGTATACACAGAGCGAGATTTGTCCACCGTGATGCTTCACCCTACGCGATAAACTACGCTGAACCCCGAAGAGTAAAAGGCCTTGAAAGTTCCTCGCTGTCTTACAAGTTGACGCCATTAGCCGTGATTTATCCGCCGTCTTCACCAAAACCCAGCAGAAACTTCCTCTGTTCGACCCGGCCTGGGATTAGGGCAGCGTGTTAGACAGATCAGCCTCGGCTGCTGGGGATTACCCCAACAGGAAACACCTGGACTTGATGGGATCGCCTGCAGCGTGGCACGCCGCGGGTTAATGAGGCGCCACGCACATGAGAAACTCATCACGGCCAGGAGGAGGACACGGAGATGTGGGGGGCACGCGGGGAGAGGGGGGCTGCGAATACCAGAGCAAGATGTACACAAACGCAAGAGGCCGGAGGAAGAGTCCGAGCAGCGATCGTTTCCTACAAATTATACGGTTATAATTGGACAGTTGTGACATCATTACTTAAGTATTCAGCTCTCGTGGGACGAAACAGGCAAATCAGGGTAGAGGGGCCCAGCGGCAGGAGAAAAGGGGCTTATAAAGCCAGAAATAAGACGTAAGAAGGAACTCTGCATGGGTAGTGCATTCAGGGAGCAGCCGTCCAGCACAGGCGGGGACATGTCATACATAACTGGTGAATACTGTAATCAGTGTCAGACCAGTAGCACATGGGGGCGAGGCCAAGAGCCGGCGTTAGCCCCCATAGGGCCAACAGATGCAGCCGTGGGCCGACATGGCCGCCTCTGAGGCGCTGATTAATGGCTGTTTGTTTTTCTCCACCTGTTTCATGCTGAAACTCCTTAATTACCAGCAGGCGGACAGACATAACATGAATGGGGGCGGTGGGAGAAATAATGAGGCCGGCATGACAGCTCTCCCCCAGCCACTGACACCGGCAGATAGGAATGAGAGATAAGATTGCTGTAATCGGCCATCTTGTTCTGTCTCAGACCATTATCATCAGTGGCTGATCAGACTAATTGTTTTACACTGGTCACCAGGACAATGCGGGGACAGCGGCTAATTACAGGGCAGCAGCCAGACTAATACACTCTGTATCTCAGGAATCAGACTGTAAGCTCTGAGGGTTAAGGTAGCAGTACATGATTACTACATTAATCAGCAGTCCCTCCAAGAGGACACAATATAATCACACAGCTGTGCTGCAGAGCTTGCAATCCACCAAGACATGTTAAATAAAACAAGATCCACGATACAAATACAGAAACAGTTTCACCAGTCTTATTCACTATTCCACTGGACTATGACTACTACCCCCACCCCAGTCACTACTACCCCCATCCTCCGCCACACATGCAACTCCTCGTTCACTGTGACGTTGAAGGCATCCAGCAGGCGAACGGTTAAGATGCTTTTCACTTTTCCCATAGAATTAGGCATTAGAGGGGATTAAGTAAAGTATCCCATTTTCTGCCTGTAATCCCGGCTGCGTTTCATGTTCTGGCAGAATTTATCGCACAGTTTGACAATTAGGGTCATTACTGGGGGGGGGGGGGGCAGACAGGACGGAGTCTCTGCCACTGTCACTTACCATTCAGTTCTCAGGGTAATGCATTGGTTTTATCTGAGGACACAGGCAGCCCTATCTCTGCTGCTGGCACACAGATGCCCTGAGGGGGGCTGGGGGGGGAGCAGCTCGCAGGCTCCAGAGCAAGTGATAATGTTATTCATGTTTAAAGCCCCCCCCCCCCAGTAGAGGCAGTGACCTCTAGGGGTCAGCCTAGGGGTCACCACTGTCAATGCTGGTGTGTAAGGGGGGGGGGGGGGGGGGTGTTTAACTTCTGGGTGTTGAGAGAGAAAACATCTGCACATCCAACACACTGAGGGCACTTACTGGACAGACCCCCACGATGGGACTGAAAACATCAAAATAAACTGAAAAGAGGTCTTCTGTGACCTACGGTTTCTCCAACTCAGATCAGAGAGTCTTTTATAATAGAAAAGCGTAGATTCGTCAATATACTCAACCATCAGAATTATGAGCAAAGAGGTGACTTCGGAAAACAACTATTAATGGAACGAAGGCGTAATAACAAAATAAACGTGTGTTTACATCAGAACTGACATCCAACAGAAACGGATGAGTGAAAAATGAAGCATCAGCCGCTCAGAGTCACCGACAGAGCAACGGCCACCAAGACGCAGCGCTGGGAGAATCTGGTCCTTATTCGCAATCAGATCATTACCGGACTAATAATTGTATTAATTCATCATATAACTATAGAGATGCTTTCTCTCTGCTTCCCATCTTACCCACTCACAGAAACAGCTGTATGTAACTGGGCCGTTCTGTCGCTCAGCGAAACACAGCGACAACACCCCCCCCCCCCCTCTTACCCGTCTAATTCTACCAGATTATTAAAGCACACTTTGCTGTATATCGAATTAAACAGCTCCGGCTGGGTTTGAGGTAACATGACCGGTCCATAAGGCTGCGGTGAAGGTCTGAGATACCAGATATAAGACCACAAATCGTTCAACGTGGCTTCCTTTGGGGGGTGATGGGGACAAGATCGTGGATATCACAGACTCACCAGCCGACCAGGAGCCACCACACCCAGTATAAACTTTGGGGCATCTATGTTCAGGTGACCCCTACGTTCAGCTTAGAGCATAAAACAATTGTACAACACCCCACAGAATTTACTGAAATACAAGGATGACAAAGCTACTTACATATGTAGTAATAATCCTTCCCTCCATGGAACTCGAACCCCAAGGAGAACGGCGTGAATCGTTGAATCTTTTCAGAGAACTTTATGGGCGTGAAGGGGGCGTGAGGTAGGTTACACTCCCAACGTTTGAAGGCTCCTGGGGTTTCGTAGCATCCCTCGTAGCCCTCCCGGTCCACCATATACAGGGCGAAGGTTTCTGTGTGTTCCCTGGGAACCCGGATGTCGTAGTGTGGGCAGTAGATGTCCAGGTAATCGTTAATATCCACACGCACCGTATAGTCCTCCTTCAGGAACCTGCCGGAATAGAAGAACATTAGAGGACACCGATGGGGACAACCATTAAATAAAGAACTAGGGAAGAGGCACCTGTAAGACGGATTAGACGTCAATGAGGGAAACGTGAGGACAGACGGGTGAGATTGGGTAAAATGCTTTGGATAGGCAGATAAGCCCACCTGGCCCCCTCGGACTACCCCAGATATTCCCCTGCGGAAATCATGTGGTTCAGCCATGAGAGAGTCCGCCATCATTAGTACAGCTCATTAACAGATACACAGGTCACATCCCTCGTCCTCAGCACAAATTAATGAGCTAGCTTATCCAGGTAGAGTACTGCCCATTATGATTGCAAGCCTCAATGACAAGGATCAGACAAAGGGCTCTTAACAAGACCTAAAAACACGCACGTCACCCCTCTCCTTGTTCCTATATTATACACCCTGACCATATGCCACCCAATAATGTGCTACACACCCTCAATACCCACGTAGAGGAGGCAGCGGTATCCTATCTACGTAGGGGTTACCCCCCATTCACTCCAGAACAAAGCCACCCTGCCAGGAACCCCCAAATGTGCGCAATCATTCCCCGCACACACACAATGTATGTTACATACATAGAAGCACACAACAGAGATCATGTTACATGAAGTGGCAGAGTGTGCGTACTGGAGCGTGCTGAAGGTAGCGTGTACAGTTATTGTCAGGTACTCACCCCGCCTTCATCACACGCTATGCTCACACAGGCGTGCAGCCAAACAGCAAATATTTCCACAATGAGCCTCCGTGCAAGAGAGGAATGTGCAAAAGTTCAATCGTGAAAGGAATAGTAACATTACTATAGGAGGTGTGTTATATAAGTAGGGAGTAACATTCCTAGTATAGGAGTATTCTATAAGTAGGGAGTAACATTACTATAGGAGGTGTGTTCTATAAGTAGGGAGTAACATTCCTAGTAGAGGGAGGGAGTATTCTATAAGTAGGGAGTAACATTCCTAGTATAGGGAGGGAGTATTCTATAAGTAGGGAGTAACATTCATAGTAGAGGGGGGAGTATTCTATAAGTAGGGAGTAACATTACTAGTATAGAAGGAGTATATTATAAGTAGGGAGTAACATTACTAGCATAGAAGGAGTATTATATAAGTTGAGTAACATTACTAGTATAGAAGGAGTATTATATAAGTAGGGAGTAACATTTATTTTATAGGGGGAGTATTATAGAAGTAGATGAGTAACATTGCTAATATAGGAGGTGTATTAAATAAGGAGTAACATTACTTTTTTTAGGGGGAATACTATTATATAAGTAGGCGAGTGCCATTATTACTATTACTATTACTATTGAAGGAGATAAATAACAAGAACTGAGGGTAATAATATTAGGAGAGTACCATAACCACTATTACTACACAAGGAGGAGGAGTAACACCAGCAGAGGGCAATATTCCTATTGTTATTATAGAAGTAGGAGAGTAACAATGCTACCAATACACCAACAGAGGGTAACATTACTGCAGGGTAATATTACTGCTGTATGAAGAGTAACACACAGGATGGGAGTGTATAAATGATCAGCAGTAATAAGACCACTGTGGGAGGAGAGCAGGGTGCCATGATGGTAGAGTACAGGAGTATTAATATAGAGTGGCCCCCGTTTCTTGCAGTACTCGTGTACATCTGAATGTAAGCTCTGCAGGCAGGTGCTGATGACTTATTAGTACAGCACAGGGATTCCTGGGAACATGACTCGCACCCCCACACACACACACACAGGATAACTTGTTGAGGACAGTGGGAGGGGCTTATATCACCCCCCGCACCCCCCATCAGGATCTGTACGTAATGATCACATTCTTCGCTGTCATATAGGATACACTCAGGCACAGAGACAACACCAGTAGATTGTCAGCTCCTTGGGACAGACCTCATCCTGCTCTGATACTAGAGTCACCTGCAGTCAGTAATCACTACAAGCCACAGCCGAGCAGCTCTGATGAACTAGAAGTCTCAGCATGCTGTGTAAACCCTGCCAGGACAGGAGCTGTGTATAAACACTGGAGGCCTCCGTATAACAGTACATGTCTATACACACTGACACCCTTTGTCTCTCTCCTATGATTAAACATTGACTGGGCACAAGAACGTGTTAAACAAACATATGGGATTGTATTAATCTCAGGACGCCGAGAATGAAAGGCAGGAGCGCGGGGGAGGGGGGCAGAATGGGGCGACATGCAGACTCTGCACAATCCTGACCCCTCCAGGGCCCAAACACACAACCGGCGCATCTCCCAAGCGCAGACATCGGCTGAATGTGAAAAGTCGCATCTCCCGCCGTGCAGGACGGCTATTCTTCGGGACCTTAACCTGAAATAACACCAGTTTCTGCGCCGTTTGCCCAGAGGAAGCCGAGGAACAGAGAATAGCCCCTACGCCTTACACACAGGAGAGTCAGTGATACCACTACAAAGGCCGGACGCTCAGACAGAGCGCCCAGTGTTGATGTCGTCCCTTGCGGAGGTTTTTACCGGTAACCGTTTCCATGTGAAGGCACTGTGGCGACAGACGCGGTCACTAACCCTACTGGTTTTGTATATAATGGAGCATTTATAGTTTCATATATCTGCACAGAGCTCCGGATTAGAAACTTCTCTCTCCAGGAGAAAGACGCAGTTCGAACATCCACCATTGGAAAGATCATATCTTGTGTAATAGAACCTTCTAGGTGCGTTCTGTGTTTCAGTGCGACCCCCAAGATGAAGTTTTATCATCTCTATAAAGATTCTAGCGGTATCAATGCCCAACTCCCCAAAAACATTCGCTGCCACGTCATCCATGGAAAAATGTCTCACTGCGCCTACAAGAGCCGCGTGGTGAACGCGCGTCAGCTGACGCAGCCATTGCAATCCATCGAGCTCCGGTAACTTTAGCGACAGAATGAATCTTTCACAAGGTCCAGATGCACCAAACACAACACAATTATTGTGTTTACAAAGTTATACAGAACAAAGAGCGTCAGAGGCGCATTAAGCGTTTGCCAAAGTCTCCGGTAGACACCGTATGGCGGAGGGAACAGGCGTATATCCATCATCATCATCTATTTATATAGCGCCACTAATTCCGCAGCGCTGTACAGAGAACCCACATCAGTCCCTGTCCCATTGGAGCTTACAGTCTAAATTCCCTAACATACACAACCCGGAGGAAACCCACGCAAACACGGGGAGAACATACAAACTCCACACAGATAAGGCCATGATCGGGAATTGAACTCATGACCCCAGTGCTGTAAGGCAGAAGTGCTAACCACTACACCACCGTGCTGCCCAAAATCCTTGTGTTTTTCAGGCATCCGACTAGGAAGAAACCCATATGGTGTACGCAGGAACAACGCAAGACCCGCGATGCGCGAGTCGTAACCGCCTACGTAGCCATTTTCCCACTCAGGAGCCACCTTCGGATCCCAGGATACAAGGTCCTAGATCGTTATCGCGCCTCTAGTCACCCTGCACACAGATGCCCCCATTAAGGAAACAGAGCCTCTCTTGGACACGTCGCAGAAGGTAAAGCAGTGCAAGCCTGGAAGAGACAGGAGTGGTGGTTTCCCAAAGCGGCCTCCCAGCAGAGAGAGAAGAGGCGCTGGATAATTAGGCAGCTGTGGTGCGGGAGTGATGTGGGATGTTCACAGGATTGAGGATTTTCTGACAGATCCTCTCATGTTGAGTTTGGAATAATTGTTCTTTGAAGTCTCTAAGAAGAGCTGGCAGCGCAGGGTGTGGGGCTCACAGGACAAGTGTCCCGGGGAACGCAGGAAAAGGACTCTGCACCTTTAGTCCAATATCCAGGATATAAAACAAGAAATTTGCAACAAAAATTTGTCTTGTTACAAAGTGCAATATACGGGTCTCTGCAGTCTCCACATCATGTGAGAGATCCTTCTACCTGCAGGACGTTTCATAGACAACCGGAAACTGCAAATCTGCAGCACAATAAGGAAGAAATTGTGTTTCACTGAGCAGGAGGTACCAGCCCTTACACTGAGATCTGGCCAGACCAGGACGGGGGAGGGGAGAGCCCAGAGGAGGGGGGAAGGGAGGGGGTCCGTGCAATCCCTGCAAAGATATGAACTAGATTCAACAGAGACTGAGGAATGTAGAAGTGAATCAGTTCAAGAAAATGTAAAATAGGTTAAGAAAAGTCAAATCCAGCACTCTATAAACCTCACAGGTCTCTTCTTCATGTGTCCAGCACTATATAAACCTCACAGGTCTCTTCTTCATGTGTCCAGCACTATATAAACCTCGCAGGTCTCTTCTTCATGTGTCCAGCACTATATAAACCTCACAGGTCTCTTCTTCATGTGTCCAGCACTATATAAACCTCACAGGTCTCTTCTTCATGTGTCCAGCACTATATAAACCTCGCAGGTCTCTTCTTCATGTGTCCAGCACTATATAAACCTCACAGGTCTCTTCTTCATGTGTCCAGCACTATATAAACCTCACAGGTCTCTTCTTCATGTGTCCAGCACTATATAAACCTCGCAGGTCTCTTCTTCATGTGTCCAGCACTATATAAACCTCACAGGTCTCTTCTTCACGTGTCCAGCACTCTATAAACCTCACAGGTCTCTTCATGTGTCCTGTGCTATATAAACCTCACAGGTCTCTTCATGTGTCCTGTGCTATATAAACCTCACAGGTCTCTTCTTAATGTGTCCAGCCCTATATAAACCTCGCAGGTCACTTCTTCATGTGTCCAGCACTATATAAACCTCACAGGTCTCTTCTTCATGTGTCCAGCACTCTATAAACCTCACAGGTCTCTTCATCATGTGTCCAGCACTCTATAAACCTCACAGGTCTCTCCTTCACGTGTCCAGCCCTATATAAACCTCACAGGTCTCTTCTTCATGTGTCCAGCACTATATACACCTCACAGGTCTCTTCATGTGTCCAGCACTATATAAACCTCACAGGTCTCTTCTTCATGTGTCCAGCACTCTATAAACCTCACAGGTCTCTTCATCATGTGTCCAGCACTCTATAAACCTCACAGGTCTCTTCATCATGTGTCCAGCACTCTATAAACCTCACAGGTCTCTTCTTCATGTGTCCAGCCCTATATAAACCTCACAGGTCTCTTCTTCACGTGTCCAGCACTATATAAACCTCACAGGTCTCTTCTTCACGTGTCCAGCACTCTATAAACCTCACAGGTCTCTTCATGTGTCCTGTGCTATATAAACCTCACAGGTCTCTTCTTCATGTGTCCAGCCCTATATAAACCTCGCAGGTCACTTCTTCATGTGTCCAGCACTATATAAACCTCACAGGTCTCTCCTTCACGTGTCCAGCCCTATATAAACCTCACAGGTCTCTTCTTCATGTGTCCAGCACTATATAAACCTCACAGGTCTCTTCTTCATGTGTCCAGCACTCTATAAACCTCACAGGTCTCTTCATCATGTGTCCAGCACTCTATAAACCTCACAGGTCTCTTCTTCATGTGTCCAGCCCTATATAAACCTCACAGGTCTCTTTCTTATATGTTCACTTACAACCTGCAAATCACTCACTCCCAGGCCCATTAAGGGGTAATTTGGCAGTCACTGCACAGTGTAAACCCCACAAACCCAGCAGGTAGCACCTCCTCCCCCCTTGCTGTCTGCGGGCCTCTGATCTGTCACCCATAAATCTGGGGCTGCTGGTGCTGGTGTCTGTTTATAGAAGCGTCAGCTCAGCTGTGACACATTACAGGACCCCCCCCTTGTCTAACACACATTCCTGTGCAGGGACCCTACTGTCTCCCCCTTCACAGACCTCGCTCAGCAACCCCTTAACCCCTCCAAACACACTGCCCACAGGGGGCATTACAGATGGCCCATAAATCACTACATTATTAATATTCCTATAAAACCAAGAGAATAGGTGAGCGCCCAACATACAGACGCAGGACGGCAGAAATCGCAGCGGGACCAAGAGCTTACAATCTACTGGTGAGAACCTCACATTACAATGCAGATTATCCTTCTACGTGCACCAAGAATGTCAGGTCAAAGGCCAAACACTTCAAACAAGGGCATGAATCTCAAATTAAAAGCTTCTTGGGGCCCCACATCCAGGACCTGTCAGATGGCTGCACAATGCCCCAAAAGAAATCTTCTCCAAGCCATGGGAGTACCATCATTGAACTAAAAACTATAATACTTCATCGCCTCAAAGCTCCACGACCCATAGCCCTGCCGGATTATTAACATTTATTTATATAGCGCCAACAGATTCCATAGCGCTTTACAATTGGTGACAAGCACTGTAATATAACAATACTGGGTCATACAGACAGAGAGAGAGGTAATAAATAAATAAATGTATTTTGGCATTAATCACAACGAAGACTACCTATAAGCCGCAGGCCTCGGTAACATTGCCGATCTGTCAGGAACATGAAGATTATACCATCGGCTTTGTCTTATTCCACAATTCACAGACAGAACACAAGAACAGAAACAAACAACACAACCCAAAATGTACAAAGTTGGTTAACAAAAAAAAAGAAGTCATAAAAGAAGGAGATTCGGCGCCTGGGCCCACAGAGCGATCGCTGCCAGCGGACACAGCCTGGGCCAAAATAAACAGCCCCCAATCCATCCACACGGCTCATTTCAGCCTGAATCCCAGCCTGGAAAATGGGATTCTGCTTCTCAGAGAAAACACAATCTGCTCCAACATAAGCATTGGGGCCCGTGCCCAAAATAACAAACCTTTCCTGCATCACAGAGTACCCAGAGAGAAGGGGGGGCGGGGGGAGGAGGCACTGCCTGCACAACGCAGAGCACAGACAGATTGCAAGCTCTTAGGTCAGAGCACAGACACGGCTCCGCCTGCAACTTTTATGGCTAATAAACCAGACAAGCCCTTATTAATATAAATGTCAGCTGTAGCAGGATGAAAACTTGTAACAACCAATAACTCAGACAAAAACAAGAATGTAACTTTCACCTACACCCAGAAAGCCACAATCTGAGTCCGCTGTAACTGACATCTCTACACAATAAATAGCACAGACAAAAACACAGAGGTTTATCCAGCGGGCACTAAAGGCTGCTCCACAAGTGCTTTCATTGAGAAATCCTGCAGCCAAACTCTCCACCCCTCTCTGATCCCTATTGTAGGGGGCTCAGTCATGCAATGAGCAGCTGGGTGCAGACAAAGGAGGTATAGAGGGGTCTATAGGTAACAGGGAATCTGGACAGACTGGTTCATCAGATGCTTGGCATACCTCTGACCCCCCTGTAATGTACAGCCCCCTCCCCTAAATCCCAGGACCCTGTGCTGGGGACATCCAGCTCCCTCTCTGGTTCTCATTAGAAGCTGAGACCTAACAAAGGGGCAGAAGGGAGGGGGCTAGATGGATGATGGACCCTGGAGTAGGGGGGACACAGACACCAGGGGGTGGGGGATCTTACCTGGGGTTGGTGCTGTTCCAGTACACCCCATGCCTGGCACTGTACACCCTCGGCAGCTGGTCCAGCACCGTGCACACCCACAGCAGCCTCCTGAGCAGCCCCTCACTCTTCATGACTGTACTCTGCTCCAGATCACTGCTCCCCAACCCCTACCAGGCAAAGGTACACAGGCCCCGCCCACAGGGGCTCAGCTCCAGCCAATCAGCGGCCAGGAGCTCAAAGTCTGCAAAAGTGTCTGTGTAACCCTTCACATCCCAGGGGGAGCTCCCTGTGTGTTATATCCTTATAGTAGGATACATCAGTCACATGATCTGTCTTATATCCTTATATTATTATTATCAGTCACATGACCTGTGTGTTATATCCTTATATTATTATTATATTATTATTATATTAATTTTATATTATTATCAGTCACATGATATGTGTGTTATATCCTTATATTATTATCAGTCACATGATCTGTGTGTTATATCCTTATATTATTATCAGTCACATGATCTGTATGTTATATCCTTATATTATTATATATCAGTCACATGATCTGTGTATTATATCCTTATATTATTATTATTATTATATTATCAGTCACATGATCTGTGTGTTATATTCTTATATTATCATATTATAAGATCGCCCTTATCCTCAACTGCACTAGATCTTCACACCTCATTCTCAGTTAGCACTACACACCCCCTATTAATCCTCCTACAGCCAGCTGTATTTTCTCTCTTAATCTGCTCTGGATCCCCCAACACTGATTCCCCCTCCTCCCCCCACACACAGCCAATCCCCCGAGCCTTGTCACCCCAATATCCAGCAGTTTATAACAACCCCAACACCCAAAGCTTCTTCCCATCCGCCCCTGTGTCTACCAGCCTCAACCTTCACCCCCCATATTCCATCTTACCCGTCTCACCCCATGCAGCCTACTTCTCTACCACCCTCACCCCATGCAGCCCCCTTCTCTGCCAGCCTCACCCCATGCAGCCCCCTTCTCTACCAGCCTCACCCCATGCAGCCTCCTTCTCTGCCAGCCTCACCCCATGCAGCCCCCTTCTCTACCAGCCTCACCCCATGCAGCCTCCTTCTCTACCAGCCTCACCCCATGCAGCCTCCTTCTCTGCCAGCATCACCCCATGCAGCCTCCTTCTCTACCAGCCTCACCCCATGCAGCCTCCTTCTCTGCCAGCCTCACCCCATGCAGCCTCCTTCTCTACCAGCCTCACGCCATGCAGCCTCCTTCTCTACCAGCCTCACCCCATGCAGCCTCCTTCTCTACCAGCCTCACGCCATGCAGCCTCCTTCTCTACCAGCCTCACCCCATGCAGCCCCCTTCTCTACCAGCCTCACCCCATGCAGCCCCCTTCTCTGCCAGCCTCACCCCATGCAGTCCCCTTCTCTACCAGCCTCACCCCATGCAGTCCCCTTCTCTACCAGCCTCACCCCATGCAGCCCCCTTCTCTACCAGCCTCACCCCATGCAGCCCCCTTCTCTGCCAGCCTCACCCCATGCAGTCCCCTTCTCTACCAGCCTCACCCCATGCAGCCCCCTTCTCTGCCAGCCTCACCCCATGCAGCCCCCTTCTCTACCAGCCTCACCCCATGCAGCCCCCTTCTCTACCAGCCTCACCCCATGCAGCCTCCTTCTCTACCAGCCTCACCCCATGCAGCCTCCTTCTCTACCCGCCTCACCCCATGCAGCCTCCTTCTCTGCCAGCCTCACCCCATGCAGCCCCCTTCTCTACCAGCCTCACCCCATGCAGCCTCCTTCTCTACCAGCCTCACCTCATGCAGCCCCCTTCTCTACCAGCCTCACGCCATGCAGCCTCCTTCTCTACCAGCCTCACCCCATGCAGCCTCCTTCTCTACCAGCCTCACCTCATGCAGCCCCCTTCTCTACCAGCCTCACGCCATGCAGCCTCCTTCTCTACCAGCCTCACCCCATGCAGCCTCCTTCTCTACCAGCCTCACCCCATGCAGCCCCCTTCTCTGCCAGCCTCACCCCATGCAGCCCCCTTCTCTGCCAGCCTCACCCCATGCAGCCTCCTTCTCTGCCAGCCTCATCCCATGCAGCCTCCTTCTCTACCAGCCTCACGCCATGCAGCCTCCTTCTCTACCAGCCTCACCCCATGCAGCCTCCTTCTCTGCCAGCCTCACCCCATGCAGCCCCCTTCTCTGCCAGCCTCACCCCATGCAGCCTCCTTCTCTGCCAGCCTCACCCCATGCAGCCCCCTTCTCTACCAGCCTCACGCCATGCAGCCTCCTTCTCTACCAGCCTCACCCCATGCAGCCCCCTTCTCTACCAGCCTCACCCCATGCAGCCTCCTTCTCTACCAGCCTCACCTCATGCAGCCCCCTTCTCTACCCGCCTCACCCCATGCAGCCTCCTTCTCTGCCAGCCTCACCCCATGCAGCCCCCTTCTCTGCCAGCCTCACCCCATGCAGCCTCCTTCTCTGCCAGCCTCACCCCATGCAGCCTCCTTCTCTACCAGCCTCACGCCATGCAGCCTCCTTCTCTACCAGCCTCACCTCATGCAGCCCCCTTCTCTACCAGCCTCACGCCATGCAGCCTCCTTCTCTACCAGCCTCACCCCATGCAGCCTCCTTCTCTACCAGCCTCACCCCATGCAGCCCCCTTCTCTACCAGCCTCACCCCATGCAGCCTCCTTCTCTGCCAGCCTCACCCCATGCAGCCTCCTTCTCTACCAGCCTCACGCCATGCAGCCTCCTTCTCTACCAGCCTCACCTCATGCAGCCCCCTTCTCTACCAGCCTCACGCCATGCAGCCTCCTTCTCTACCAGCCTCACCCCATGCAGCCTCCTTCTCTACCCGCCTCACCCCATGCAGCCTCCTTCTCTACCCGCCTCACCCCATGCAGCCTCCTTCTCTGCCAGCCTCACCCCATGCAGCCCCCTTCTCTACCAGCCTCACCCCATGCAGCCTCCTTCTCTACCAGCATCACCCCATGCAGCCTCCTTCTCTGCCAGCCTCACCTCATGCAGCCTCCTTCTCTACCAGCCTCATCCCATGCAGCCTCCTTCTCTGCCAGCCTCACCCCATGCAGCCCCCTTCTCTACCAGCCTCATCCCATGCAGCCTCCTTCTCTGCCAGCCTCACCCCATGCAGCCTCCTTCTCTGCCAGCCTCACCCCATGCAGCCCCCTTCTCTACCAGCCTCACCCCATGCAGCCTCCTTCCCTACCAGCATCACCCCATGCAGCCTCCTTCTCTGCCAGCCTCACCTCATGCAGCCTCCTTCTCTACCAGCCTCATCCCATGCAGCCTCCTTCTCTGCCAGCCTCACCCCATGCAGCCCCCTTCTCTACCCGCCTCACCCCATGCAGCCCCCTTCTCTACCAGCCTCACCCCATGCAGCCCCCTTCTCTGCCAGCCTCACCCCATGCAGTCCCCTTCTCTACCAGCATCACCCCATGCAGCCTCCTTCTCTACCAGCCTCACCCCATGCAGCCTCCTTCTCTACCAGCCTCACCCCATGCAGCCTCTTTCTCTACCAGCCTCACCCCATGCAGCCTCCTTCTCTGCCAGCCTCACCTCATGCAGCCCCCTTCTCTACCAGCCTCACCTCATGCAGCCCCCTTCTCTACCAGCATCACCCCATGCAGCCTCCTTCTCTACCAGCCTCACCCCATGCAGCCTCTTTCTCTACCAGCCTCACCCCATGCAGCCTCCTTCTCTGCCAGCCTCACCTCATGCAGCCTCCTTCTCTACCAGCCTCATCCCATGCAGCCTCCTTCTCTGCCAGCCTCACCCCATGCAGCCCCCTTCTCTACCCGCCTCACCCCATGCAGCCCCCTTCTCTACCAGCCTCACCCCATGCAGCCCCCTTCTCTACCAGCCTCACCCCATGCAGCCTCCTTCTCTGCCAGCCTCACCCCATGCAGCCTCCTTCTCTGCCAGCATCACCCCATGCAGCCTCCTTCTCTACCAGCCTCACCCCATGCAGCCTCCTTCTCTGCCAGCCTCACCCCATGCAGCCTCCTTCTCTACCAGCCTCACGCCATGCAGCCTCCTTCTCTACCAGCCTCACCCCATGCAGCCTCCTTCTCTACCAGCCTCACGCCATGCAGCCTCCTTCTCTACCAGCCTCACCCCATGCAGCCCCCTTCTCTACCAGCCTCACCCCATGCAGCCCCCTTCTCTGCCAGCCTCACCCCATGCAGTCCCCTTCTCTACCAGCCTCACCCCATGCAGTCCCCTTCTCTACCAGCCTCACCCCATGCAGCCCCCTTCTCTACCAGCCTCACCCCATGCAGCCCCCTTCTCTGCCAGCCTCACCCCATGCAGTCCCCTTCTCTACCAGCCTCACCCCATGCAGCCCCCTTCTCTGCCAGCCTCACCCCATGCAGCCCCCTTCTCTACCAGCCTCACCCCATGCAGCCCCCTTCTCTACCAGCCTCACCCCATGCAGCCTCCTTCTCTACCAGCCTCACCCCATGCAGCCTCCTTCTCTACCCGCCTCACCCCATGCAGCCTCCTTCTCTGCCAGCCTCACCCCATGCAGCCCCCTTCTCTACCAGCCTCACCCCATGCAGCCTCCTTCTCTACCAGCCTCACCTCATGCAGCCCCCTTCTCTACCAGCCTCACGCCATGCAGCCTCCTTCTCTACCAGCCTCACCCCATGCAGCCTCCTTCTCTACCAGCCTCACCCCATGCAGCCCCCTTCTCTGCCAGCCTCACCCCATGCAGCCCCCTTCTCTGCCAGCCTCACCCCATGCAGCCTCCTTCTCTGCCAGCCTCATCCCATGCAGCCTCCTTCTCTACCAGCCTCACGCCATGCAGCCTCCTTCTCTACCAGCCTCACCCCATGCAGCCTCCTTCTCTGCCAGCCTCACCCCATGCAGCCCCCTTCTCTGCCAGCCTCACCCCATGCAGCCTCCTTCTCTGCCAGCCTCACCCCATGCAGCCCCCTTCTCTACCAGCCTCACGCCATGCAGCCTCCTTCTCTACCAGCCTCACCCCATGCAGCCCCCTTCTCTACCAGCCTCACCCCATGCAGCCTCCTTCTCTACCAGCCTCACCTCATGCAGCCCCCTTCTCTACCCGCCTCACCCCATGCAGCCTCCTTCTCTGCCAGCCTCACCCCATGCAGCCCCCTTCTCTGCCAGCCTCACCCCATGCAGTCCCCTTCTCTACCAGCCTCACCCCATGCAGCCCCCTTCTCTACCAGCCTCACCCCATGCAGCCCCCTTCTCTGCCAGCCTCACCCCATGCAGTCCCCTTCTCTACCAGCCTCACCCCATGCAGCCCCCTTCTCTGCCAGCCTCACCCCATGCAGCCCCCTTCTCTACCAGCCTCACCCCATGCAGCCCCCTTCTCTACCAGCCTCACCCCATGCAGCCTCCTTCTCTACCAGCCTCACCCCATGCAGCCTCCTTCTCTACCCGCCTCACCCCATGCAGCCTCCTTCTCTGCCAGCCTCACCCCATGCAGCCCCCTTCTCTACCAGCCTCACCCCATGCAGCCTCCTTCTCTACCAGCCTCACCTCATGCAGCCCCCTTCTCTACCAGCCTCACGCCATGCAGCCTCCTTCTCTACCAGCCTCACCCCATGCAGCCTCCTTCTCTACCAGCCTCACCCCATGCAGCCCCCTTCTCTGCCAGCCTCACCCCATGCAGCCCCCTTCTCTGCCAGCCTCACCCCATGCAGCCTCCTTCTCTGCCAGCCTCATCCCATGCAGCCTCCTTCTCTACCAGCCTCACGCCATGCAGCCTCCTTCTCTACCAGCCTCACCCCATGCAGCCTCCTTCTCTGCCAGCCTCACCCCATGCAGCCCCCTTCTCTGCCAGCCTCACCCCATGCAGCCTCCTTCTCTGCCAGCCTCACCCCATGCAGCCCCCTTCTCTACCAGCCTCACGCCATGCAGCCTCCTTCTCTACCAGCCTCACCCCATGCAGCCCCCTTCTCTACCAGCCTCACCCCATGCAGCCTCCTTCTCTACCAGCCTCACCTCATGCAGCCCCCTTCTCTACCCGCCTCACCCCATGCAGCCTCCTTCTCTGCCAGCCTCACCCCATGCAGCCCCCTTCTCTGCCAGCCTCACCCCATGCAGCCTCCTTCTCTGCCAGCCTCACCCCATGCAGCCTCCTTCTCTACCAGCCTCACGCCATGCAGCCTCCTTCTCTACCAGCCTCACCTCATGCAGCCCCCTTCTCTACCAGCCTCACGCCATGCAGCCTCCTTCTCTACCAGCCTCACCCCATGCAGCCTCCTTCTCTACCAGCCTCACCCCATGCAGCCCCCTTCTCTACCAGCCTCACCCCATGCAGCCTCCTTCTCTGCCAGCCTCACCCCATGCAGCCTCCTTCTCTACCAGCCTCACGCCATGCAGCCTCCTTCTCTACCAGCCTCACCTCATGCAGCCCCCTTCTCTACCAGCCTCACGCCATGCAGCCTCCTTCTCTACCAGCCTCACCCCATGCAGCCTCCTTCTCTACCCGCCTCACCCCATGCAGCCTCCTTCTCTACCCGCCTCACCCCATGCAGCCTCCTTCTCTGCCAGCCTCACCCCATGCAGCCCCCTTCTCTACCAGCCTCACCCCATGCAGCCTCCTTCTCTACCAGCATCACCCCATGCAGCCTCCTTCTCTGCCAGCCTCACCTCATGCAGCCTCCTTCTCTACCAGCCTCATCCCATGCAGCCTCCTTCTCTGCCAGCCTCACCCCATGCAGCCCCCTTCTCTACCAGCCTCATCCCATGCAGCCTCCTTCTCTGCCAGCCTCACCCCATGCAGCCTCCTTCTCTGCCAGCCTCACCCCATGCAGCCCCCTTCTCTACCAGCCTCACCCCATGCAGCCTCCTTCCCTACCAGCATCACCCCATGCAGCCTCCTTCTCTGCCAGCCTCACCTCATGCAGCCTCCTTCTCTACCAGCCTCATCCCATGCAGCCTCCTTCTCTGCCAGCCTCACCCCATGCAGCCCCCTTCTCTACCCGCCTCACCCCATGCAGCCCCCTTCTCTACCAGCCTCACCCCATGCAGCCCCCTTCTCTGCCAGCCTCACCCCATGCAGTCCCCTTCTCTACCAGCATCACCCCATGCAGCCTCCTTCTCTACCAGCCTCACCCCATGCAGCCTCCTTCTCTACCAGCCTCACCCCATGCAGCCTCTTTCTCTACCAGCCTCACCCCATGCAGCCTCCTTCTCTGCCAGCCTCACCTCATGCAGCCCCCTTCTCTACCAGCCTCACCTCATGCAGCCCCCTTCTCTACCAGCATCACCCCATGCAGCCTCCTTCTCTACCAGCCTCACCCCATGCAGCCTCTTTCTCTACCAGCCTCACCCCATGCAGCCTCCTTCTCTGCCAGCCTCACCTCATGCAGCCTCCTTCTCTACCAGCCTCATCCCATGCAGCCTCCTTCTCTGCCAGCCTCACCCCATGCAGCCCCCTTCTCTACCCGCCTCACCCCATGCAGCCCCCTTCTCTACCAGCCTCACCCCATGCAGCCCCCTTCTCTACCAGCCTCACCCCATGCAGCCTCCTTCTCTGCCAGCCTCACCCCATGCAGCCTCCTTCTCTGCCAGCATCACCCCATGCAGCCTCCTTCTCTACCAGCCTCACCCCATGCAGCCTCCTTCTCTGCCAGCCTCACCCCATGCAGCCTCCTTCTCTACCAGCCTCACGCCATGCAGCCTCCTTCTCTACCAGCCTCACCCCATGCAGCCTCCTTCTCTACCAGCCTCACGCCATGCAGCCTCCTTCTCTACCAGCCTCACCCCATGCAGCCCCCTTCTCTACCAGCCTCACCCCATGCAGCCCCCTTCTCTGCCAGCCTCACCCCATGCAGTCCCCTTCTCTACCAGCCTCACCCCATGCAGTCCCCTTCTCTACCAGCCTCACCCCATGCAGCCCCCTTCTCTACCAGCCTCACCCCATGCAGCCCCCTTCTCTGCCAGCCTCACCCCATGCAGTCCCCTTCTCTACCAGCCTCACCCCATGCAGCCCCCTTCTCTGCCAGCCTCACCCCATGCAGCCCCCTTCTCTACCAGCCTCACCCCATGCAGCCCCCTTCTCTACCAGCCTCACCCCATGCAGCCTCCTTCTCTACCAGCCTCACCCCATGCAGCCTCCTTCTCTACCCGCCTCACCCCATGCAGCCTCCTTCTCTGCCAGCCTCACCCCATGCAGCCCCCTTCTCTACCAGCCTCACCCCATGCAGCCTCCTTCTCTACCAGCCTCACCTCATGCAGCCCCCTTCTCTACCAGCCTCACGCCATGCAGCCTCCTTCTCTACCAGCCTCACCCCATGCAGCCTCCTTCTCTACCAGCCTCACCCCATGCAGCCCCCTTCTCTGCCAGCCTCACCCCATGCAGCCCCCTTCTCTGCCAGCCTCACCCCATGCAGCCTCCTTCTCTGCCAGCCTCATCCCATGCAGCCTCCTTCTCTACCAGCCTCACGCCATGCAGCCTCCTTCTCTACCAGCCTCACCCCATGCAGCCTCCTTCTCTGCCAGCCTCACCCCATGCAGCCCCCTTCTCTACCCGCCTCACCCCATGCAGCCTCCTTCTCTGCCAGCCTCACCCCATGCAGCCCCCTTCTCTGCCAGCCTCACCCCATGCAGCCTCCTTCTCTGCCAGCCTCACCCCATGCAGCCTCCTTCTCTACCAGCCTCACGCCATGCAGCCTCCTTCTCTACCAGCCTCACCTCATGCAGCCCCCTTCTCTACCAGCCTCACGCCATGCAGCCTCCTTCTCTACCAGCCTCACCCCATGCAGCCTCCTTCTCTACCAGCCTCACCCCATGCAGCCCCCTTCTCTACCAGCCTCACCCCATGCAGCCTCCTTCTCTGCCAGCCTCACCCCATGCAGCCTCCTTCTCTACCAGCCTCACGCCATGCAGCCTCCTTCTCTACCAGCCTCACCTCATGCAGCCCCCTTCTCTACCAGCCTCACGCCATGCAGCCTCCTTCTCTACCAGCCTCACCCCATGCAGCCTCCTTCTCTACCCGCCTCACCCCATGCAGCCTCCTTCTCTACCCGCCTCACCCCATGCAGCCTCCTTCTCTGCCAGCCTCACCCCATGCAGCCCCCTTCTCTACCAGCCTCACCCCATGCAGCCTCCTTCTCTACCAGCATCACCCCATGCAGCCTCCTTCTCTGCCAGCCTCACCTCATGCAGCCTCCTTCTCTACCAGCCTCATCCCATGCAGCCTCCTTCTCTGCCAGCCTCACCCCATGCAGCCCCCTTCTCTACCAGCCTCATCCCATGCAGCCTCCTTCTCTGCCAGCCTCACCCCATGCAGCCTCCTTCTCTGCCAGCCTCACCCCATGCAGCCCCCTTCTCTACCAGCCTCACCCCATGCAGCCTCCTTCCCTACCAGCATCACCCCATGCAGCCTCCTTCTCTGCCAGCCTCACCTCATGCAGCCTCCTTCTCTACCAGCCTCATCCCATGCAGCCTCCTTCTCTGCCAGCCTCACCCCATGCAGCCCCCTTCTCTACCCGCCTCACCCCATGCAGCCCCCTTCTCTACCAGCCTCACCCCATGCAGCCCCCTTCTCTGCCAGCCTCACCCCATGCAGTCCCCTTCTCTACCAGCATCACCCCATGCAGCCTCCTTCTCTACCAGCCTCACCCCATGCAGCCTCCTTCTCTACCAGCCTCACCCCATGCAGCCTCTTTCTCTACCAGCCTCACCCCATGCAGCCTCCTTCTCTGCCAGCCTCACCTCATGCAGCCCCCTTCTCTACCAGCCTCACCTCATGCAGCCCCCTTCTCTACCAGCATCACCCCATGCAGCCTCCTTCTCTACCAGCCTCACCCCATGCAGCCTCTTTCTCTACCAGCCTCACCCCATGCAGCCTCCTTCTCTGCCAGCCTCACCTCATGCAGCCTCCTTCTCTACCAGCCTCATCCCATGCAGCCTCCTTCTCTGCCAGCCTCACCCCATGCAGCCCCCTTCTCTACCCGCCTCACCCCATGCAGCCCCCTTCTCTACCAGCCTCACCCCATGCAGCCCCCTTCTCTACCAGCCTCACCCCATGCAGCCTCCTTCTCTGCCAGCCTCACCCCATGCAGCCTCTTTCTCTACCAGCCTCACCCCATGCAGCCTCCTTCTCTACCAGCCTCACGCCATGCAGCCTCCTTCTCTACCAGCCTCACCTCATGCAGCCCCCTTCTCTACCCGCCTCACCCCATGCAGCCTCCTTCTCTGCCAGCCTCACCCCATGCAGCCCCCTTCTCTGCCAGCCTCACCCCATGCAGCCTCCTTCTCTGCCAGCCTCACCCCATGCAGCCTCCTTCTCTACCAGCCTCACGCCATGCAGCCTCCTTCTCTACCAGCCTCACCCCATGCAGCCCCCTTCTCTGCCAGCCTCACCCCATGCAGCCTCCTTCTCTGCCAGCCTCACCCCATGCAGCCTCCTTCTCTACCAGCCTCACGCCATGCAGCCTCCTTCTCTACCAGCCTCACCCCATGCAGCCTCCTTCTCTACCAGCCTCACCCCATGCAGCCCCCTTCTCTACCAGCCTCACCCCATGCAGCCTCCTTCTCTGCCAGCCTCACCCCATGCAGCCTCCTTCTCTACCAGCCTCACGCCATGCAGCCTCCTTCTCTACCAGCCTCACCTCATGCAGCCCCCTTCTCTACCAGCCTCACGCCATGCAGCCTCCTTCTCTACCAGCCTCACCCCATGCAGCCTCCTTCTCTACCCGCCTCACCCCATGCAGCCTCCTTCTCTACCCGCCTCACCCCATGCAGCCTCCTTCTCTGCCAGCCTCACCCCATGCAGCCCCCTTCTCTACCAGCCTCACCCCATGCAGCCTCCTTCTCTACCAGCATCACCCCATGCAGCCTCCTTCTCTGCCAGCCTCACCTCATGCAGCCTCCTTCTCTACCAGCCTCATCCCATGCAGCCTCCTTCTCTGCCAGCCTCACCCCATGCAGCCCCCTTCTCTACCAGCCTCATCCCATGCAGCCTCCTTCTCTGCCAGCCTCACCCCATGCAGCCTCCTTCTCTGCCAGCCTCACCCCATGCAGCCCCCTTCTCTACCAGCCTCACCCCATGCAGCCTCCTTCTCTACCAGCATCACCCCATGCAGCCTCCTTCTCTGCCAGCCTCACCTCATGCAGCCTCCTTCTCTACCAGCCTCATCCCATGCAGCCTCCTTCTCTGCCAGCCTCACCCCATGCAGCCTCCTTCTCTACCAGCCTCACGCCATGCAGCCTCCTTCTCTACCCGCCTCACCCCATGCAGCCCCCTTCTCTACCAGCCTCACCCCATGCAGCCCCCTTCTCTGCCAGCCTCACCCCATGCAGTCCCCTTCTCTACCAGCATCACCCCATGCAGCCTCCTTCTCTACCAGCCTCACCCCATGCAGCCTCCTTCTCTACCAGCCTCACCCCATGCAGCCTCTTTCTCTACCAGCCTCACCCCATGCAGCCTCCTTCTCTGCCAGCCTCACCTCATGCAGCCCCCTTCTCTACCAGCCTCACCTCATGCAGCCCCCTTCTCTACCAGCATCACCCCATGCAGCCTCCTTCTCTACCAGCCTCACCCCATGCAGCCTCTTTCTCTACCAGCCTCACCCCATGCAGCCTCCTTCTCTGCCAGCCTCACCTCATGCAGCCTCCTTCTCTACCAGCCTCATCCCATGCAGCCTCCTTCTCTGCCAGCCTCACCCCATGCAGCCCCCTTCTCTACCCGCCTCACCCCATGCAGCCCCCTTCTCTGCCAGCATCACCCCATGCAGCCTCCTTCTCTGCCAGCCTCACCCCATGCAGCCTCCTTCTCTGCCAGCCTCACCCCATGCAGCCTCCTTCTCTACCCGCCTTACCCCATGCAGCCTCCTTCTCTGCCAGCCTCACCCCATGCAGCCTCCTTCTCTACCAGCCTCACCCCATGCAGTCCCCTTCTCTACCAGCCTCACCCCATGCAGCCCCCTCCTCTGCCAGCATCACCCCATGCAGCCTCCTTCTCTACCAGCCTCATCCCATGCAGCCTCCTTCTCTACCAGCCTCACGCCATGCAGCCTCCTTCTCTGCCAGCATCACCCATGCAGCCTCCTTCTCTGCCAGCCTCACCCCATGCAGCCTCCTTCTCTACCAGCCTCACCTCATGCAGCCCCCTTCTCTACCCGCCTCACCCCATGCAGCCCCCTTCTCTGCCAGCCTCACCCCATGCAGCCTCCTTCTCTACCAGCCTCACGGCATGCAGCCCCCTTCTCTGCCAGCCTCACCCCATGCAGCCTCCTTCTCTGCCAGCCTCACCCCATGCAGTCCCCTTCTCTACCAGCCTCACCCCATGCAGCCCCCTTCTCTGCCAGCCTCACCCCATGCAGTCCCCTTCTCTACCAGCATCACCCCATGCAGCCTCCTTCTCTACCAGCCTCACCCCATGCAGCCTCCTTCTCTACCAGCCTCACCCCATGCAGCCCCCTTCTCTGCCAGCATCACCTCATGCAGCCCCCTTCTCTACCAGCCTCACCCCATGCAGCCCCCTTCTCTGCCAGCATCACCTCATGCAGCCTCCTTCTCTGCCAGCCTCACCCCATGCAGCCCCCTTCTCTGCCAGCCTCACCCCATGCAGCCTCCTTCTCTGCCAGCCTCACCCCATGCAGTCCCCTTCTCTACCAGCCTCACCCCATGCAGCCCCCTTCTCTGCCAGCCTCACCCCATGCAGTCCCCTTCTCTACCAGCATCACCCCATGCAGCCTCCTTCTCTACCAGCCTCACCCCATGCAGCCTCCTTCTCTACCAGCCTCACCCCATGCAGCCCCCTTCTCTGCCAGCATCACCTCATGCAGCCTCCTTCTCTGCCAGCCTCACCCCATGCAGCCTCCTTCTCTACCAGCCTCACCCCATGCAGCCCCCTTCTCTGCCAGCATCACCTCATGCAGCCTCCTTCTCTGCCAGCCTCACCCCATGCAGCCCCCTTCTCTGCCAGCCTCACCCCATGCAGCCTCCTTCTCTGCCAGCCTCACCCCATGCAGTCCCCTTCTCTACCAGCCTCACCCCATGCAGCCCCCTTCTCTGCCAGCCTCACCCCATGCAGTCCCCTTCTCTACCAGCATCACCCCATGCAGCCTCCTTCTCTACCAGCCTCACCCCATGCAGCCTCCTTCTCTACCAGCCTCACCCCATGCAGCCCCCTTCTCTGCCAGCATCACCTCATGCAGCCTCCTTCTCTGCCAGCCTCATCCCATGCAGCCTCCTTCTCTACCAGCCTCACCCCATGCAGCCCCCTTCTCTGCCAGCCTCACCTCATGCAGCCCCCTTCTCTACCCACCTCACCCCATGCAGCCTCCTTCTCTGCCAGCCTCACGCCATGCAGCCTCCTTCTCTGCCAGCATCACCCATGCAGCCCCCTTCTCTGCCAGCCTCACCCCATGCAGCCCCCTTCTCTGCCAGCCTCACCCCATGCAGCCTCCTTCTCTGCCAGCCTCACCCCATGCAGCCTCCTTCTCTACCAGCCTCACCCCATGCAGCCCCCTTCTCTGCCAGCCTCACCCCATGCAGCCCCCTTCTCTACCAGCCTCACCCCATGCAGCCCCCTTCTCTGCCAGCCTCACCCCATGCAGCCTCCTTCTCTGCCAGCCTCACCCCATGCAGCCCCCTTCTCTACCAGCCTCACCTCATGCAGCCTCCTTCTCTGCCAGCCTCACCCCATGCAGCCTCCTTCTCTACCAGCCTCACCCCATGCAGCCCCCTTCTCTGCCAGCCTCACCCCATGCAGCCCCCTTCTCTGCCAGCCTCACCCCATGCAGCCTCCTTCTCTACCAGCCTCACCTCATGCAGCCCCCTTCTCTGCCAGCATCACCTCATGCAGCCTCCTTCTCTGCCAGCCTCACCCCATGCAGCCCCCTTCTCTGCCAGCCTCACCCCATGCAGCCCCCTTCTCTGCCAGCCTCACCCCATGCAGCCCCCTTCTCTACCAGCATCACCCCATGCAGCCCCCTTCTCTGCCAGCCTCACCCCATGCAGTCCCCTTCTCTACCAGCCTCACCCCATGCAGCCCCCTTCTCTGCCAGCCTCACCCCATGCAGTCCCCTTCTCTACCAGCATCACCCCATGCAGCCTCCTTCTCTACCAGCCTCACCCCATGCAGCCCCCTTCTCTGCCAGCCTCACCTCATGCAGCCTCCTTCTCTACCAGCATCACCCCATGCAGCCTCCTTCTCTACCAGCCTCACCCCATGCAGCCCCCTTCTCTGCCAGCCTCACCCCATGCAGCCTCCTTCTCTGCCAGCCTCACCCCATGCAGTCCCCTTCTCTACCAGCCTCACCCCATGCAGCCCCCTTCTCTGCCAGCCTCACCCCATGCAGTCCCCTTCTCTACCAGCATCACCCCATGCAGCCTCCTTCTCTACCAGCCTCACCCCATGCAGCCCCCTTCTCTGCCAGCCTCACCTCATGCAGCCTCCTTCTCTACCAGCCTCACCTCATGCAGCCCCCTTCTCTGCCAGCCTCACCCCATGCAGCCTCCTTCTCTGCCAGCCTCACCCCATGCAGCCTCCTTCTCTACCAGCCTCACCCCATGCAGCCCCCTTCTCTGCCAGCATCACCTCATGCAGCCCCCTTCTCTGCCAGCATCACCTCATGCAGCCTCCTTCTCTGCCAGCCTCACCCCATGCAGCCTCCTTCTCTGCCAGCCTCACCCCATGCAGTCCCCTTCTCTACCAGCCTCACCCCATGCAGCCCCCTTCTCTGCCAGCCTCACCCCATGCAGTCCCCTTCTCTACCAGCATCACCCCATGCAGCCTCCTTCTCTACCAGCCTCACCCCATGCAGCCCCCTTCTCTGCCAGCCTCACCCCATGCAGCCTCCTTCTCTGCCAGCCTCACCCCATGCAGTCCCCTTCTCTACCAGCCTCACCCCATGCAGCCCCCTTCTCTGCCAGCCTCACCCCATGCAGTCCCCTTCTCTACCAGCATCACCCCATGCAGCCTCCTTCTCTACCAGCCTCACCCCATGCAGCCTCCTTCTCTACCAGCATCACCCCATGCAGCCTCCTTCTCTGCCAGCCTCACCCCATGCAGCCCCCTTCTCTACCAGCCTCACCCCATGCAGCCTCCTTCTCTACCCGCCTCACCCCATGCAGCCTCCTTCTCTGCCAGCATCACCTCATGCAGCCTCCTTCTCTGCCAGCCTCACCCCATGCAGCCCCCTTCTCTGCCAGCATCACCTCATGCAGCCTCCTTCTCTGCCAGCCTCACCCCATGCAGCCTCCTTCTCTGCCAGCCTCACCCCATGCAGTCCCCTTCTCTACCAGCCTCACCCCATGCAGCCCCCTTCTCTGCCAGCCTCACCCCATGCAGTCCCCTTCTCTACCAGCATCACCCCATGCAGCCTCCTTCTCTACCAGCCTCACCCCATGCAGCCCCCTTCTCTGCCAGCCTCACCCCATGCAGCCTCCTTCTCTGCCAGCCTCACCCCATGCAGTCCCCTTCTCTACCAGCCTCACCCCATGCAGCCCCCTTCTCTGCCAGCCTCACCCCATGCAGTCCCCTTCTCTACCAGCATCACCCCATGCAGCCTCCTTCTCTACCAGCCTCACCCCATGCAGCCTCCTTCTCTACCAGCATCACCCCATGCAGCCTCCTTCTCTGCCAGCCTCACCCCATGCAGCCCCCTTCTCTACCAGCCTCACCCCATGCAGCCTCCTTCTCTACCCGCCTCACCCCATGCAGCCTCCTTCTCTGCCAGCATCACCTCATGCAGCCTCCTTCTCTGCCAGCCTCACCCCATGCAGCCCCCTTCTCTGCCAGCATCACCTCATGCAGCCTCCTTCTCTGCCAGCCTCACCCCATGCAGCCTCCTTCTCTACCAGCCTCATCCCATGCAGCCTCCTTCTCTACCAGCCTCACCCCATGCAGCCCCCTTCTCTGCCAGCCTCATCCCATGCAGCCCCCTTCTCTACCAGCCTCACCTCATGCAGCCCCCTTCTCTGCCAGCCTCACCCCATGCAGCCCCCTTCTCTACCAGCCTCACCCCATGCAGCCTCCTTCTCTACCAGCCTCACCCCATGCAGCCCCCTTCTCTGCCAGCCTCACCCCATGCAGCCTCCTTCTCTACCAGCCTCACCCCATGCAGCCTCCTTCTCTGCCAGCCTCACCTCATGCAGCCTCCTTCTCTACCAGCCTCACCCCATGCAGCCTCCTTCTCTGCCAGCCTCACCCCATGCAGTCCCCTTCTCTACCCGCCTCACCCCATGCAGCCTCCTTCTCTGCCAGCCTCACCCCATGCAGCCCCCTTCTCTACCAGCCTCACCCCATGCAGCCTCCTTCTCTGCCAGCCTCACCCCATGCAGCCCCCTTCTCTACCAGCCTCACCCCATGCAGCCTCCTTCTCTGCCAGCCTCACCCCATGCAGCCCCCTTCTCTACCAGCCTCACGCCATGCAGCCCCCTTCTCTGCCAGCCTCACCTCATGCAGCCTCCTTCTCTGCCAGCCTCACCCCATGCAGCCTCCTCCTCTGCCAGCATCACCCCATGCAGCCTCCTTCTCTGCCAGCCTCACCCCATGCAGCCCCCTTCTCTGCCAGCCTCACCCCATGCAGCCCCCTTCTCTACCAGCCTCACCCCATGCAGCCTCCTTCTCTGCCAGCCTCACCCCATGCAGCCCCCTTCTCTACCAACATCACCCCATGCAGCCTCCTTCTCTACCAGCCTCACCCCATGCAGCCTCCTTCTCTACCAGCCTCACCCCATGCAGCCTCCTTCTCTGCCAGCCTCACCCCATGCAGCCTCCTTCTCTACCAGCCTCACCCCATGCAGCCTCCTTCTCTGCCAGCCTCACCCCATGCAGCCCCCTTCTCTGCCAGCCTCACCCCATGCAGCCCCCTTCTCTGCCAGCCTCACCCCATGCAGCCCCCTTCTCTACCAGCATCACCCCATGCAGCCCCCTTCTCTGCCAGCCTCACCCCATGCAGCCCCCTTCTCTACCAGCCTCACCCCATGCAGCCTCCTTCTCTACCAGCCTCACCCCATGCAGCCCCCTTCTCTGCCAGCCTCACCTCATGCAGCCTCCTTCTCTACCAGCCTCACCCCATGCATCCCCCTTCTCTACCAGCCTCACCCCATGCAGCCCCCTTCTCTGCCAGCCTCACCCCATGCAGCCCCCTTCTCTGCCAGCCTCATCCCATGCAGCCCCCTTCTCTACCAGCCTCACCCCATGCAGCCCCCTTCTCTACCAGCCTCACCTCATGCAACCCCCTTCTCTACCAGCCTCACCCCATGCAGCCCCCTTCTCTGCCAGCCTCATCCCATGCAGCCCCCTTCTCTACCAGCCTCACCCCATGCAGCCCCCTTCTCTACCAGCCTCACCTCATGCAGCCCCCTTCTCTGCCAGCCTCACCCCATGCAGCCTCCTTCTCTACCAGCCTCACCTCATGCAGCCCCCTTCTCTACCAGCATCACCCCATGCAGCCTCCTTCTCTACCAGCCTCACCCCATGCAGCCTCCTTCTCTGCCAGCATCACCCCATGCAGCCCCCTCCTCTACCAGCCTCACCCCATGCAGCCCCCTTCTCTACCAGCCTCACCCCATGCAGCCCCCTTCTCTGCCAGCCTCACCTCATGTAGCCTCCTTCTCTACCAGCCTCACCCCATGCATCCCCCTTCTCTACCAGCCTCACCCCATGCAGCCCCCTTCTCTGCCAGCCTCACCCCATGCAGCCCCCTTCTCTACCAGCCTCATCCCATGCAGCCTCATTCTCTACCAGCCTCACCCCATGCAGCCCCCTTCTCTACCAGCCTCACCCCATGCAGCCCCCTTCTCTGCCAGCATCACCCCATGCAGCCCCCTTCTCTGCCAGCCTCACCCCATGCAGCCCCCTTCTCTGCCAGCCTCACCCCATGCAGTCCCCTTCTCTACCAGCATCACCCCATGCAGCCTCCTTCTCTACCAGCATCACCCCATGCAGCCTCCTTCTCTGCCAGCCTCACCCCATGCAGCCTCCTTCTCTGCCAGCCTCACCCCATGCAGCCTCCTTCTCTACCAGCCTCACCCCATGCAGCCTCCTTCTCTACCAGCATCACCCCATGCAGCCTCCTTCTCTGCCAGCCTCACCCCATGCAGCCTCCTTCTCTGCCAGCCTCACCCCATGCAGCCTCCTTCTCTACCAGCCTCACCCCATGCAGCCTCCTTCTCTGCCAGCCTCACCCCATGCAGCCTCCTTCTCTACCAGCCTCACCCCATGCAGCCTCCTCCTCTGCCAGCATCACCCCATGCAGCCTCCTTCTCTGCCAGCCTCACCCCATGCAGCCCCCTTCTCTGCCAGCCTCACCCCATGCAGCCCCCTTCTCTACCAGCCTCACCCCATGCAGCCTCCTTCTCTACCAGCCTCACCCCATGCAGCCTCCTTCTCTGCCAGCCTCACCCCATGCAGCCCCCTTCTCTACCAGCATCACCCCATGCAGCCTCCTTCTCTACCAGCCTCACCCCATGCAGCCTCCTTCTCTACCAGCCTCACCCCATGCAGCCTCCTTCTCTACCAGCCTCACCCCATGCAGCCCCCTTCTCTGCCAGCCTCACCCCATGCAGCCTCCTTCTCTACCAGCCTCACCCCATGCAGCCTCCTTCTCTACCAGCCTCACCCCATGCAGCCCCCTTCTCTACCAACCTCACCCCATGCAGCCCCCTCCTCTGCCAGCCTCACCCCATGCAGCCTCCTTCTCTACCAGCCTCACCCCATGCAGCCTCCTTCTCTACCAGCCTCACCCCATGCAGCCTCCTTCTCTACCAGCCTCACCCCATGCAGCCTCCTTCTCTACCAGCATCACCCCATGCAGCCCCCTTCTCTGCCAGCATCACCCCATGCAGCCCCCTTCTCTGCCAGCCTCACCCCATGCAGCCTCCTTCTCTGCCAGCCTCACCCCATGCAGCCTCCTTCTCTGCCAGCCTCACCCCATGCAGCCTCCTTCTCTACCAGCCTCACCCCATGCAGCCTCCTTCTCTACCAGCCTCATCCCATGCAGCCTCCTTCTCTACCAGCCTCATCCCATGCAGCCTCCTTCTCTACCAGCCTCACCCCATGCAGCCTCCTTCTCTGCCAGCCTCACCCCATGCAGCCCCCTTCTCTACCAGCCTCACCCCATGCAGCCTCCTTCTCTACCAGCCTCACCCCATGCAGCCCCCTTCTCTGCCAGCCTCACCCCATGCAGCCCCCTTCTCTACCAGCATCACCCCATGCAGCCCCCTTCTCTGCCAGCCTCACCCCATGCAGCCCCCTTCTCTGCCAGCCTCACCCCATGCAGCCTCCTTCTCTACCAGCCTCACCCCATGCAGCCCCCTTCTCTACCAGCCTCACCCCATGCAGCCTCCTTCTCTGCCAGCCTCACCCCATGCAGCCCCCTTCTCTACCAGCCTCACCCCATGCAGCCTCCTTCTCTGCCAGCCTCACCCCATGCAGCCTCCTTCTCTACCAGCCTCACCCCATGCAGCCCCCTTCTCTACCAGCCTCACCCCATGCAGCCTCCTTCTCTACCAGCCTCACCTCATGCAGCCCCCTTCTCTGCCAGCCTCACCCCATGCAGCCCCCTTCTCTACCAGCCTCACCCCATGCAGCCTCCTTCTCTACCAGCCTCACCCCATGCAGCCCCCTTCTCTACCAGCCTCATCCCATGCAGCCTCATTCTCTACCAGCCTCACCCCATGCAGCCCCCTTCTCTACCAGCCTCACCCCATGCAGCCCCCTTCTCTGCCAGCATCACCCCATGCAGCCCCCTTCTCTGCCAGCCTCACCCCATGCAGCCCCCTTCTCTGCCAGCCTCACCCCATGCAGTCCCCTTCTCTACCAGCATCACCCCATGCAGCCTCCTTCTCTACCAGCATCACCCCATGCAGCCTCCTTCTCTGCCAGCATCACCCCATGCAGCCTCCTTCTCTGCCAGCCTCACCCCATGCAGCCTCCTTCTCTGCCAGCCTCACCCCATGCAGCCTCCTTCTCTACCAGCCTCACCCCATGCAGCCTCCTTCTCTACCAGCCTCACCCCATGCAGCCTCCTTCTCTGCCAGCCTCACCTCATGCAGCCTCCTTCTCTGCCAGCCTCACCCCATGCAGCCCCCTTCTCTGCCAGCATCACCCCATGCAGCCTCCTTCTCTGCCAGCCTCACGCCATGCAGCCCCCTTCTCTGCCAGCCTCACCCCATGCAGCCTCCTTCTCTGCCAGCCTCACCCCATGCAGCCTCCTTCTCTGCCAGCCTCACCCCATGCAGCCTCCTTCTCTACCAGCCTCACCCCATGCAGCCTCCTTCTCTGCCAGCCTCACCCCATGCAGCCCCCTTCTCTGCCAGCCTCACCCCATGCAGCCCCCTTCTCTGCCAGCCTCACCCCATGCAGCCCCCTTCTCTACCAGCCTCACCCCATGCAGCCTCCTTCTCTACCAGCCTCACGCCATGCAGCCTCCTTCTCTACCAGCCTCACCTCATGCAGCCCCCTTCTCTACCCGCCTCACCCCATGCAGCCTCCTTCTCTGCCAGCCTCACCCCATGCAGCCCCCTTCTCTGCCAGCCTCACCCCATGCAGCCTCCTTCTCTGCCAGCCTCACCCCATGCAGCCTCCTTCTCTACCAGCCTCACGCCATGCAGCCTCCTTCTCTACCAGCCTCACCCCATGCAGCCCCCTTCTCTGCCAGCCTCACCCCATGCAGCCTCCTTCTCTGCCAGCCTCACCCCATGCAGCCTCCTTCTCTACCAGCCTCACGCCATGCAGCCTCCTTCTCTACCAGCCTCACCCCATGCAGCCTCCTTCTCTACCAGCCTCACCCCATGCAGCCCCCTTCTCTACCAGCCTCACCCCATGCAGCCTCCTTCTCTGCCAGCCTCACCCCATGCAGCCTCCTTCTCTACCAGCCTCACGCCATGCAGCCTCCTTCTCTACCAGCCTCACCTCATGCAGCCCCCTTCTCTACCAGCCTCACGCCATGCAGCCTCCTTCTCTACCAGCCTCACCCCATGCAGCCTCCTTCTCTACCCGCCTCACCCCATGCAGCCTCCTTCTCTACCCGCCTCACCCCATGCAGCCTCCTTCTCTGCCAGCCTCACCCCATGCAGCCCCCTTCTCTACCAGCCTCACCCCATGCAGCCTCCTTCTCTACCAGCATCACCCCATGCAGCCTCCTTCTCTGCCAGCCTCACCTCATGCAGCCTCCTTCTCTACCAGCCTCATCCCATGCAGCCTCCTTCTCTGCCAGCCTCACCCCATGCAGCCCCCTTCTCTACCAGCCTCATCCCATGCAGCCTCCTTCTCTGCCAGCCTCACCCCATGCAGCCTCCTTCTCTGCCAGCCTCACCCCATGCAGCCCCCTTCTCTACCAGCCTCACCCCATGCAGCCTCCTTCTCTACCAGCATCACCCCATGCAGCCTCCTTCTCTGCCAGCCTCACCTCATGCAGCCTCCTTCTCTACCAGCCTCATCCCATGCAGCCTCCTTCTCTGCCAGCCTCACCCCATGCAGCCTCCTTCTCTACCAGCCTCACGCCATGCAGCCTCCTTCTCTACCCGCCTCACCCCATGCAGCCCCCTTCTCTACCAGCCTCACCCCATGCAGCCCCCTTCTCTGCCAGCCTCACCCCATGCAGTCCCCTTCTCTACCAGCATCACCCCATGCAGCCTCCTTCTCTACCAGCCTCACCCCATGCAGCCTCCTTCTCTACCAGCCTCACCCCATGCAGCCTCTTTCTCTACCAGCCTCACCCCATGCAGCCTCCTTCTCTGCCAGCCTCACCTCATGCAGCCCCCTTCTCTACCAGCCTCACCTCATGCAGCCCCCTTCTCTACCAGCATCACCCCATGCAGCCTCCTTCTCTACCAGCCTCACCCCATGCAGCCTCTTTCTCTACCAGCCTCACCCCATGCAGCCTCCTTCTCTGCCAGCCTCACCTCATGCAGCCTCCTTCTCTACCAGCCTCATCCCATGCAGCCTCCTTCTCTGCCAGCCTCACCCCATGCAGCCCCCTTCTCTACCCGCCTCACCCCATGCAGCCCCCTTCTCTGCCAGCATCACCCCATGCAGCCTCCTTCTCTGCCAGCCTCACCCCATGCAGCCTCCTTCTCTGCCAGCCTCACCCCATGCAGCCTCCTTCTCTACCCGCCTTACCCCATGCAGCCTCCTTCTCTGCCAGCCTCACCCCATGCAGCCTCCTTCTCTACCAGCCTCACCCCATGCAGTCCCCTTCTCTACCAGCCTCACCCCATGCAGCCCCCTCCTCTGCCAGCATCACCCCATGCAGCCTCCTTCTCTACCAGCCTCATCCCATGCAGCCTCCTTCTCTACCAGCCTCACGCCATGCAGCCTCCTTCTCTGCCAGCATCACCCATGCAGCCTCCTTCTCTGCCAGCCTCACCCCATGCAGCCTCCTTCTCTACCAGCCTCACCTCATGCAGCCCCCTTCTCTACCCGCCTCACCCCATGCAGCCCCCTTCTCTGCCAGCCTCACCCCATGCAGCCTCCTTCTCTACCAGCCTCACGGCATGCAGCCCCCTTCTCTGCCAGCCTCACCCCATGCAGCCTCCTTCTCTGCCAGCCTCACCCCATGCAGTCCCCTTCTCTACCAGCCTCACCCCATGCAGCCCCCTTCTCTGCCAGCCTCACCCCATGCAGTCCCCTTCTCTACCAGCATCACCCCATGCAGCCTCCTTCTCTACCAGCCTCACCCCATGCAGCCTCCTTCTCTACCAGCCTCACCCCATGCAGCCCCCTTCTCTGCCAGCATCACCTCATGCAGCCCCCTTCTCTACCAGCCTCACCCCATGCAGCCCCCTTCTCTGCCAGCATCACCTCATGCAGCCTCCTTCTCTGCCAGCCTCACCCCATGCAGCCCCCTTCTCTGCCAGCCTCACCCCATGCAGCCTCCTTCTCTGCCAGCCTCACCCCATGCAGTCCCCTTCTCTACCAGCCTCACCCCATGCAGCCCCCTTCTCTGCCAGCCTCACCCCATGCAGTCCCCTTCTCTACCAGCATCACCCCATGCAGCCTCCTTCTCTACCAGCCTCACCCCATGCAGCCTCCTTCTCTACCAGCCTCACCCCATGCAGCCCCCTTCTCTGCCAGCATCACCTCATGCAGCCTCCTTCTCTGCCAGCCTCACCCCATGCAGCCTCCTTCTCTACCAGCCTCACCCCATGCAGCCCCCTTCTCTGCCAGCATCACCTCATGCAGCCTCCTTCTCTGCCAGCCTCACCCCATGCAGCCCCCTTCTCTGCCAGCCTCACCCCATGCAGCCTCCTTCTCTGCCAGCCTCACCCCATGCAGTCCCCTTCTCTACCAGCCTCACCCCATGCAGCCCCCTTCTCTGCCAGCCTCACCCCATGCAGTCCCCTTCTCTACCAGCATCACCCCATGCAGCCTCCTTCTCTACCAGCCTCACCCCATGCAGCCTCCTTCTCTACCAGCCTCACCCCATGCAGCCCCCTTCTCTGCCAGCATCACCTCATGCAGCCTCCTTCTCTGCCAGCCTCATCCCATGCAGCCTCCTTCTCTACCAGCCTCACCCCATGCAGCCCCCTTCTCTGCCAGCCTCACCTCATGCAGCCCCCTTCTCTACCCACCTCACCCCATGCAGCCTCCTTCTCTGCCAGCCTCACGCCATGCAGCCTCCTTCTCTGCCAGCATCACCCATGCAGCCCCCTTCTCTGCCAGCCTCACCCCATGCAGCCCCCTTCTCTGCCAGCCTCACCCCATGCAGCCTCCTTCTCTGCCAGCCTCACCCCATGCAGCCTCCTTCTCTACCAGCCTCACCCCATGCAGCCCCCTTCTCTGCCAGCCTCACCCCATGCAGCCCCCTTCTCTACCAGCCTCACCCCATGCAGCCCCCTTCTCTGCCAGCCTCACCCCATGCAGCCTCCTTCTCTGCCAGCCTCACCCCATGCAGCCCCCTTCTCTACCAGCCTCACCTCATGCAGCCTCCTTCTCTGCCAGCCTCACCCCATGCAGCCTCCTTCTCTACCAGCCTCACCCCATGCAGCCCCCTTCTCTGCCAGCCTCACCCCATGCAGCCCCCTTCTCTGCCAGCCTCACCCCATGCAGCCTCCTTCTCTACCAGCCTCACCTCATGCAGCCCCCTTCTCTGCCAGCATCACCTCATGCAGCCTCCTTCTCTGCCAGCCTCACCCCATGCAGCCCCCTTCTCTGCCAGCCTCACCCCATGCAGCCCCCTTCTCTGCCAGCCTCACCCCATGCAGCCCCCTTCTCTACCAGCATCACCCCATGCAGCCCCCTTCTCTGCCAGCCTCACCCCATGCAGTCCCCTTCTCTACCAGCATCACCCCATGCAGCCTCCTTCTCTACCAGCCTCACCCCATGCAGCCCCCTTCTCTGCCAGCCTCACCTCATGCAGCCTCCTTCTCTACCAGCATCACCCCATGCAGCCTCCTTCTCTACCAGCCTCACCCCATGCAGCCCCCTTCTCTGCCAGCCTCACCCCATGCAGCCTCCTTCTCTGCCAGCCTCACCCCATGCAGTCCCCTTCTCTACCAGCCTCACCCCATGCAGCCCCCTTCTCTGCCAGCCTCACCCCATGCAGTCCCCTTCTCTACCAGCATCACCCCATGCAGCCTCCTTCTCTACCAGCCTCACCCCATGCAGCCCCCTTCTCTGCCAGCCTCACCTCATGCAGCCTCCTTCTCTACCAGCCTCACCTCATGCAGCCCCCTTCTCTGCCAGCCTCACCCCATGCAGCCTCCTTCTCTGCCAGCCTCACCCCATGCAGCCTCCTTCTCTACCAGCCTCACCCCATGCAGCCCCCTTCTCTGCCAGCATCACCTCATGCAGCCCCCTTCTCTGCCAGCATCACCTCATGCAGCCTCCTTCTCTGCCAGCCTCACCCCATGCAGCCTCCTTCTCTGCCAGCCTCACCCCATGCAGTCCCCTTCTCTACCAGCCTCACCCCATGCAGCCCCCTTCTCTGCCAGCCTCACCCCATGCAGTCCCCTTCTCTACCAGCATCACCCCATGCAGCCTCCTTCTCTACCAGCCTCACCCCATGCAGCCCCCTTCTCTGCCAGCCTCACCCCATGCAGCCTCCTTCTCTACCAGCCTCATCCCATGCAGCCTCCTTCTCTACCAGCCTCACCCCATGCAGCCCCCTTCTCTACCAGCCTCACCCCATGCAGCCCCCTCCTCTGCCAGCCTCACCCCATGCAGCCTCCTTCTCTACCAGCCTCACCCCATGCAGCCTCCTTCTCTACCAGCCTCACCCCATGCAGCCTCCTTCTCTACCAGCCTCACCCCATGCAGCCTCCTTCTCTACCAGCATCACCCCATGCAGCCCCCTTCTCTGCCAGCATCACCCCATGCAGCCCCCTTCTCTGCCAGCCTCACCCCATGCAGCCTCCTTCTCTGCCAGCCTCACCCCATGCAGCCTCCTTCTCTGCCAGCCTCACCCCATGCAGCCTCCTTCTCTACCAGCCTCACCCCATGCAGCCTCCTTCTCTACCAGCCTCATCCCATGCAGCCTCCTTCTCTACCAGCCTCATCCCATGCAGCCTCCTTCTCTACCAGCCTCACCCCATGCAGCCTCCTTCTCTGCCAGCCTCACCCCATGCAGCCTCCTTCTCTACCAGCCTCACCCCATGCAGCCCCCTCCTCTGCCAGCCTCACCCCATGCAGCCTCCTTCTCTGCCAGCCTCACCCCATGCAGTCCCCTTCTCTACCAGCCTCACCCCATGCAGCCTCCTTCTCTACCAGCCTCACCCCATGCAGCCTCCTTCTCTACCAGCCTCACCCCATGCAGCCTCCTTCTCTACCAGCATCACCCCATGCAGCCCCCTTCTCTGCCAGCATCACCCCATGCAGCCCCCTTCTCTGCCAGCCTCACCCCATGCAGCCTCCTTCTCTGCCAGCCTCACCCCATGCAGCCTCCTTCTCTGCCAGCCTCACCCCATGCAGCCTCCTTCTCTACCAGCCTCACCCCATGCAGCCTCCTTCTCTACCAGCCTCATCCCATGCAGCCTCCTTCTCTACCAGCCTCATCCCATGCAGCCTCCTTCTCTACCAGCCTCACCCCATGCAGCCTCCTTCTCTGCCAGCCTCACCCCATGCAGCCCCCTTCTCTACCAGCCTCACCCCATGCAGCCTCCTTCTCTACCAGCCTCACCCCATGCAGCCCCCTTCTCTGCCAGCCTCACCCCATGCAGCCCCCTTCTCTACCAGCATCACCCCATGCAGCCTCCTTCTCTACCAGCATCACCCCATGCAGCCTCCTTCTCTGCCAGCCTCACCCCATGCAGCCTCCTTCTCTGCCAGCCTCACCCCATGCAGTCCCCTTCTCTACCAGCATCACCCCATGCAGCCTCCTTCTCTACCAGCATCACCCCATGCAGCCTCCTTCTCTGCCAGCCTCACCCCATGCAGCCTCCTTCTCTGCCAGCCTCACCCCATGCAGCCTCCTTCTCTACCAGCCTCACCCCATGCAGCCTCCTTCTCTGCCAGCCTCACCCCATGCAGCCTCCTTCTCTACCAGCCTCACCCCATGCAGCCTCCTTCTCTGCCAGCCTCACCTCATGCAGCCTCCTTCTCTGCCAGCCTCACCCCATGCAGCCCCCTTCTCTGCCAGCATCACCCCATGCAGCCTCCTTCTCTGCCAGCCTCACGCCATGCAGCCCCCTTCTCTGCCAGCCTCACCCCATGCAGCCTCCTTCTCTGCCAGCCTCACCCCATGCAGCCTCCTTCTCTGCCAGCCTCACCCCATGCAGCCTCCTTCTCTACCAGCCTCACCCCATGCAGCCTCCTTCTCTGCCAGCCTCACCCCATGCAGCCCCCTTCTCTGCCAGCCTCACCCCATGCAGCCCCCTTCTCTGCCAGCCTCACCCCATGCAGCCCCCTTCTCTACCAGCATCACCCCATGCAGCCTCCTTCTCTACCAGCATCACCCCATGCAGCCTCCTTCTCTGCCAGCCTCACCCCATGCAGCCTCCTTCTCTGCCAGCCTCACCCCATGCAGCCTCCTTCTCTGCCAGCCTCACCCCATGCAGCCTCCTTCTCTGCCAGCCTCACCCCATGCAGCCTCCTTCTCTACCAGCCTCACCCCATGCAGCCTCCTTCTCTGCCAGCCTCACCTCATGCAGCCTCCTTCTCTGCCAGCCTCACCCCATGCAGCCCCCTTCTCTGCCAGCATCACCCCATGCAGCCTCCTTCTCTGCCAGCCTCACGCCATGCAGCCCCCTTCTCTGCCAGCCTCACCCCATGCAGCCTCCTTCTCTGCCAGCCTCACCCCATGCAGCCTCCTTCTCTGCCAGCCTCACCCCATGCAGCCTCCTTCTCTACCAGCCTCACCCCATGCAGCCTCCTTCTCTGCCAGCCTCACCCCATGCAGCCCCCTTCTCTGCCAGCCTCACCCCATGCAGCCCCCTTCTCTGCCAGCCTCACCCCATGCAGCCCCCTTCTCTACCAGCATCACCCCATGCAGCCCCCTTCTCTGCCAGCCTCACCCCATGCAGCCCCCTTCTCTACCAGCCTCACCCCATGCAGCCTCCTTCTCTACCAGCCTCACCCCATGCAGCCCCCTTCTCTGCCAGCCTCACCTCATGTAGCCTCCTTCTCTACCAGCCTCACCCCATGCATCCCCCTTCTCTACCAGCCTCACCCCATGCAGCCCCCTTCTCTGCCAGCCTCACCCCATGCAGCCCCCTTCTCTGCCAGCCTCATCCCATGCAGCCCCCTTCTCTACCAGCCTCACCCCATGCAGCCCCCTTCTCTACCAGCCTCACCTCATGCAACCCCCTTCTCTACCAGCCTCACCCCATGCAGCCCCCTTCTCTGCCAGCCTCATCCCATGCAGCCCCCTTCTCTACCAGCCTCACCCCATGCAGCCCCCTTCTCTACCAGCCTCACCTCATGCAGCCCCCTTCTCTGCCAGCCTCACCCCATGCAGCCTCCTTCTCTACCAGCCTCACCTCATGCAGCCCCCTTCTCTACCAGCATCACCCCATGCAGCCTCCTTCTCTACCAGCCTCACCCCATGCAGCCTCCTTCTCTGCCAGCATCACCCCATGCAGCCCCCTCCTCTACCAGCCTCACCCCATGCAGCCCCCTTCTCTACCAGCCTCACCCCATGCAGCCCCCTTCTCTGCCAGCCTCACCTCATGTAGCCTCCTTCTCTACCAGCCTCACCCCATGCATCCCCCTTCTCTACCAGCCTCACCCCATGCAGCCCCCTTCTCTGCCAGCCTCACCCCATGCAGCCCCCTTCTCTACCAGCCTCATCCCATGCAGCCTCATTCTCTACCAGCCTCACCCCATGCAGCCCCCTTCTCTACCAGCCTCACCCCATGCAGCCCCCTTCTCTGCCAGCATCACCCCATGCAGCCCCCTTCTCTGCCAGCCTCACCCCATGCAGCCCCCTTCTATGCAGCCCCCTTCTCTGCCAGCATCACCTCATGCAGCCTCCTTCTCTGCCAGCCTCATCCCATGCAGCCTCCTTCTCTACCAGCCTCACCCCATGCAGCCCCCTTCTCTGCCAGCCTCACCTCATGCAGCCCCCTTCTCTACCCACCTCACCCCATGCAGCCTCCTTCTCTGCCAGCCTCACGCCATGCAGCCTCCTTCTCTGCCAGCATCACCCATGCAGCCCCCTTCTCTGCCAGCCTCACCCCATGCAGCCCCCTTCTCTGCCAGCCTCACCCCATGCAGCCTCCTTCTCTGCCAGCCTCACCCCATGCAGCCTCCTTCTCTACCAGCCTCACCCCATGCAGCCCCCTTCTCTGCCAGCCTCACCCCATGCAGCCCCCTTCTCTACCAGCCTCACCCCATGCAGCCCCCTTCTCTGCCAGCCTCACCCCATGCAGCCTCCTTCTCTGCCAGCCTCACCCCATGCAGCCCCCTTCTCTACCAGCCTCACCTCATGCAGCCTCCTTCTCTGCCAGCCTCACCCCATGCAGCCTCCTTCTCTACCAGCCTCACCCCATGCAGCCCCCTTCTCTGCCAGCCTCACCCCATGCAGCCCCCTTCTCTGCCAGCCTCACCCCATGCAGCCTCCTTCTCTACCAGCCTCACCTCATGCAGCCCCCTTCTCTGCCAGCATCACCTCATGCAGCCTCCTTCTCTGCCAGCCTCACCCCATGCAGCCCCCTTCTCTGCCAGCCTCACCCCATGCAGCCCCCTTCTCTGCCAGCCTCACCCCATGCAGCCCCCTTCTCTACCAGCATCACCCCATGCAGCCCCCTTCTCTGCCAGCCTCACCCCATGCAGTCCCCTTCTCTACCAGCATCACCCCATGCAGCCTCCTTCTCTACCAGCCTCACCCCATGCAGCCCCCTTCTCTGCCAGCCTCACCTCATGCAGCCTCCTTCTCTACCAGCATCACCCCATGCAGCCTCCTTCTCTACCAGCCTCACCCCATGCAGCCCCCTTCTCTGCCAGCCTCACCCCATGCAGCCTCCTTCTCTGCCAGCCTCACCCCATGCAGTCCCCTTCTCTACCAGCCTCACCCCATGCAGCCCCCTTCTCTGCCAGCCTCACCCCATGCAGTCCCCTTCTCTACCAGCATCACCCCATGCAGCCTCCTTCTCTACCAGCCTCACCCCATGCAGCCCCCTTCTCTGCCAGCCTCACCTCATGCAGCCTCCTTCTCTACCAGCCTCACCTCATGCAGCCCCCTTCTCTGCCAGCCTCACCCCATGCAGCCTCCTTCTCTGCCAGCCTCACCCCATGCAGCCTCCTTCTCTACCAGCCTCACCCCATGCAGCCCCCTTCTCTGCCAGCATCACCTCATGCAGCCCCCTTCTCTGCCAGCATCACCTCATGCAGCCTCCTTCTCTGCCAGCCTCACCCCATGCAGCCTCCTTCTCTGCCAGCCTCACCCCATGCAGTCCCCTTCTCTACCAGCCTCACCCCATGCAGCCCCCTTCTCTGCCAGCCTCACCCCATGCAGTCCCCTTCTCTACCAGCATCACCCCATGCAGCCTCCTTCTCTACCAGCCTCACCCCATGCAGCCCCCTTCTCTGCCAGCCTCACCCCATGCAGCCTCCTTCTCTACCAGCCTCATCCCATGCAGCCTCCTTCTCTACCAGCCTCACCCCATGCAGCCCCCTTCTCTACCAGCCTCACCCCATGCAGCCCCCTCCTCTGCCAGCCTCACCCCATGCAGCCTCCTTCTCTACCAGCCTCACCCCATGCAGCCTCCTTCTCTACCAGCCTCACCCCATGCAGCCTCCTTCTCTACCAGCCTCACCCCATGCAGCCTCCTTCTCTACCAGCATCACCCCATGCAGCCCCCTTCTCTGCCAGCATCACCCCATGCAGCCCCCTTCTCTGCCAGCCTCACCCCATGCAGCCTCCTTCTCTGCCAGCCTCACCCCATGCAGCCTCCTTCTCTGCCAGCCTCACCCCATGCAGCTTCCTTCTCTACCAGCCTCACCCCATGCAGCCTCCTTCTCTACCAGCCTCATCCCATGCAGCCTCCTTCTCTACCAGCCTCATCCCATGCAGCCTCCTTCTCTACCAGCCTCACCCCATGCAGCCTCCTTCTCTGCCAGCCTCACCCCATGCAGCCTCCTTCTCTGCCAGCCTCACCCCATGCAGCCTCCTTCTCTACCAGCCTCACCCCATGCAGCCTCCTTCTCTGCCAGCCTCACCCCATGCAGTCCCCTTCTCTACCCGCCTCACCCCATGCAGCCTCCTTCTCTGCCAGCCTCACCCCATGCAGCCCCCTTCTCTACCAGCCTCACCCCATGCAGCCTCCTTCTCTACCAGCCTCACCCCATGCAGCCTCCTTCTCTGCCAGCCTCACCCCATGCAGCCCCCTTCTCTACCAGCATCACCCCATGCAGCCTCCTTCTCTACCAGCCTCACCCCATCCAGCCTCCTTCTCTACCAGCCTCACCCCATGCAGCCTCCTTCTCTACCAGCATCACCCCATGCAGCCCCCTTCTCTGCCAGCCTCACCCCATGCAGCCTCCTTCTCTACCAGCCTCATCCCATGCAGCCCCCTTCTCTACCAGCCTCACCCCATGCAGCCCCCTTCTCTACCAGCCTCACCCCATGCAGCCCCCTCCTCTGCCAGCCTCACCCCATGCAGCCTCCTTCTCTACCAGCCTCACCCCATGCAGCCTCCTTCTCTACCAGCCTCACCCCATGCAGCCTCCTTCTCTACCAGCCTCACCCCATGCAGCCTCCTTCTCTACCAGCATCACCCCATGCAGCCCCCTTCTCTGCCAGCATCACCCCATGCAGCCCCCTTCTCTGCCAGCCTCACCCCATGCAGCCTCCTTCTCTGCCAGCCTCACCCCATGCAGCCTCCTTCTCTGCCAGCCTCACCCCATGCAGCCTCCTTCTCTACCAGCCTCACCCCATGCAGCCTCCTTCTCTACCAGCCTCATCCCATGCAGCCTCCTTCTCTACCAGCCTCATCCCATGCAGCCTCCTTCTCTACCAGCCTCACCCCATGCAGCCTCCTTCTCTGCCAGCCTCACCCCATGCAGCCCCCTTCTCTACCAGCCTCACCCCATGCAGCCTCCTTCTCTACCAGCCTCACCCCATGCAGCCCCCTTCTCTGCCAGCCTCACCCCATGCAGCCCCCTTCTCTACCAGCATCACCCCATGCAGCCTCCTTCTCTACCAGCATCACCCCATGCAGCCTCCTTCTCTGCCAGCCTCACCCCATGCAGCCTCCTTCTCTGCCAGCCTCACCCCATGCAGTCCCCTTCTCTACCAGCATCACCCCATGCAGCCTCCTTCTCTACCAGCATCACCCCATGCAGCCTCCTTCTCTGCCAGCCTCACCCCATGCAGCCTCCTTCTCTGCCAGCCTCACCCCATGCAGCCTCCTTCTCTACCAGCCTCACCCCATGCAGCCTCCTTCTCTGCCAGCCTCACCCCATGCAGCCTCCTTCTCTACCAGCCTCACCCCATGCAGCCTCCTTCTCTGCCAGCCTCACCTCATGCAGCCTCCTTCTCTGCCAGCCTCACCCCATGCAGCCCCCTTCTCTGCCAGCATCACCCCATGCAGCCTCCTTCTCTGCCAGCCTCACGCCATGCAGCCCCCTTCTCTGCCAGCCTCACCCCATGCAGCCTCCTTCTCTGCCAGCCTCACCCCATGCAGCCTCCTTCTCTGCCAGCCTCACCCCATGCAGCCTCCTTCTCTACCAGCCTCACCCCATGCAGCCTCCTTCTCTGCCAGCCTCACCCCATGCAGCCCCCTTCTCTGCCAGCCTCACCCCATGCAGCCCCCTTCTCTGCCAGCCTCACCCCATGCAGCCCCCTTCTCTACCAGCATCACCCCATGCAGCCTCCTTCTCTACCAGCATCACCCCATGCAGCCTCCTTCTCTGCCAGCCTCACCCCATGCAGCCTCCTTCTCTGCCAGCCTCACCCCATGCAGCCTCCTTCTCTGCCAGCCTCACCCCATGCAGCCTCCTTCTCTGCCAGCCTCACCCCATGCAGCCTCCTTCTCTACCAGCCTCACCCCATGCAGCCTCCTTCTCTGCCAGCCTCACCTCATGCAGCCTCCTTCTCTGCCAGCCTCACCCCATGCAGCCCCCTTCTCTGCCAGCATCACCCCATGCAGCCTCCTTCTCTGCCAGCCTCACGCCATGCAGCCCCCTTCTCTGCCAGCCTCACCCCATGCAGCCTCCTTCTCTGCCAGCCTCACCCCATGCAGCCTCCTTCTCTGCCAGCCTCACCCCATGCAGCCTCCTTCTCTACCAGCCTCACCCCATGCAGCCTCCTTCTCTGCCAGCCTCACCCCATGCAGCCCCCTTCTCTGCCAGCCTCACCCCATGCAGCCCCCTTCTCTGCCAGCCTCACCCCATGCAGCCCCCTTCTCTACCAGCATCACCCCATGCAGCCCCCTTCTCTGCCAGCCTCACCCCATGCAGCCCCCTTCTCTACCAGCCTCACCCCATGCAGCCTCCTTCTCTACCAGCCTCACCCCATGCAGCCCCCTTCTCTGCCAGCCTCACCTCATGTAGCCTCCTTCTCTACCAGCCTCACCCCATGCATCCCCCTTCTCTACCAGCCTCACCCCATGCAGCCCCCTTCTCTGCCAGCCTCACCCCATGCAGCCCCCTTCTCTGCCAGCCTCATCCCATGCAGCCCCCTTCTCTACCAGCCTCACCCCATGCAGCCCCCTTCTCTACCAGCCTCACCTCATGCAACCCCCTTCTCTACCAGCCTCACCCCATGCAGCCCCCTTCTCTGCCAGCCTCATCCCATGCAGCCCCCTTCTCTACCAGCCTCACCCCATGCAGCCCCCTTCTCTACCAGCCTCACCTCATGCAGCCCCCTTCTCTGCCAGCCTCACCCCATGCAGCCTCCTTCTCTACCAGCCTCACCTCATGCAGCCCCCTTCTCTACCAGCATCACCCCATGCAGCCTCCTTCTCTACCAGCCTCACCCCATGCAGCCTCCTTCTCTGCCAGCATCACCCCATGCAGCCCCCTCCTCTACCAGCCTCACCCCATGCAGCCCCCTTCTCTACCAGCCTCACCCCATGCAGCCCCCTTCTCTGCCAGCCTCACCTCATGTAGCCTCCTTCTCTACCAGCCTCACCCCATGCATCCCCCTTCTCTACCAGCCTCACCCCATGCAGCCCCCTTCTCTGCCAGCCTCACCCCATGCAGCCCCCTTCTCTACCAGCCTCATCCCATGCAGCCTCATTCTCTACCAGCCTCACCCCATGCAGCCCCCTTCTCTACCAGCCTCACCCCATGCAGCCCCCTTCTCTGCCAGCATCACCCCATGCAGCCCCCTTCTCTGCCAGCCTCACCCCATGCAGCCCCCTTCTCTGCCAGCCTCACCCCATGCAGTCCCCTTCTCTACCAGCATCACCCCATGCAGCCTCCTTCTCTACCAGCATCACCCCATGCAGCCTCCTTCTCTGCCAGCCTCACCCCATGCAGCCTCCTTCTCTGCCAGCCTCACCCCATGCAGCCTCCTTCTCTACCAGCCTCACCCCATGCAGCCTCCTTCTCTACCAGCATCACCCCATGCAGCCTCCTTCTCTGCCAGCCTCACCCCATGCAGCCTCCTTCTCTGCCAGCCTCACCCCATGCAGCCTCCTTCTCTACCAGCCTCACCCCATGCAGCCTCCTTCTCTGCCAGCCTCACCCCATGCAGCCTCCTTCTCTGCCAGCCTCACCCCATGCAGCCTCCTCCTCTGCCAGCATCACCCCATGCAGCCTCCTTCTCTGCCAGCCTCACCCCATGCAGCCCCCTTCTCTGCCAGCCTCACCCCATGCAGCCCCCTTCTCTACCAGCCTCACCCCATGCAGCCTCCTTCTCTACCAGCCTCACCCCATGCAGCCTCCTTCTCTGCCAGCCTCACCCCATGCAGCCCCCTTCTCTACCAGCATCACCCCATGCAGCCTCCTTCTCTACCAGCCTCACCCCATGCAGCCTCCTTCTCTACCAGCCTCACCCCATGCAGCCTCCTTCTCTACCAGCATCACCCCATGCAGCCCCCTTCTCTGCCAGCCTCACCCCATGCAGCCTCCTTCTCTACCAGCCTCATCCCATGCAGCCTCCTTCTCTACCAGCCTCACCCCATGCAGCCCCCTTCTCTACCAGCCTCACCCCATGCAGCCCCCTCCTCTGCCAGCCTCACCCCATGCAGCCTCCTTCTCTACCAGCCTCACCCCATGCAGCCTCCTTCTCTACCAGCCTCACCCCATGCAGCCTCCTTCTCTACCAGCCTCACCCCATGCAGCCTCCTTCTCTACCAGCATCACCCCATGCAGCCCCCTTCTCTGCCAGCATCACCCCATGCAGCCCCCTTCTCTGCCAGCCTCACCCCATGCAGCCTCCTTCTCTGCCAGCCTCACCCCATGCAGCCTCCTTCTCTGCCAGCCTCACCCCATGCAGCCTCCTTCTCTACCAGCCTCACCCCATGCAGCCTCCTTCTCTACCAGCCTCATCCCATGCAGCCTCCTTCTCTACCAGCCTCATCCCATGCAGCCTCCTTCTCTACCAGCCTCACCCCATGCAGCCTCCTTCTCTGCCAGCCTCACCCCATGCAGCCCCCTTCTCTACCAGCCTCACCCCATGCAGCCTCCTTCTCTACCAGCCTCACCCCATGCAGCCCCCTTCTCTGCCAGCCTCACCCCATGCAGCCCCCTTCTCTACCAGCATCACCCCATGCAGCCCCCTTCTCTGCCAGCCTCACCCCATGCAGCCCCCTTCTCTGCCAGCCTCACCCCATGCAGCCTCCTTCTCTACCAGCCTCACCCCATGCAGCCCCCTTCTCTACCAGCCTCACCCCATGCAGCCTCCTTCTCTGCCAGCCTCACCCCATGCAGCCCCCTTCTCTACCAGCCTCACCCCATGCAGCCTCCTTCTCTGCCAGCCTCACCCCATGCAGCCTCCTTCTCTACCAGCCTCACCCCATGCAGCCTCCTTCTCTGCCAGCCTCACCCCATGCAGCCTCCTTCTCTGCCAGCCTCACCCCATGCAGCCTCCTTCTCTGCCAGCCTCACCCCATGCAGCCTCCTTCTCTACCAGCCTCATCCCATGCAGCCTCCTTCTCTACCAGCCTCATCCCATGCAGCCTCCTTCTCTACCAGCCTCACCCCATGCAGCCTCCTTCTCTGCCAGCCTCACCCCATGCAGCCCCCTTCTCTACCAGCCTCACCCCATGCAGCCTCCTTCTCTACCAGCCTCACCCCATGCAGCCCCCTTCTCTGCCAGCCTCACCCCATGCAGCCCCCTTCTCTGCCAGCCTCACCCCATGCAGCCTCCTTCTCTACCAGCCTCATCCCATGCAGCCCCCTTCTCTACCAGCCTCACCCCATGCAGCCTCCTTCTCTACCAGCCTCACCCCATGCAGCCCCCTCCTCTGCCAGCATCACCCCATGCAGCCCCCTTCTCTGCCAGCCTCACCTCATGTAGCCTCCTTCTCTACCAGCCTCACCCCATGCATCCCCCTTCTCTACCAGCCTCACCCCATGCAGCCCCCTTCTCTGCCAGCCTCACCCCATGCAGCCCCCTTCTCTGCCAGCCTCATCCCATGCAGCCCCCTTCTCTACCAGCCTCACCCCATGCAGCCCCCTTCTCTACCAGCCTCACCTCATGCAACCCCCTTCTCTACCAGCCTCACCCCATGCAGCCCCCTTCTCTGCCAGCCTCATCCCATGCAGCCCCCTTCTCTACCAGCCTCACCCCATGCAGCCCCCTTCTCTACCAGCCTCACCTCATGCAGCCCCCTTCTCTGCCAGCCTCACCCCATGCAGCCTCCTTCTCTACCAGCCTCACCTCATGCAGCCCCCTTCTCTACCAGCATCACCCCATGCAGCCTCCTTCTCTACCAGCCTCACCCCATGCAGCCTCCTTCTCTGCCAGCATCACCCCATGCAGCCCCCTCCTCTACCAGCCTCACCCCATGCAGCCCCCTTCTCTACCAGCCTCACCCCATGCAGCCCCCTTCTCTGCCAGCCTCACCTCATGTAGCCTCCTTCTCTACCAGCCTCACCCCATGCATCCCCCTTCTCTACCAGCCTCACCCCATGCAGCCCCCTTCTCTGCCAGCCTCACCCCATGCAGCCCCCTTCTCTGCCAGCCTCACCCCATGCAGCCCCCTTCTCTACCAGCCTCACCTCATGTAGCCTCCTTCTCTGCCAGCCTCATCCCATGCAGCCTCCTTCTCTACCAGCCTCACCCCATGCAGCCCCCTTCTCTGCCACCATCACCCCATGCAGCCTCCTTCTCTACCAGCCTCACCCCATGCAGCCCCCTTCTCTACCAGCCTCACCTCATGTAGCCTCCTTCTCTGCCAGCCTCATCCCATGCAGCCTCCTTCTCTACCAGCCTCACCTCATGCAGCCTCCTTCTCTACCCGCCTCACCCCATGCAGCCCCCTTCTCTACCAGCATCACCCCATGCAGCCTCCTTCTCTACCAGCCTCACCCCATGCAGCCCCCTTCTCTACCAGCCTCACCTCATGCAGCCTCCTTCTCTACCCGCCTCACCCCATGCAGCCTCCTTCTCTACCAGCCTCACCTCATGTAGCCTCCTTCTCTGCCAGCCTCATCCCATGCAGCCTCCTTCTCTACCATCCTCACCCCATGCAGCCCCCTTCTCTGCCAGCATCACCCCATGCAGCCTCCTTCTCTGCCAGCCTCACCTCATGTAGCCCCCTTCTCTGCCAGCCTCACCCCATGCAGCCCCCTTCTCTACCAGCCTCACCCCATGCAGCCTCCTTCTCTACCAGCCTCACCCCATGCAGCCTCCTTCTCTACCAGCCTCACCCCATGCAGCCTCCTTCTCTACCAGCCTCACCCCATGCAGCCTCCTTCTCTGCCAGCCTCACCCCATGCAGCCCCCTTCTCTACCAGCCTTACCCCATGCAGCCTCCTTCTCTGCCAGCCTCACCCCATGCAGCCCCCTTCTCTGCCAGCCTCACCCCATGCAGCCTCCTTCTCTACCAGCCTCATCCCATGCAGCCCCCTTCTCTACCAGCCTCACCCCATGCAGCCTCCTTCTCTACCAGCCTCACCCCATGCAGCCCCCTCCTCTGCCAGCATCACCCCATGCAGCCTCCTTCTCTACCAGCCTCATCCCATGCAGCCTCCTTCTCTACCAGCCTCACCCCATGCAGCCCCCTTCTCTGCCAGCCTCACCCCATGCAGCCTCCTTCTCTGCCAGCCTCACCCCATGCAGCCTCTTTCTCTACCAGCCTCACCCCATGCAGTCCCCTTCTCTACCAGCCTCACCCCATGCAGTCCCCTTCTCTACCAGCCTCACCCCATGCAGCCCCCTTCTCTACCAGCCTCACCCCATGCAGTCCCCTTCTCTACCAGCCTCACCCCATGCAGCCCCCTTCTCTGCCAGCCTCACCCCATGCAGCCTCCTTCTCTGCCAGCCTCACCCCATGCAGTCCCCTTCTCTACCAGCCTCACCCCATGCAGCCCCCTTCTCTGCCAGCCTCACCCCATGCAGTCCCCTTCTCTACCAGCATCACCCCATGCAGCCTCCTTCTCTACCAGCCTCACCCCATGCAGCCTCCTTCTCTACCAGCCTCACCCCATGCAGCCCCCTTCTCTGCCAGCCTCACCCCATGCAGCCTCCTTCTCTACCAGCCTCACGCCATGCAGCCCCCTTCTCTGCCAGCCTCACCTCATGCAGCCTCCTTCTCTGCCAGCCTCACCCCATGCAGCCTCCTCCTCTGCCAGCATCACCCCATGCAGCCTCCTTCTCTACCAGCCTCACCCCATGCAGCCCCCTTCTCTACCAGCCTCACGCCATGCAGCCCCCTTCTCTGCCAGCCTCACCTCATGCAGCCTCCTTCTCTGCCAGCCTCACCTCATGTAGCCCCCTTCTCTGCCAGCCTCACCCCATGCAGCCCCCTTCTCTGCCAGCCTCACCTCATGCAGCCTCCTTCTCTACCAGCCTCACCTCATGCAGCCTCATTCTCTGCCAGCCTCACCCCATGCAGCCTCCTTCTCTACCAGCCTCACCCCATGCAGCCCCCTTCTCTGCCAGCCTCACCCCATGCAGCCCCTTTCTCTACCAGCCTCACCCCATGCAGCCCCCTTCTCCGCCAGCCTCACCCCATGCAGCCTCCTTCTCTGCCAGCCTCACCCCATGCAGCCCCCTTCTCTGCCAGCCTCACCCCATGCAGCCTCCTTCTCTGCCAGCATCACCCCATGCAGCCCCCTTCTCTACCAGCCATTACATTCCTCAAGCTGTCACCCCAGATACCATCTGTCCCCTGACTTGTACCAAGACCCTAACATCTAATCTCAAGTTGTCTGATTTCATCCCTCCATATCCAATACAGTGTCCCCCAATTATACCCACACAGACCCCCAAATTCTCCATAGCAAATCCAACTATAGTGATCTCTTATCTCTCAGACCCCCAATTCTGTCCTATGCATAGAATGCCCTCCCCAGTCCCCATAATCTCCCTCACCCCCAATGTACCCCAGTTATAGGTAGACAGATAGATTGATACGAGATAGATAGATAGATAGATAGATATAGATAGATAGATAGATAGATAGATAGATAGATAGATAGACAGATAGATACGAGATAGGGGAGAGGGAGAGGGAGGGAGGGAGGGAGAGAGTGAGTGAGAGAGAAGGAGACAGAGATGGAGGGAGAGGGAGGGAGAGAGAGAGAGAGACAGAGGGAGAGAAAAAGAGAGAGAGAGAGAGGGAGGGAGAGAGGAAGAAAGAAGAGCGAAAGGGGGGAGAGAAGGGGGTGTATGTGTATTATGCAGCGAGTGGGGGGGTCAGTATTATACAGAGAGTGGGGTGTGTATGTGAGTATTATACAGAAAGTGGGGGATGTATGTCTATTATACAGAGAGTGGGGTGTGTGTATTATACAGAGAGGGGGATGCGTATTATACAGAGAGTGGGGGGGTGAGTATTATACAGAGAGTGAGGGGGGTGAGTATTATACAGAGAGTGGGGTGTGTGTGATTATCATACAGAGAGTAGGGGGGTGTATGTGTATTATACAGAGTGTGGGGTGTGTATGTGAGTATTATACAGAAAGTGGGGGATGTATGTCTATTATACAGAGAGTGGGATGTGTGTATTATACAGAGAGGGGGATGCGTATTATACAGAGAGTGGGGGGTGAGTATTATACAGAGAGTGGGGGGGGGGGGTGAGTATTATACAGAGAGTGGGGTGTGTGTGATTATCATACAGAGAGTAGGGGGGTGTATGTGTATTATACAGAGTGTGGGGGTGTATGTGTATTATACAGAGTGTGAGGTGGTGAGTATTATACAGAGAGTGGGGGGGGGGGGGTGAGTATTATACAGAGAGTGGGGTGTGTGTGTGTGTGAGTATTATACAGAGAGGGGGATGCGTATTATACAGAGAGTGGGGGTGTATGAGTATTATACAGAGAGTGGGGTGTGTGTGAGTATTATACAGAGAGTGGGTGTGTGTGTGAGTATTATACAGAGAGTGGGGTGTGTGTATTATACAGAGAGTGGTGTGTGTGTATTATACAGAGAGTGGGGTGTGTGTATTATACAGAGAGTGGGGTGTGTGTGAGTATTATACAGAGAGTGGGGGGGGAGTATTATACAGAGAGTGGGGGGGGAGTATTATACAGAGAGTGGGGGGGGCAGTATTATACAGAGAGTGGGGGTGTATGTGTATTATACAGGGAGGGAGGGTCTCTCAGCCATTATAAGGAGACACCATCCTGGCTGTCAGGCCCCATATTGTAACCTCAGGTCCTGGATTCCTGGAGCTCCCTCTCTGGGACGTCACTGTGGGCTCAGTCTCCTGCTCTCAGCTTTCCTGTGATGTCATAATTGGATCAAGGAATTCTAACAAGACGACGCAGATCCTGTCAGGATCCTGGCTGCACCAAGGGCCTTCATCATCATCATCATCACCATTTATTTATATAGCGCCACTGATTCCGCAGCGCTGTACAGAGAACTCACATCAGTCCCTGCCCCATTGGAGCTTACAGTCTAAATTCCCTAACATACACACATACACAGACACACATACTAGGGTCAATTTTGATAGCAGCCAATTAACCTACCAGTATATTTTTGGAGTGTGGGATGAAACCAGAGCATCCGGAGGAAACCCACGCAAACACAGGGAGAACATACAAACTCCAAACAGATAAGGCCATGGTCGGGAATTGAACTCATGACCCCAGTGCTGTGGGGCAGAAGTGCTAACTACTGAGCCACCGTGCTGGGCCCCCAGGGCCGGTGCTAGGGTCTACGGCGCCCTAGGCATTTTTAAAAAAGCGGCACCCCCCCGCAAAAATCGCCGCCCCCCCCCCCCCCCCGCCCGCAAAAATCGCCGCCCTCTTCTCCTTACCTTGTCTCACCACCGCAGCCTCTCTGCTCCGTCTCCTCCCCTCCACTCACTGACACTAGTAAGTGGAGTGGCGGAGACGGAGCAGAGAGGCGGCGGTGGTGACAAAATAGCCTCTTTCCCCCTCCCCATGCATCTGATGCTGTGCGGCGGCCGTGACAGGTATGGTCAGCGGTCGCCGCACAGTTTTAAAGTCTTTTAGTATTCTGTGGCGCCCTCCAGAGCCCGGCGCCCTAGGCAAGTGCCTAACCTTGCCTAATGGGAGCGCCGGGCCTGTGGGCCCCTGTAACCCATAATATGTATTGTTTCTGGAAATCTCATATTTATCCACATACCCCAGGTCCCACATTTACCCCTGGACCCCTCATTCCCCAGGTCCCACATTCACCCCTAGATCTCTCATACCCCAGGTCCCATATTCACCTCTGGACCCCTCATACCCCAGGTCCCACATTTACCCCTGGACCCCTCATTTCCCAGGTCCCACATTCACCCCTAGATCTCTCATACCCCAGGTCCCATATTCACCTCTGGACCCCTCATTCCCCAGGTCCCACATTCACCCCTAGATCTCTCATACCCCAGGTCCCATATTTACCCCTAGACCCCTCATACCCCAGAGGTCCCACATTCACCCCTGGAACCCTCATACCCCAGGTCCCATATTCACCCCTGGACCCCTCATACCCCAGGTCCCACATTCACCCCTGGACCCCTCATACCCCAGGTCCCACATTCACCCCTGGAACCCTCATACCCCAGGTCCCACATTCACCCCTGGATCTCTCATACCCCAGGTCCCACATTCTATTCTGGACCCCTCATACCCCAGGTCCCACATTCACCCCTGGAAACCTCATACCCTAGGTCCCACATTCACCCCTGGAACCCTCATACCCCAGGTCCCATATTCACCCCTGGACCCCTCATACCCCAGGTCCCACATTCACCCCTGGAACCCTCATACCCCAGGTCCCATATTCACCCCTGGACCCCTCATACCCCAGGTCACACATTCACCCCTGGACCCCTCATACCCCAGGTCCCACATTCACCCCTGGAACCCTCATACCCCAGGTCCCACATTCACCCCTGGATCTCTCATACCCCAGGTCCTATATTCACCTCTGGACCCCTCATTCCCCAGGTCCCACATTCACCCCTAGATCTCTCATACCCCAGGTCCCATATTTACCCCTAGACCCCTCATACGCCAGAGGTCCCACATTTACCCCTGGAACCCTCATACCCCAGGTCCCATATTCACCCCTGGACCCCTCATTCCCCAGGTCCCACATTCAGTCCTGGACCCCTCATACCCCAGGACCCACATTCAATTCTGGACCCCTCATACCCCAGGTCCCACATTCACCCCTGGAAACCTCATACCCTAGGTCCCACATTCACCCCTGGACCCCTCATACCTCAGGTCCCACATTCACCCCTGGATCCCTCATACTCCAGGTCCCACATTCACCCCTGGACCCCTCATACCCCAGGTCCCATATTTACTCCTGGACCCCTCATACCCCAGAGGTCCCACATTCACCCCTGGACCCCTCATACCCCAGGTCCCACATTTACCCCTGGAACCCTCATACCCCAGGTCCCACATTCACCCCTGGATCTCTCATGCCCCAGGTCCCATATTTACCCCTGGAACCCTCATACCCCTGGATCTCTCATACCCCAGGTCCCACATTCACCCCTGGAACCCTCATACCCCAGGTCCCATATTCACCCCTGGACCCCTCATACTCCTGGTCCCACATTCACCCCTGGAACCCTCATACCCCAGGTCCCACATTCACCACTGGAACCCTCATACCCCAGGTCCCACATTCACCCCTGGAACCCTCATACCCCAGGTCCCATATTCACCCCTGGACCCCTCATACCCCAGGTCCCACATTCACCCCTGGAACCCTCATACCCCAGGTCCCATATTCACCCCTGGACCCCTCATACCCCAGGTCCCACATTCACCCCTGGAACCCTCATACCCCAGGTCCCATATTCACCCCTGGACCCCTCATACCCCAGGTCCCACATTCACCCCTGGAACCCTCATACCCCAGGTCCCATATTCACCCCTGGACCCCTCATACCCCAGGTCCCACATTCACCCCTGGATCTCTCATACCCCAGGTCCCATATTCACCTCTGGACCTCATTCCCCAGGTCCCACATTCACCCCTAGATCTCTCATACCCCAGGTCCCATATTTACCCCTAGACCCCTCATACCCCAGAGGTCCCACATTTACCCCTGGAACCCTCATACCCCAGGTCCCATATTCACCCCTGGACCCCTCATACCCCAGGTCCCACATTCACCCCTGGACCCCTCATACCCCAGGTCCCACATTCACCCCTGGAACCCTCATACCCCAGGTCCCACATTCACCCCTGGATCTCTCATACCCCAGGTCCCATATTCACCTCTGGACCCTTCATTCCCCAGGTCCCACATTCACCCCTGGATCTCTCATACCCCAGGTCCCATATTCACCCCTGGACCCCTCATTCCCCAGGTCCCACATTCAGTCCTGGACCCCTCATACCCCAGGACCCACATTCAATTCTGGACCCCTCATACCCCAGGTCCCACATTCACCCCTGGAAACCTCATACCCCAGGTCCCACATTCACCCCTGGACCCCTCATACCCCAGGTCCCACATTCACCCCTGGATCCCTCATACTCCAGGTCCCACATTCACCCCTGGACCCCTCATACCCCAGGTCCCACATTCACCCCTGGAACCCTCATACCCCAGGTCCCACATTCACCCCTGGATCTCTCATATCCCAGGTCCCATATTCACCCCTGGAACCCTCATACCCCAGGTCCCACATTCACCCCTAGATCTCTCATACCCCAGGTCCCATATTTACCCCTAGACCCCTCATACCCCAGAGGTCCCACATTCACCCCTGGACCCCTCATACCCCAGGTCCCACATTCACCCCTGGACCCCTCATACCCCAGGTCCCACATTCACCCCTGGAACCCTCATACCCCAGGTCCCATATTCACCCCTGGACCCCTCATACCCCAGGTCCCACATTCACCCCTGGACCCCTCATACCCCAGGTCCCACATTCACCCCTGGAACCCTCATACCCCAGGTCCCACATTCACCCCTGGATCTCTCATACCCCAGGTCCCATATTCACCTCTGGACCCCTCATTCCCCAGGTCCCACATTCACCCCTAGATCTCTCATACCCCAGGTCCCATATTTACCCCTAGACCCCTCATACGCCAGAGGTCCCACATTTACCCCTGGAACCCTCATACCCCAGGTCCCATATTCACCCCTGGACCCCTCATTCCCCAGGTCCCACATTCAGTCCTGGACCCCTCATACCCCAGGACCCACATTCAATTCTGGACCCCTCATACCCCAGGTCCCACATTCACCCCTGGAAACCTCATACCCTAGGTCCCACATTCACCCCTGGACCCCTCATACCTCAGGTCCCACATTCACCCCTGGAACCCTCATACCCCAGGTCCCACATTCACCCCTGGACCCCTCATACCCCAGGTCCCACATTCACCCCTGGAACCCTCATACCCCAGGTCCCACATTCACCCCTGGATCTCTCATACCCCAGGTCCCACATTCTATTCTGGACCCCTCATACCCCAGGTCCCACATTCACCCCTGGAAACCTCATACCCTAGGTCCCACATTCACCCCTGGAACCCTCATACCCCAGGTCCCATATTCACCCCTGGACCCCTCATACCCCAGGTCCCACATTCACCCCTGGACCCCTCATACCCCAGGTCCCACATTCACCCCTGGAACCCTCATACCCCAGGTCCCACATTCACCCCTAGATCTCTCATACCCCAGGTCCCATATTTACCCCTAGACCCCTCATACCCCAGAGGTCCCACATTCACCCCTGGAACCCTCATACCCCAGGTCCCACATTCACCCCTGGACCCCTCATACCCCAGGTCCCACATTCACCCCTGGAACCCTCATACCCCAGGTCCCACATTCACCCCTGGATCTCTCATACCCCAGGTCCCACATTCTATTCTGGACCCCTCATACCCCAGGTCCCACATTCACCCCTGGAAACCTCATACCCTAGGTCCCACATTCACCCCTGGAACCCTCATACCCCAGGTCCCATATTCACCCCTGGACCCCTCATACCCCAGGTCCCACATTCACCCCTGGAACCCTCATACCCCAGGTCCCATTTTCACCCCTGGACCCCTCATACCCCAGGTCCCACATTCACCCCTGGACCCCTCATACCCCAGGTCCCACATTCACCCCTGGAACCCTCATACCCCAGGTCCCACATTCACCCCTGGATCTCTCATACCCCAGGTCCTATATTCACCTCTGGACCCCTCATTCCCCAGGTCCCACATTCACCCCTAGATCTCTCATACCCCAGGTCCCATATTTACCCCTAGACCCCTCATACGCCAGAGGTCCCACATTTACCCCTGGAACCCTCATACCCCAGGTCCCATATTCACCCCTGGACCCCTCATTCCCCAGGTCCCACATTCAGTCCTGGACCCCTCATACCCCAGGACCCACATTCAATTCTGGACCCCTCATACCCCAGGTCCCACATTCACCCCTGGAAACCTCATACCCTAGGTCCCACATTCACCCCTGGACCCCTCATACCTCAGGTCCCACATTCACCCCTGGATCCCTCATACTCCAGGTCCCACATTCACCCCTGGACCCCTCATACCCCAGGTCCCATATTTACTCCTGGACCCCTCATACCCCAGAGGTCCCACATTCACCCCTGGACCCCTCATACCCCAGGTCCCACATTTACCCCTGGAACCTTCATACCCCAGGTCCCACATTCACCCCTGGATCTCTCATGCCCCAGGTCCCATATTTACCCCTGGAACCCTCATACCCCGGGTCCCACATTCACCCCTGGATCTCTCATACCCCAGGTCCCACATTCACCCCTGGAACCCTCATACCCCAGGTCCCATATTCACCCCTGGACCCCTCATACTCCTGGTCCCACATTCACCCCTGGAACCCTCATACCCCAGGTCCCACATTCACCCCTAGATCTCTCATACCCAAGGTCCCATATTTACCCCTAGACCCCTCATACCCCAGAGGTCCCACATTTACCCCTGGAACCCTCATACCCCAGGTCCCATATTCACCCCTGGACCCCTCATACCCCAGGTCCCACATTCACCCCTGGACCCCTCATACCCCAGGTCCCACATTCACCCCTGGAACCCTCATACCCCAGGTCCCACATTCACCCCTGGATCTCTCATACCCCAGGTCCCATATTCACCTCTGGACCCTTCATTCCCCAGGTCCCACATTCACCCCTGGATCTCTCATACCCCAGGTCCCATATTCACCCCTGGACCCCTCATTCCCCAGGTCCCACATTCAGTCCTGGACCCCTCATACCCCAGGACCCACATTCAATTCTGGACCCCTCATACCCCAGGTCCCACATTCACCCCTGGAAACCTCATACCCCAGGTCCCACATTCACCCCTGGACCCCTCATACCCCAGGTCCCACATTCACCCCTGGATCCCTCATACTCCAGGTCCCACATTCACCCCTGGACCCCTCATACCCCAGGTCCCACATTCACCCCTGGAACCCTCATACCCCAGGTCCCACATTCACCCCTGGATCTCTCATATCCCAGGTCCCATATTCACCCCTGGAACCCTCATACCCCAGGTCCCACATTCACCCCTAGATCTCTCATACCCCAGGTCCCATATTTACCCCTAGACCCCTCATACCCCAGAGGTCCCACATTCACCCCTGGACCCCTCTTACCCCAGGTCCCACATTCACCCCTGGACCCCTCATACCCCAGGTCCCACATTCACCCCTGGAACCCTCATACCCCAGGTCCCATATTCACCCCTGGACCCCTCATACCCCAGGTCCCACATTCACCCCTGGACCCCTGGACCCCTCATACCCCAGGTCCCACATTCACCCCTGGAACCCTCATACCGCAGGTCCCACATTCACCCCTGGATCTCTCATACCCCAGGTCCCATATTCACCTCTGGACCCCTCATTCCCCAGGTCCCACATTCACCCCTAGATCTCTCATACCCCAGGTCCCATATTTACCCCTAGACCCCTCATACCCCAGAGGTCCCACATTTACCCCTGGAACCCTCATACCCCAGGTCCCATATTCACCCCTGGACCCCTCATACCCCAGGTCCCACATTCACCCCTGGACCCCTCATACCCCAGGTCCCACATTCACCCCTGGAACCCTCATACCCCAGGTCCCACATTCACCCCTGGATCTCTCATACCCCAGGTCCCATATTCACCTCTGGACCCTTCATTCCCCAGGTCCCACATTCACCCCTGGATCTCTCATACCCCAGGTCCCATATTCACCCCTGGACCCCTCATTCCCCAGGTCCCACATTCAGTCCTGGACCCCTCATACCCCAGGACCCACATTCAATTCTGGACCCCTCATACCCCAGGTCCCACATTCACCCCTGGACCCCTCATACCCCAGGTCCCACATTCACCCCTGGATCCCTCATACTCCAGGTCCCACATTCACCCCTGGACCCCTCATACCCCAGGTCCCACATTCACCCCTGGAACCCTCATATCCCAGGTCCCATATTCACCCCTGGAACCCTCATACCCCAGGTCCCACATTCACCCCTAGATCTCTCATACCCCAGGTCCCATATTTACCCCTAGACCCCTCATACCCCAGAGGTCCCACATTCACCCCTGGACCCCTCATACCCCAGGTCCCACATTCACCCCTGGAACCCTCATACCGCAGGTCCCACATTCACCCCTGGATCTCTCATACCCCAGGTCCCATATTCACCTCTGGACCCCTCATTCCCCAGGTCCCACATTCACCCCTGGATCTCTCTTACCCCAGGTCCCACATTCACCCCTGGAACCCTCATACCCCAGGTCCCACATTCACCCCTGGATCTCTCATACCCCAGGTCCCATATTTACCCCTGGACCCCTCATACCCCAGGTCCCACATTCACCCCTGGATCTCTCTTACCCCAGGTCCCATATTCACATCTGGACCCCTCATTCCCCAGGTCCCACATTCCCCAGGTCCCACATTCAGTCCTGGACCCCTAATACCCCAGGACCCACATTCAATTCTGGACCCCTCATACCCCAGGTCCCACATTCACCCCTGGAACCCTCATACCCCAGGTCCCACATTCACCCCTGGAGCCCTCATACCCCAGGTCCCATATTCACCCCTGGAACCCTCATACCCCAGGTCCCACATTCACCCCTGGATCTCTCATACCCCAGGTCCCATATTTACCCCTGGACCCCTCATACCCCAGGTCCCACATTCACCCCTGGAACCCTCATACCCCAGGTCCCACATTCACCCCTGGACCCCTCATACCCCAGGTCCCATATTCACCCCTGGATCTCTCATACCCCAGGTCCCATATTCACCCCTGGATCTCTCATACCCCAGGTCCCATATTCACCTCTGGACCCCTCATTCCCCAGGTCCCACATTCACCCCTGGATCTCTCATACCCCAGGTCCCATATTCACCCCTGGACCCCTCATTCCCCAGGTCCCACATTCAGTCCTGGACCCCTCATACCCCAGGACCCACATTCAATTCTGGACCCCTCATACCCCAGGTCCCACATTCACCCCTGGAAACCTCATACCCCAGGTCCCACATTCACCCCTGGACCCCTCATACCCCAGGTCCCACATTCACCCCTGGATCCCTCATACTCCAGGTCCCACATTCACCCCTGGACCCCTTATACCCCAGGTCCCACATTCACCCCTGGAACCCTCATACCCCAGGTCTCACATTCACCCCTGGATCTCTCATACCCCAGGTCCCATATTCACCCCTGGAACCCTCATACCCCAGGTCCCACATTCACCCCTAGATCTCTCATACCCCAGGTCCCATATTTACCCCTAGACCCCTCATACCCCAGAGGTCCCACATTCACCCCTGGACCCCTCATACCCCAGGTCCCATATTCACCCCTGGACCCCTCATTCCCCAGGTCCCACATTCAGTCCTGGACCCCTCATACCCCAGGACCCACATTCAATTCTGGACCCCTCATACCCCAGGTCCCACATTCACCCCTGGAAACCTCATACCCTAGGTCCCACATTCACCCCTGGACCCCTCATACCTCAGGTCCCACATTCACCCCTGGATCCCTCATACTCCAGGTCCCACATTCACCCCTGGACCCCTCATACCCCAGGTCCCATATTTACTCCTGGACCCCTCATACCCCAGAGGTCACACATTCACCCCTGGACCCCTCATACCCCAGGTCCCACATTTACCCCTGGAACCCTCATACCCCAGGTCCCACATTCACCCCTGGATCTCTCATGCCCCAGGTCCCATATTTACCCCTGGAACCCTCATACCCCGGGTCCCACATTCACCCCTGGATCTCTCATACCCCAGGTCCCACATTCACCCCTGGAACCCTCATACCCCAGGTCCCATATTCACCCCTGGACCCCTCATACTCCTGGTCCCACATTCACCCCTGGAACCCTCATACCCCAGGTCCCACATTCACCACTGGAACCCTCACACCCCAGGTCCCACATTCACCCCTGGAACCCTCATACCCCAGGTCCCATATTCACCCCTGGACCCCTCATACCCCAGGTCCCACATTCACCCCTGGAACCCTCATACCCCAGGTCCCATATTCACCCCTGGACCCCTCATACCCCAGGTCCCACATTCACCCCTGGACCCCTCATACCCCAGGTCCCACATTCACCCCTGGAACCCTCATACCCCAGGTCCCACATTCACCCCTGGATCTCTCATACCCCAGGTCCCATATTCACCTCTGGACCCCTCATTCCCCAGGTCCCACATTCACCCCTAGATCTCTCATACCCCAGGTCCCATATTTACCCCTAGACCCCTCATACCCCAGAGGTCCCACATTTACCCCTGGAACCCTCATACCCCAGGTCCCATATTCACCCCTGGACCCCTCATACCCCAGGTCCCACATTCACCCCTGGACCCCTCATACCCCAGGTCCCACATTCACCCCTGGAACCCTCATACCCCAGGTCCCACATTCACCCCTGGATCTCTCATACCCCAGGTCCCATATTCACCTCTGGACCCTTCATTCCCCAGGTCCCACATTCACCCCTGGATCTCTCATACCCCAGGTCCCATATTCACCCCTGGACCCCTCATTCCCCAGGTCCCACATTCAGTCCTGGACCCCTCATACCCCAGGACCCACATTCAATTCTGGAACCCTTTATACCCCAGGTCCCACATTCACCCCTGGAAACCTCATACCCCAGGTCCCACATTCACCCCTGGACCCCTCATACCCCAGGTCCCACATTCACCCCTGGATCCCTCATACTCCAGGTCCCACATTCACCCCTGGACCCCTCATACCCCAGGTCCCACATTCACCCCTGGAACCCTCATACCCCAGGTCCCACATTCACCCCTGGATCTCTCATATCCCAGGTCCCATATTCACCCCTGGAACCCTCATACCCCAGGTCCCACATTCACCCCTAGATCTCTCATACCCCAGGTCCCATATTTACCCCTAGACCCCTCATACCCCAGAGGTCCCACATTCACCCCTGGACCCCTCATACCCCAGGTCCCACATTCACCCCTGGACCCCTCATACCCCAGGTCCCACATTCACCCCTGGAACCCTCATACCCCAGGTCCCATATTCACCCCTGGACCCCTCATACCCCAGGTCCCACATTCACCCCTGGACCCCTCATACCCCAGGTCCCACATTCACCCCTGGAACCCTCATACCCCAGGTCCCACATTCACCCCTGGAACCCTCATACCCCAGGTCCCATATTCACCCCTGGACCCCTCATACCCCAGGTCCCACATTCACCCCTGGACCCCTCATACCCCAGGTCCCACATTCACCCCTGGAACCCTCATACCCCAGGTCCCACATTCACCCCTGGATCTCTCATACCCCAGGTCCTATATTCACCTCTGGACCCCTCATTCCCCAGGTCCCACATTCACCCCTAGATCTCTCATACCCCAGGTCCCATATTTACCCCTAGACCCCTCATACGCCAGAGGTCCCACATTTACCCCTGGAACCCTCATACCCCAGGTCCCATATTCACCCCTGGACCCCTCATTCCCCAGGTCCCACATTCAGTCCTGGACCCCTCATACCCCAGGACCCACATTCAATTCTGGACCCCTCATACCCCAGGTCCCACATTCACCCCTGGAAACCTCATACCCTAGGTCCCACATTCACCCCTGGACCCCTCATACCTCAGGTCCCACATTCACCCCTGGATCCCTCATACTCCAGGTCCCACATTCACCCCTGGACCCCTCATACCCCAGGTCCCATATTTACTCCTGGACCCCTCATACCCCAGAGGTCCCACATTCACCCCTGGACCCCTCATACCCCAGGTCCCACATTTACCCCTGGAACCTTCATACCCCAGGTCCCACATTCACCCCTGGATCTCTCATGCCCCAGGTCCCATATTTACCCCTGGAACCCTCATACCCCGGGTCCCACATTCACCCCTGGATCTCTCATACCCCAGGTCCCACATTCACCCCTGGAACCCTCATACCCCAGGTCCCATATTCACCCCTGGACCCCTCATACTCCTGGTCCCACATTCACCCCTGGAACCCTCATACCCCAGGTCCCACATTCACCCCTAGATCTCTCATACCCAAGGTCCCATATTTACCCCTAGACCCCTCATACCCCAGAGGTCCCACATTTACCCCTGGAACCCTCATACCCCAGGTCCCATATTCACCCCTGGACCCCTCATACCCCAGGTCCCACATTCACCCCTGGACCCCTCATACCCCAGGTCCCACATTCACCCCTGGAACCCTCATACCCCAGGTCCCACATTCACCCCTGGATCTCTCATACCCCAGGTCCCATATTCACCTCTGGACCCTTCATTCCCCAGGTCCCACATTCACCCCTGGATCTCTCATACCCCAGGTCCCATATTCACCCCTGGACCCCTCATTCCCCAGGTCCCACATTCAGTCCTGGACCCCTCATACCCCAGGACCCACATTCAATTCTGGACCCCTCATACCCCAGGTCCCACATTCACCCCTGGAAACCTCATACCCCAGGTCCCACATTCACCCCTGGACCCCTCATACCCCAGGTCCCACATTCACCCCTGGATCCCTCATACTCCAGGTCCCACATTCACCCCTGGACCCCTCATACCCCAGGTCCCACATTCACCCCTGGAACCCTCATACCCCAGGTCCCACATTCACCCCTGGATCTCTCATATCCCAGGTCCCATATTCACCCCTGGAACCCTCATACCCCAGGTCCCACATTCACCCCTAGATCTCTCATACCCCAGGTCCCATATTTACCCCTAGACCCCTCATACCCCAGAGGTCCCACATTCACCCCTGGACCCCTCTTACCCCAGGTCCCACATTCACCCCTGGACCCCTCATACCCCAGGTCCCACATTCACCCCTGGAACCCTCATACCCCAGGTCCCATATTCACCCCTGGACCCCTCATACCCCAGGTCCCACATTCACCCCTGGACCCCTGGACCCCTCATACCCCAGGTCCCACATTCACCCCTGGAACCCTCATACCGCAGGTCCCACATTCACCCCTGGATCTCTCATACCCCAGGTCCCATATTCACCTCTGGACCCCTCATTCCCCAGGTCCCACATTCACCCCTAGATCTCTCATACCCCAGGTCCCATATTTACCCCTAGACCCCTCATACCCCAGAGGTCCCACATTTACCCCTGGAACCCTCATACCCCAGGTCCCATATTCACCCCTGGACCCCTCATACCCCAGGTCCCACATTCACCCCTGGACCCCTCATACCCCAGGTCCCACATTCACCCCTGGAACCCTCATACCCCAGGTCCCACATTCACCCCTGGATCTCTCATACCCCAGGTCCCATATTCACCTCTGGACCCTTCATTCCCCAGGTCCCACATTCACCCCTGGATCTCTCATACCCCAGGTCCCATATTCACCCCTGGACCCCTCATTCCCCAGGTCCCACATTCAGTCCTGGACCCCTCATACCCCAGGACCCACATTCAATTCTGGACCCCTCATACCCCAGGTCCCACATTCACCCCTGGACCCCTCATACCCCAGGTCCCACATTCACCCCTGGATCCCTCATACTCCAGGTCCCACATTCACCCCTGGACCCCTCATACCCCAGGTCCCACATTCACCCCTGGAACCCTCATATCCCAGGTCCCATATTCACCCCTGGAACCCTCATACCCCAGGTCCCACATTCACCCCTAGATCTCTCATACCCCAGGTCCCATATTTACCCCTAGACCCCTCATACCCCAGAGGTCCCACATTCACCCCTGGACCCCTCATACCCCAGGTCCCACATTCACCCCTGGAACCCTCATACCGCAGGTCCCACATTCACCCCTGGATCTCTCATACCCCAGGTCCCATATTCACCTCTGGACCCCTCATTCCCCAGGTCCCACATTCACCCCTGGATCTCTCTTACCCCAGGTCCCACATTCACCCCTGGAACCCTCATACCCCAGGTCCCACATTCACCCCTGGATCTCTCATACCCCAGGTCCCATATTTACCCCTGGACCCCTCATACCCCAGGTCCCACATTCACCCCTGGATCTCTCTTACCCCAGGTCCCATATTCACATCTGGACCCCTCATTCCCCAGGTCCCACATTCCCCAGGTCCCACATTCAGTCCTGGACCCCTAATACCCCAGGACCCACATTCAATTCTGGACCCCTCATACCCCAGGTCCCACATTCACCCCTGGAACCCTCATACCCCAGGTCCCACATTCACCCCTGGAGCCCTCATACCCCAGGTCCCATATTCACCCCTGGAACCCTCATACCCCAGGTCCCACATTCACCCCTGGATCTCTCATACCCCAGGTCCCATATTTACCCCTGGACCCCTCATACCCCAGGTCCCACATTCACCCCTGGAACCCTCATACCCCAGGTCCCACATTCACCCCTGGACCCCTCATACCCCAGGTCCCATATTCACCCCTGGATCTCTCATACCCCAGGTCCCATATTCACCCCTGGATCTCTCATACCCCAGGTCCCATATTCACCTCTGGACCCCTCATTCCCCAGGTCCCACATTCACCCCTGGATCTCTCATACCCCAGGTCCCATATTCACCCCTGGACCCCTCATTCCCCAGGTCCCACATTCAGTCCTGGACCCCTCATACCCCAGGACCCACATTCAATTCTGGACCCCTCATACCCCAGGTCCCACATTCACCCCTGGAAACCTCATACCCCAGGTCCCACATTCACCCCTGGACCCCTCATACCCCAGGTCCCACATTCACCCCTGGATCCCTCATACTCCAGGTCCCACATTCACCCCTGGACCCCTTATACCCCAGGTCCCACATTCACCCCTGGAACCCTCATACCCCAGGTCTCACATTCACCCCTGGATCTCTCATACCCCAGGTCCCATATTCACCCCTGGAACCCTCATACCCCAGGTCCCACATTCACCCCTAGATCTCTCATACCCCAGGTCCCATATTTACCCCTAGACCCCTCATACCCCAGAGGTCCCACATTCACCCCTGGACCCCTCATACCCCAGGTCCCATATTCACCCCTGGACCCCTCATTCCCCAGGTCCCACATTCAGTCCTGGACCCCTCATACCCCAGGACCCACATTCAATTCTGGACCCCTCATACCCCAGGTCCCACATTCACCCCTGGAAACCTCATACCCTAGGTCCCACATTCACCCCTGGACCCCTCATACCTCAGGTCCCACATTCACCCCTGGATCCCTCATACTCCAGGTCCCACATTCACCCCTGGACCCCTCATACCCCAGGTCCCATATTTACTCCTGGACCCCTCATACCCCAGAGGTCACACATTCACCCCTGGACCCCTCATACCCCAGGTCCCACATTTACCCCTGGAACCCTCATACCCCAGGTCCCACATTCACCCCTGGATCTCTCATGCCCCAGGTCCCATATTTACCCCTGGAACCCTCATACCCCGGGTCCCACATTCACCCCTGGATCTCTCATACCCCAGGTCCCACATTCACCCCTGGAACCCTCATACCCCAGGTCCCATATTCACCCCTGGACCCCTCATACTCCTGGTCCCACATTCACCCCTGGAACCCTCATACCCCAGGTCCCACATTCACCACTGGAACCCTCACACCCCAGGTCCCACATTCACCCCTGGAACCCTCATACCCCAGGTCCCATATTCACCCCTGGACCCCTCATACCCCAGGTCCCACATTCACCCCTGGAACCCTCATACCCCAGGTCCCATATTCACCCCTGGACCCCTCATACCCCAGGTCCCACATTCACCCCTGGACCCCTCATACCCCAGGTCCCACATTCACCCCTGGAACCCTCATACCCCAGGTCCCACATTCACCCCTGGATCTCTCATACCCCAGGTCCCATATTCACCTCTGGACCCCTCATTCCCCAGGTCCCACATTCACCCCTAGATCTCTCATACCCCAGGTCCCATATTTACCCCTAGACCCCTCATACCCCAGAGGTCCCACATTTACCCCTGGAACCCTCATACCCCAGGTCCCATATTCACCCCTGGACCCCTCATACCCCAGGTCCCACATTCACCCCTGGACCCCTCATACCCCAGGTCCCACATTCACCCCTGGAACCCTCATACCCCAGGTCCCACATTCACCCCTGGATCTCTCATACCCCAGGTCCCATATTCACCTCTGGACCCTTCATTCCCCAGGTCCCACATTCACCCCTGGATCTCTCATACCCCAGGTCCCATATTCACCCCTGGACCCCTCATTCCCCAGGTCCCACATTCAGTCCTGGACCCCTCATACCCCAGGACCCACATTCAATTCTGGAACCCTTTATACCCCAGGTCCCACATTCACCCCTGGAAACCTCATACCCCAGGTCCCACATTCACCCCTGGACCCCTCATACCCCAGGTCCCACATTCACCCCTGGATCCCTCATACTCCAGGTCCCACATTCACCCCTGGACCCCTCATACCCCAGGTCCCACATTCACCCCTGGAACCCTCATACCCCAGGTCCCACATTCACCCCTGGATCTCTCATATCCCAGGTCCCATATTCACCCCTGGAACCCTCATACCCCAGGTCCCACATTCACCCCTAGATCTCTCATACCCCAGGTCCCATATTTACCCCTAGACCCCTCATACCCCAGAGGTCCCACATTCACCCCTGGACCCCTCATACCCCAGGTCCCACATTCACCCCTGGACCCCTCATACCCCAGGTCCCACATTCACCCCTGGAACCCTCATACCCCAGGTCCCATATTCACCCCTGGACCCCTCATACCCCAGGTCCCACATTCACCCCTGGACCCCTCATACCCCAGGTCCCACATTCACCCCTGGAACCCTCATACCCCAGGTCCCACATTCACCCCTGGATCTCTCATACCCCAGGTCCCATATTCACCTCTGGACCCCTCATTCCCCAGGTCCCACATTCACCCCTAGATCTCTCATACCCCAGGTCCCATATTTACCCCTAGACCCCTCATACCCCAGAGGTCCCACATTTACCCCTGGAACCCTCATACCCCAGGTCCCATATTCACCCCTGGACCCCTCATACCCCAGGTCCCACATTCACCCCTGGACCCCTCATACCCCAGGTCCCACATTCACCCCTGGAACCCTCATACCCCAGGTCCCACATTCACCCCTAGATCTCTCATACCCCAGGTCCCATATTTACCCCTAGACCCCTCATACCCCAGAGGTCCCACATTCACCCCTGGAACCCTCATACCCCAGGTCCCACATTCACCCCTGGACCCCTCATACCCCAGGTCCCACATTCACCCCTGGAACCCTCATACCCCAGGTCCCACATTCACCCCTGGATCTCTCATACCCCAGGTCCCACATTCTATTCTGGACCCCTCATACCCCAGGTCCCACATTCACCCCTGGAAACCTCATACCCTAGGTCCCACATTCACCCCTGGAACCCTCATACCCCAGGTCCCATATTCACCCCTGGACCCCTCATACCCCAGGTCCCACATTCACCCCTGGAACCCTCATACCCCAGGTCCCATATTCACCCCTGGACCCCTCATACCCCAGGTCACACATTCACCCCTGGACCCCTCATACCCCAGGTCCCACATTCACCCCTGGAACCCTCATACCCCAGGTCCCACATTCACCCCTGGATCTCTCATACCCCAGGTCCTATATTCACCTCTGGACCCCTCATTCCCCAGGTCCCACATTCACCCCTAGATCTCTCATACCCCAGGTCCCATATTTACCCCTAGACCCCTCATACGCCAGAGGTCCCACATTTACCCCTGGAACCCTCAAACCCCAGGTCCCATATTCACCCCTGGACCCCTCATTCCCCAGGTCCCACATTCAGTCCTGGACCCCTAATACCCCAGGACCCACATTCAATTCTGGACCCCTCATACCCCAGGTCCCACATTCACCCCTGGAAACCTCATACCCTAGGTCCCACATTCACCCCTGGACCCCTCATACCTCAGGTCCCACATTCACCCCTGGATCCCTCATACTCCAGGTCCCACATTCACCCCTGGATCCCTCATACCCCAGGTCCCATATTTACTCCTGGACCCCTCATACCCCAGAGGTCCCACATTCACCCCTGGACCCCTCATACCCCAGGTCCCACATTTACCCCTGGAACCCTCATACCCCAGGTCCCACATTCACCCCTGGATCTCTCATGCCCCAGGTCCCATATTTACCCCTGGAACCCTCATACCCCGGGTCCCACATTCACCCCTGGATCTCTCATACCCCAGGTCCCACATTCACCCCTGGAACCCTCATACCCCAGGTCCCATATTCACCCCTGGACCCCTCATACTCCTGGTCCCACATTCACCCCTGGAACCCTCATACCCCAGGTCCCACATTCACCACTGGAACCCTCATACCCCAGGTCCCACATTCACCCCTGGAACCCTCATACCCCAGGTCCCATATTCACCCCTGGACCCCTCATACCCCAGGTCCCACATTCACCCCTGGAACCCTCATACCCCAGGTCCCATATTCACCCCTGGACCCCTCATACCCCAGGTCCCACATTCACCCCTGGACCCCTCATACCCCAGGTCCCACATTCACCCCTGGAACCCTCATACCCCAGGTCCCACATTCACCCCTGGATCTCTCATACCCCAGGTCCCATATTCACCTCTGGACCCCTCATTCCCCAGGTCCCACATTCACCCCTAGATCTCTCATACCCCAGGTCCCATATTTACCCCTAGACCCCTCATACCCCAGAGGTCCCACATTTACCCCTGGAAACCTCATACCCCAGGTCCCACATTCACCCCTGGACCCCTCATACCCCAGGTCCCACATTCACCCCTGGATCCCTCATACTCCAGGTCCCACATTCACCCCTGGAACCCTCATACCCCAGGTCCCATATTCACCCCTGGACCCCTCATACCCCAGGTCCCACATTCACCCCTGGACCCCTCATACCCCAGGTCCCACATTCACCCCTGGAACCCTCATACCCCAGGTCCCACATTCACCCCTGGATCTCTCATACCCCAGGTCCCATATTCACCTCTGGACCCCTCATTCCCCAGGTCCCACATTCACCCCTAGATCTCTCATACCCCAGGTCCCATATTTACCCCTAGACCCCTCATACCCCAGAGGTCCCACATTTACCCCTGGAACCCTCATACCCCAGGTCCCATATTCACCCCTGGACCCCTCATACCCCAGGTCCCACATTCACCCCTCGACCCCTCATACCCCAGGTCCCACATTCACCCCTGGAACCCTCATACCCCAGGTCCCACATTCACCCCTAGATCTCTCATACCCCAGGTCCCATATTTACCCCTAGACCCCTCATACCCCAGAGGTCCCACATTCACCCCTGGACCCCTCATACCCCAGGTCCCACATTCACCCCTGGACCCCTCATACCCCAGGTCCCACATTCACCCCTGGAACCCTCATACCCCAGGTCCCACATTCACCCCTGGATCTCTCATACCCCAGGTCCCATATTCACCTCTGGACCCTTCATTCCCCAGGTCCCACATTCACCCCTGGATCTCTCATACCCCAGGTCCCATATTCACCCCTGGACCCCTCATTCCCCAGGTCCCACATTCAGTCCTGGACCCCTCATACCCCAGGACCCACATTCAATTCTGGAACCCTTTATACCCCAGGTCCCACATTCACCCCTGGAAACCTCATACCCCAGGTCCCACATTCACCCCTGGACCCCTCATACCCCAGGTCCCACATTCACCCCTGGATCCCTCATACTCCAGGTCCCACATTCACCCCTGGACCCCTCATACCCCAGGTCCCACATTCACCCCTGGAACCCTCATACCCCAGGTCCCACATTCACCCCTGGATCTCTCATATCCCAGGTCCCATATTCACCCCTGGAACCCTCATACCCCAGGTCCCACATTCACCCCTAGATCTCTCATACCCCAGGTCCCATATTTACCCCTAGACCCCTCATACCCCAGAGGTCCCACATTCACCCCTGGACCCCTCATACCCCAGGTCCCACATTCACCCCTGGACCCCTCATACCCCAGGTCCCACATTCACCCCTGGAACCCTCATACCCCAGGTCCCATATTCACCCCTGGACCCCTCATACCCCAGGTCCCACATTCACCCCTGGACCCCTCATACCCCAGGTCCCACATTCACCCCTGGAACCCTCATACCCCAGGTCCCACATTCACCCCTGGATCTCTCATACCTCAGGTCCCATATTCACCTCTGGACCCCTCATTCCCCAGGTCCCACATTCACCCCTAGATCTCTCATACCCCAGGTCCCATATTTACCCCTAGACCCCTCATACCCCAGAGGTCCCACATTTACCCCTGGAACCCTCATACCCCAGGTCCCATATTCACCCCTGGACCCCTCATACCCCAGGTCCCACATTCACCCCTGGACCCCTCATACCCCAGGTCCCACATTCACCCCTGGAACCCTCATACCCCAGGTCCCACATTCACCCCTAGATCTCTCATACCCCAGGTCCCATATTTACCCCTAGACCCCTCATACCCCAGAGGTCCCACATTCACCCCTGGAACCCTCATAACCCAGGTCCCATATTCACCCCTGGACCCCTCATACCCCAGGTCCCACATTCACCCCTGGAACCCTCATACCCCAGGTCCCATATTCACCCCTGGACCCCTCATACCCCAGGTCACACATTCACCCCTGGACCCCTCATACCCCAGGTCCCACATTCACCCCTGGAACCCTCATACCCCAGGTCCCACATTCACCCCTGGATCTCTCATACCCCAGGTCCTATATTCACCTCTGGACCCCTCATTCCCCAGGTCCCACATTCACCCCTAGATCTCTCATACCCCAGGTCCCATATTTACCCCTAGACCCCTCATACGCCAGAGGTCCCACATTTACCCCTGGAACCCTCAAACCCCAGGTCCCATATTCACCCCTGGACCCCTCATTCCCCAGGTCCCACATTCAGTCCTGGACCCCTCATACCCCAGGACCCACATTCAATTCTGGACCCCTCATACCCCAGGTCCCACATTCACCCCTGGAAACCTCATACCCTAGGTCCCACATTCACCCCTGGACCCCTCATACCTCAGGTCCCACATTCACCCCTGGATCCCTCATACTCCAGGTCCCACATTCACCCCTGGATCCCTCATACCCCAGGTCCCATATTTACTCCTGGACCCCTCATACCCCAGAGGTCCCACATTCACCCCTGGACCCCTCATACCCCAGGTCCCACATTTACCCCTGGAACCCTCATACCCCAGGTCCCACATTCACCCCTGGATCTCTCATGCCCCAGGTCCCATATTTACCCCTGGAACCCTCATACCCCGGGTCCCACATTCACCCCTGGATCTCATACCCCAGGTCCCACATTCACCCCTGGAACCCTCATACCCCAGGTCCCATATTCACCCCTGGACCCCTCATACTCCTGGTCCCACATTCACCCCTGGAACCCTCATACCCCAGGTCCCACATTCACCACTGGAACCCTCATACCCCAGGTCCCACATTCACCCCTGGAACCCTCATACCCCAGGTCCCATATTCACCCCTGGACCCCTCATACCCCAGGTCCCACATTCACCCCTGGAACCCTCATACCCCAGGTCCCATATTCACCCCTGGACCCCTCATACCCCAGGTCCCACATTCACCCCTGGACCCCTCATACCCCAGGTCCCACATTCACCCCTGGAACCCTCATACCCCAGGTCCCACATTCACCCCTGGATCTCTCATACCCCAGGTCCCATATTCACCTCTGGACCCCTCATTCCCCAGGTCCCACATTCACCCCTAGATCTCTCATACCCCAGGTCCCATATTTACCCCTAGACCCCTCATACCCCAGAGGTCCCACATTTACCCCTGGAAACCTCATACCCCAGGTCCCACATTCACCCCTGGACCCCTCATACCCCAGGTCCCACATTCACCCCTGGATCCCTCATACTCCAGGTCCCACATTCACCCCTGGAACCCTCATACCCCAGGTCCCATATTCACCCCTGGACCCCTCATACCCCAGGTCCCACATTCACCCCTGGACCCCTCATACCCCAGGTCCCACATTCACCCCTGGAACCCTCATACCCCAGGTCCCACATTCACCCCTGGATCTCTCATACCCCAGGTCCCATATTCACCTCTGGACCCCTCATTCCCCAGGTCCCACATTCACCCCTAGATCTCTCATACCCCAGGTCCCATATTTACCCCTAGACCCCTCATACCCCAGAGGTCCCACATTTACCCCTGGAACCCTCATACCCCAGGTCCCATATTCACCCCTGGACCCCTCATACCCCAGGTCCCACATTCACCCCTCGACCCCTCATACCCCAGGTCCCACATTCACCCCTGGAACCCTCATACCCCAGGTCCCACATTCACCCCTAGATCTCTCATACCCCAGGTCCCATATTTACCCCTAGACCCCTCATACCCCAGAGGTCCCACATTCACCCCTGGACCCCTCATACCCCAGGTCCCACATTCACCCCTGGACCCCTCATACCCCAGGTCCCACATTCACCCCTGGAACCCTCATACCCCAGGTCCCACATTCACCCCTGGATCTCTCATACCCCAGGTCCCATATTCACCTCTGGACCCTTCATTCCCCAGGTCCCACATTCACCCCTGGATCTCTCATACCCCAGGTCCCATATTCACCCCTGGACCCCTCATTCCCCAGGTCCCACATTCAGTCCTGGACCCCTCATACCCCAGGACCCACATTCAATTCTGGAACCCTTTATACCCCAGGTCCCACATTCACCCCTGGAAACCTCATACCCCAGGTCCCACATTCACCCCTGGACCCCTCATACCCCAGGTCCCACATTCACCCCTGGATCCCTCATACTCCAGGTCCCACATTCACCCCTGGACCCCTCATACCCCAGGTCCCACATTCACCCCTGGAACCCTCATACCCCAGGTCCCACATTCACCCCTGGATCTCTCATATCCCAGGTCCCATATTCACCCCTGGAACCCTCATACCCCAGGTCCCACATTCACCCCTAGATCTCTCATACCCCAGGTCCCATATTTACCCCTAGACCCCTCATACCCCAGAGGTCCCACATTCACCCCTGGACCCCTCATACCCCAGGTCCCACATTCACCCCTGGACCCCTCATACCCCAGGTCCCACATTCACCCCTGGAACCCTCATACCCCAGGTCCCATATTCACCCCTGGACCCCTCATACCCCAGGTCCCACATTCACCCCTGGACCCCTCATACCCCAGGTCCCACATTCACCCCTGGAACCCTCATACCCCAGGTCCCACATTCACCCCTGGATCTCTCATACCCCAGGTCCCATATTCACCTCTGGACCCCTCATTCCCCAGGTCCCACATTCACCCCTAGATCTCTCATACCCCAGGTCCCATATTTACCCCTAGACCCCTCATACCCCAGAGGTCCCACATTTACCCCTGGAACCCTCATACCCCAGGTCCCATATTCACCCCTGGACCCCTCATACCCCAGGTCCCACATTCACCCCTGGACCCCTCATACCCCAGGTCCCACATTCACCCCTGGAACCCTCATACCCCAGGTCCCACATTCACCCCTAGATCTCTCATACCCCAGGTCCCATATTTACCCCTAGACCCCTCATACCCCAGAGGTCCCACATTCACCCCTGGAACCCTCATAACCCAGGTCCCATATTCACCCCTGGACCCCTCATACCCCAGGTCCCACATTCACCCCTGGAACCCTCATACCCCAGGTCCCATATTCACCCCTGGACCCCTCATACCCCAGGTCACACATTCACCCCTGGACCCCTCATACCCCAGGTCCCACATTCACCCCTGGAACCCTCATACCCCAGGTCCCACATTCACCCCTGGATCTCTCATACCCCAGGTCCTATATTCACCTCTGGACCCCTCATTCCCCAGGTCCCACATTCACCCCTAGATCTCTCATACCCCAGGTCCCATATTTACCCCTAGACCCCTCATACGCCAGAGGTCCCACATTTACCCCTGGAACCCTCAAACCCCAGGTCCCATATTCACCCCTGGACCCCTCATTCCCCAGGTCCCACATTCAGTCCTGGACCCCTCATACCCCAGGACCCACATTCAATTCTGGACCCCTCATACCCCAGGTCCCACATTCACCCCTGGAAACCTCATACCCTAGGTCCCACATTCACCCCTGGACCCCTCATACCTCAGGTCCCACATTCACCCCTGGATCCCTCATACTCCAGGTCCCACATTCACCCCTGGATCCCTCATACCCCAGGTCCCATATTTACTCCTGGACCCCTCATACCCCAGAGGTCCCACATTCACCCCTGGACCCCTCATACCCCAGGTCCCACATTTACCCCTGGAACCCTCATACCCCAGGTCCCACATTCACCCCTGGATCTCTCATGCCCCAGGTCCCATATTTACCCCTGGAACCCTCATACCCCGGGTCCCACATTCACCCCTGGATCTCTCATACCCCAGGTCCCACATTCACCCCTGGAACCCTCATACCCCAGGTCCCATATTCACCCCTGGACCCCTCATACTCCTGGTCCCACATTCACCCCTGGAACCCTCATACCCCAGGTCCCACATTCACCACTGGAACCCTCATACCCCAGGTCCCACATTCACCCCTGGAACCCTCATACCCCAGGTCCCATATTCACCCCTGGACCCCTCATACCCCAGGTCCCACATTCACCCCTGGAACCCTCATACCCCAGGTCCCATATTCACCCCTGGACCCCTCATACCCCAGGTCCCACATTCACCCCTGGACCCCTCATACCCCAGGTCCCACATTCACCCCTGGAACCCTCATACCCCAGGTCCCACATTCACCCCTGGATCTCTCATACCCCAGGTCCCATATTCACCTCTGGACCCCTCATTCCCCAGGTCCCACATTCACCCCTAGATCTCTCATACCCCAGGTCCCATATTTACCCCTAGACCCCTCATACCCCAGAGGTCCCACATTTACCCCTGGAAACCTCATACCCCAGGTCCCACATTCACCCCTGGACCCCTCATACCCCAGGTCCCACATTCACCCCTGGATCCCTCATACTCCAGGTCCCACATTCACCCCTGGAACCCTCATACCCCAGGTCCCATATTCACCCCTGGACCCCTCATACCCCAGGTCCCACATTCACCCCTGGATCTCTCATACCCCAGGTCCCATATTCACCTCTGGACCCCTCATTCCCCAGGTCCCACATTCACCCCTAGATCTCTCATACCCCAGGTCCCATATTTACCCCTAGACCCCTCATACCCCAGAGGTCCCACATTTACCCCTGGAACCCTCATACCCCAGGTCCCATATTCACCCCTGGACCCCTCATACCCCAGGTCCCACATTCACCCCTGGACCCCTCATACCCCAGGTCCCACATTCACCCCTGGACCCCTCATACCCCAGGTCCCACATTCACCCCTGGACCCCTCATACCCCAGGTCCCACATTCACCCCTGGAACCCTCATACCCCAGGTCCCACATTCACCCCTGGATCTCTCATACCCCAGGTCCCATATTCACCTCTGGACCCCTCATTCCCCAGGTCCCACATTCACCCCTAGATCTCTCATACCCCAGGTCCCATATTTACCCCTAGACCCCTCATACCCCAGAGGTCCCACATTTACCCCTGGAAACCTCATACCCCAGGTCCCACATTCACCCCTGGACCCCTCATACCCCAGGTCCCACATTCACCCCTGGATCCCTCATACTCCAGGTCCCACATTCACCCCTGGAACCCTCATACCCCAGGTCCCATATTCACCCCTGGACCCCTCATACCCCAGGTCCCACATTCACCCCTGGATCTCTCATACCCCAGGTCCCATATTCACCTCTGGACCCCTCATTCCCCAGGTCCCACATTCACCCCTAGATCTCTCATACCCCAGGTCCCATATTTACCCCTAGACCCCTCATACCCCAGAGGTCCCACATTTACCCCTGGAACCCTCATACCCCAGGTCCCATATTCACCCCTGGACCCCTCATACCCCAGGTCCCACATTCACCCCTGGACCCCTCATACCCCAGGTCCCACATTCACCCCTGGAACCCTCATACCCCAGGTCCCACATTCACCCCTGGATCTCTCATACCCCAGGTCCCATATTCACCTCTGGACCCTTCATTTCCCAGGTCCCACATTCACCCCTGGATCTCTCATACCCCAGGTCCCATATTCACCCCTGGACCCCTCATTCCCCAGGTCCCACATTCAGTCCTGGACCCCTCATACCCCAGGACCCACATTCAATTCTGGACCCCTCATACCCCAGGTCCCACATTCACCCCTGGAAACCTCATACCCCAGGTCCCACATTCACCCCTGGACCCCTCATACCCCAGGTCCCACATTCACCCCTGGATCCCTCATACTCCAGGTCCCACATTCACCCCTGGACCCCTCATACCCCAGGTCCCACATTCACCCCTGGAACCCTCATACCCCAGGTCCCACATTCACCCCTGGATCTCTCATATCCCAGGTCCCATATTCACCCCTGGAACCCTCATACCCCAGGTCCCACATTCACCCCTAGATCTCTCATACCCCAGGTCCCATATTTACCCCTAGACCCCTCATACCCCAGAGGTCCCACATTCACCCCTGGACCCCTCATACCCCAGGTCCCACATTCACCCCTGGACCCCTCATACCCCAGGTCCCACATTCACCCCTGGAACCCTCATACCCCAGGTCCCATATTCACCCCTGGACCCCTCATACCCCAGGTCCCACATTCACCCCTGGACCCCTCATACCCCAGGTCCCACATTCACCCCTGGAACCCTCATACCCCAGGTCCCACATTCACCCCTGGATCTCTCATACCCCAGGTCCCATATTCACCTCTGGACCCCTCATTCCCCAGGTCCCACATTCACCCCTAGATCTCTCATACCCCAGGTCCCATATTTACCCCTAGACCCCTCATACCCCAGAGGTCCCACATTTACCCCTGGAACCCTCATACCCCAGGTCCCATATTCACCCCTGGACCCCTCATACCCCAGGTCCCACATTCACCCCTGGACCCCTCATACCCCAGGTCCCACATTCACCCCTGGAACCCTCATACCCCAGGTCCCACATTCACCCCTAGATCTCTCATACCCCAGGTCCCATATTTACCCCTAGACCCCTCATACCCCAGAGGTCCCACATTCACCCCTGGAACCCTCATACCCCAGGTCCCACATTCACCCCTGGACCCCTCATACCCCAGGTCCCACATTCACCCCTGGAACCCTCATACCCCAGGTCCCACATTCACCCCTGGATCTCTCATACCCCAGGTCCCACATTCTATTCTGGACCCCTCATACCCCAGGTCCCACATTCACCCCTGGAAACCTCATACCCTAGGTCCCACATTCACCCCTGGAACCCTCATACCCCAGGTCCCATATTCACCCCTGGACCCCTCATACCCCAGGTCCCACATTCACCCCTGGAACCCTCATACCCCAGGTCCCATATTCACCCCTGGACCCCTCATACCCCAGGTCACACATTCACCCCTGGACCCCTCATACCCCAGGTCCCACATTCACCCCTGGAACCCTCATACCCCAGGTCCCACATTCACCCCTGGATCTCTTATACCCCAGGTCCTATATTCACCTCTGGACCCCTCATTCCCCAGGTCCCACATTCACCCCTAGATCTCTCATACCCCAGGTCCCATATTTACCCCTAGACCCCTCATACGCCAGAGGTCCCACATTTACCCCTGGAACCCTCATACCCCAGGTCCCATATTCACCCCTGGACCCCTCATTCCCCAGGTCCCACATTCAGTCCTGGACCCCTCATACCCCAGGACCCACATTCAATTCTGGACCCCTCATACCCCAGGTCCCACATTCACCCCTGGAAACCTCATACCCTAGGTCCCACATTCACCCCTGGACCCCTCATACCTCAGGTCCCACATTCACCCCTGGATCCCTCATACTCCAGGTCCCACATTCACCCCTGGACCCCTCATACCCCAGGTCCCATATTTACTCCTGGACCCCTCATACCCCAGAGGTCCCACATTCACCCCTGGACCCCTCATACCCCAGGTCCCACATTTACCCCTGGAACCCTCATACCCCAGGTCCCACATTCACCCCTGGATCTCTCATGCCCCAGGTCCCATATTTACCCCTGGAACCCTCATACCCCGGGTCCCACATTCACCCCTGGATCTCTCATACCCCAGGTCCCACATTCACCCCTGGAACCCTCATACCCCAGGTCCCATATTCACCCCTGGACCCCTCATACTCCTGGTCCCACATTCACCCCTGGAACCCTCATACCCCAGGTCCCACATTCACCACTGGAACCCTCATACCCCAGGTCCCACATTCACCCCTGGAACCCTCATACCCCAGGTCCCATATTCACCCCTGGACCCCTCATACCCCAGGTCCCACATTCACCCCTGGAACCCTCATACCCCAGGTCCCATATTCACCCCTGGACCCCTCATACCCCAGGTCCCACATTCACCCCTGGACCCCTCATACCCCAGGTCCCACATTCACCCCTGGAACCCTCATACCCCAGGTCCCACATTCACCCCTGGATCTCTCATACCCCAGGTCCCATATTCACCTCTGGACCCCTCATTCCCCAGGTCCCACATTCACCCCTAGATCTCTCATACCCCAGGTCCCATATTTACCCCTAGACCCCTCATACCCCAGAGGTCCCACATTTACCCCTGGAACCCTCATACCCCAGGTCCCATATTCAGCCCTGGACCCCTCATACCCCAGGTCCCACATTCACCCCTGGACCCCTCATACCCCAGGTCCCACATTCACCCCTGGAACCCTCATACCCCAGGTCCCACATTCACCCCTGGATCTCTCATACCCCAGGTCCCATATTCACCTCTGGACCCTTCATTCCCCAGGTCCCACATTCACCCCTGGATCTCTCATACCCCAGGTCCCATATTCACCCCTGGACCCCTCATTCCCCAGGTCCCACATTCAGTCCTGGACCCCTCATACCCCAGGACCCACATTCAATTCTGGACCCCTCATACCCCAGGTCCCACATTCACCCCTGGAAACCTCATACCCCAGGTCCCACATTCACCCCTGGACCCCTCATACCCCAGGTCCCACATTCACCCCTGGATCCCTCATACTCCAGGTCCCACATTCACCCCTGGACCCCTCATACCCCAGGTCCCACATTCACCCCTGGAACCCTCATACCCCAGGTCCCACATTCACCCCTGGATCTCTCATATCCCAGGTCCCATATTCACCCCTGGAACCCTCATACCCCAGGTCCCACATTCACCCCTAGATCTCTCATAACCCAGGTCCCATATTTACCCCTAGACCCCTCATACCCCAGAGGTCCCACATTCACCCCTGGACCCCTCATACCCCAGGTCCCACATTCACCCCTGGACCCCTCATACCCCAGGTCCCACATTCACCCCTGGAACCCTCATACCCCAGGTCCCATATTCACCCCTGGACCCCTCATACCACAGGTCCCACATTCACCCCTGGACCCCTCATACCCCAGGTCCCACATTCACCCCTGGAACCCTCATACCCCAGGTCCCACATTCACCCCTGGATCTCTCATACCCCAGGTCCCATATTCACCTCTGGACCCCTCATTCCCCAGGTCCCACATTCACCCCTAGATCTCTCATACCCCAGGTCCCATATTTACCCCTAGACCCCTCATACCCCAGAGGTCCCACATTTACCCCTGGAACCCTCATACCCCAGGTCCCATATTCACCCCTGGACCCCTCATACCCCAGGTCCCACATTCACCCCTGGACCCCTCATACCCCAGGTCCCACATTCACCCCTGGAACCCTCATACCCCAGGTCCCACATTCACCCCTGGATCTCTCATACCCCAGGTCCCATATTCACCTCTGGACCCTTCATTCCCCAGGTCCCACATTCACCCCTGGATCTCTCATACCCCAGGTCCCATATTCACCCCTGGACCCCTCATTCCCCAGGTCCCACATTCAGTCCTGGACCCCTCATACCCCAGGACCCACATTCAATTCTGGACCCCTCATACCCCAGGTCCCACATTCACCCCTGGACCCCTCATACCCCAGGTCCCACATTCACCCCTGGATCCCTCATACTCCAGGTCCCACATTCACCCCTGGACCCCTCATACCCCAGGTCCCACATTCACCCCTGGAACCCTCATATCCCAGGTCCCATATTCACCCCTGGAACCCTCATACCCCAGGTCCCACATTCACCCCTAGATCTCTCATACCCCAGGTCCCATATTTACCCCTAGACCCCTCATACCCCAGAGGTCCCACATTCACCCCTGGACCCCTCATACCCCAGGTCCCACATTCACCCCTGGAACCCTCATACCCCAGGTCCCACATTTACCCCTGGATCTCTCATACCCCAGGTCCTATATTTACCCCTGGACCCCTCATACCCCAGGTTCCACATTCACCCCTGGATCTCTCTTACCCCAGGTCCCACATTCACCCCTGGAACCCTCATACCCCAGGTCCCACATTCACCCCTGGATCTCTCATACCCCAGGTCCCATATTTACCCCTGGACCCCTCATACCCCAGGTCCCACATTCACCCCTGGATCTCTCTTACCCCAGGTCCCATATTCACATCTGGACCCCTCATTCCCCAGGTCCCACATTCCCCAGGTCCCACATTCAGTCCTGGACCCCTAATACCCCAGGACCCACATTCAATTCTGGACCCCTCATACCCCAGGTCCCACATTCACCCCTGGAACCCTCATACCCCAGGTCCCACATTCACCCCTGGACCCCTCATACCCCAGGTCCCATATTCACCCCTGGAACCCTCATACCCCAGGTCCCACATTCACCCCTGGATCTCTCATACCCCAGGTCCCATATTTACCCCTGGACCCCTCATACCCCAGGTCCCACATTCACCCCTGGAACCCTCATACCCCAGGTCCCACATTCACCCCTGGACCCCTCATACCCCAGGTCCCATATTCACCCCTGGATCTCTCATACCCCAGGTCCCATATTCACCCCTGGATCTCTCATACCCCAGGTCCCATATTCACCTCTGGACCCCTCATTCCCCAGGTCCCACATTCACCCCTGGATCTCTCATACCCCAGGTCCCATATTCACCCCTGGACCCCTCATTCCCCAGGTCCCACATTCAGTCCTGGACCCCTCATACCCCAGGACCCACATTCAATTCTGGACCCCTCATACCCCAGGTCCCACATTCACCCCTGGAAACCTCATACCCCAGGTCCCACATTCACCCCTGGACCCCTCATACCCCAGGTCCCACATTCACCCCTGGATCCCTCATACTCCAGGTCCCACATTCACCCCTGGACCCCTTATACCCCAGGTCCCACATTCACCCCTGGAACCCTCATACCCCAGGTCTCACATTCACCCCTGGATCTCTCATACCCCAGGTCCCATATTCACCCCTGGAACCCTCATACCCCAGGTCCCACATTCACCCCTAGATCTCTCATACCCCAGGTCCCATATTTACCCCTAGACCCCTCATACCCCAGAGGTCCCACATTCACCCCTGGACCCCTCATACCCCAGGTCCCACATTCACCCCTGGAACCCTCATACCCCAGGTCCCACATTCACCCCTGGATCTCTCATACCCCAGGTCCCATATTTACCCCTGGACCCCTCATACCCCAGGTCCCACATTCACCCCTGGATCTCTCTTACCCCAGGTCCCATATTCACCTCTGGACCCCTCATTCCCCAGGTCCCACATTCCCCAGGTCCCACATTCAGTCCTGGACCCCTAATACCCCAGGACCCACATTCACCCCTGGACCCCTTATACCCCAGGTCCCACATTCACCCCTGGAACCCTCATACCCCAGGTCCCACATTCACCCCTGGATCTCTCATACCCCAGGTCCCATATTCACCCCTGGAACCCTCATACCCCAGGTCCCACATTCACCCCTGGAACCCTCATACCCCAGGTCCCACATTCACCCCTGGATCTCTCATACCCCAGGTCCCATATTTACCCCTAGACCCCTCATACCCCAGAGGTCCCACATTCACCCCTGGACCCCTCATACCCCAGGTCCCACATTCACCCCTGGACCCCTCATACCCCAGGTCCCACATTCACCCCTGGAACCCTCATACCCCAGGTCCCATATTCACCCCTGGACCCCTCATACCCCAGGTCCCACATTCACCCCTGGACCCCTCATACCCCAGGTCCCACATTCACCCCTGGAACCCTCATACCCCAGGTCCCACATTCACCCCTGGATCTCTCATACCCCAGGTCCCATATTCACCTCTGGACCCCTCATTCCCCAGGTCCCACATTCACCCCTAGATCTCTCATACCCCAGGTCCCATATTTACCCCTAGACCCCTCATACCCCAGAGGTCCCACATTTACCCCTGGAACCCTCATACCCCAGGTCCCATATTCACCCCTGGACCCCTCATACCCCAGGTCCCACATTCACCCCTGGACCCCTCATACCCCAGGTCCCACATTCACCCCTGGAACCCTCATACCCCAGGTCCCACATTCACCCCTGGATCTCTCATACCCCAGGTCCCATATTCACCTCTGGACCCTTCATTCCCCAGGTCCCACATTCACCCCTGGATCTCTCATACCCCAGGTCCCATATTCACCCCTGGACCCCTCATTCCCCAGGTCCCACATTCAGTCCTGGACCCCTCATACCCCAGGACCCACATTCAATTCTGGACCCCTCATACCCCAGGTCCCACATTCACCCCTGGACCCCTCATACCCCAGGTCCCACATTCACCCCTGGATCCCTCATACTCCAGGTCCCACATTCACCCCTGGACCCCTCATACCCCAGGTCCCACATTCACCCCTGGAACCCTCATATCCCAGGTCCCATATTCACCCCTGGAACCCTCATACCCCAGGTCCCACATTCACCCCTAGATCTCTCATACCCCAGGTCCCATATTTACCCCTAGACCCCTCATACCCCAGAGGTCCCACATTCACCCCTGGACCCCTCATACCCCAGGTCCCACATTCACCCCTGGAACCCTCATACCCCAGGTCCCACATTCACCCCTGGATCTCTCATACCCCAGGTCCTATATTTACCCCTGGACCCCTCATACCCCAGGTTCCACATTCACCCCTGGATCTCTCTTACCCCAGGTCCCACATTCACCCCTGGAACCCTCATACCCCAGGTCCCACATTCACCCCTGGATCTCTCATACCCCAGGTCCCATATTTACCCCTGGACCCCTCATACCCCAGGTCCCACATTCACCCCTGGATCTCTCTTACCCCAGGTCCCATATTCACATCTGGACCCCTCATTCCCCAGGTCCCACATTCCCCAGGTCCCACATTCAGTCCTGGACCCCTAATACCCCAGGACCCACATTCAATTCTGGACCCCTCATACCCCAGGTCCCACATTCACCCCTGGAACCCTCATACCCCAGGTCCCACATTCACCCCTGGACCCCTCATACCCCAGGTCCCATATTCACCCCTGGAACCCTCATACCCCAGGTCCCACATTCACCCCTGGATCTCTCATACCCCAGGTCCCATATTTACCCCTGGACCCCTCATACCCCAGGTCCCACATTCACCCCTGGAACCCTCATACCCCAGGTCCCACATTCACCCCTGGACCCCTCATACCCCAGGTCCCATATTCACCCCTGGATCTCTCATACCCCAGGTCCCATATTCACCCCTGGATCTCTCATACCCCAGGTCCCATATTCACCTCTGGACCCCTCATTCCCCAGGTCCCACATTCACCCCTGGATCTCTCATACCCCAGGTCCCATATTCACCCCTGGACCCCTCATTCCCCAGGTCCCACATTCAGTCCTGGACCCCTCATACCCCAGGACCCACATTCAATTCTGGACCCCTCATACCCCAGGTCCCACATTCACCCCTGGAAACCTCATACCCCAGGTCCCACATTCACCCCTGGACCCCTCATACCCCAGGTCCCACATTCACCCCTGGATCCCTCATACTCCAGGTCCCACATTCACCCCTGGACCCCTTATACCCCAGGTCCCACATTCACCCCTGGAACCCTCATACCCCAGGTCTCACATTCACCCCTGGATCTCTCATACCCCAGGTCCCATATTCACCCCTGGAACCCTCATACCTCAGGTCCCACATTCACCCCTAGATCTCTCATACCCCAGGTCCCATATTTACCCCTAGACCCCTCATACCCCAGAGGTCCCACATTCACCCCTGGACCCCTCATACCCCAGGTCCCACATTCACCCCTGGAACCCTCATACCCCAGGTCCCACATTCACCCCTGGATCTCTCATACCCCAGGTCCCATATTTACCCCTGGACCCCTCATACCCCAGGTCCCACATTCACCCCTGGATCTCTCTTACCCCAGGTCCCATATTCACCTCTGGACCCCTCATTCCCCAGGTCCCACATTCCCCAGGTCCCACATTCAGTCCTGGACCCCTAATACCCCAGGACCCACATTCACCCCTGGACCCCTTATACCCCAGGTCCCACATTCACCCCTGGAACCCTCATACCCCAGGTCCCACATTCACCCCTGGATCTCTCATACCCCAGGTCCCATATTCACCCCTGGAACCCTCATACCCCAGGTCCCACATTCACCCCTAGATCTCTCATACCCCAGGTCCCATATTTACCCCTAGACCCCTCATACCCCAGAGGTCCCACATTCACCCCTGGACCCCTCATACCCCAGGTCCCACATTCACCCCTGGAACCCTCATACCCCAGGTCCCACATTCACCCCTGGACCCCTCATACCCCAGGTCCCATATTCACCCCTGGAACCCTCATACCCCAGGTCTCACATTCACCCCTGGATCTCTCATACCCCAGGTCCCATATTCACCCCTGGAACCCTCATACCCCAGGTCCCACATTCACCCCTAGATCTCTCATACCCCAGGTCCCATATTTACCCCTAGACCCCTCATACCCCAGAGGTCCCACATTCACCCCTGGACCCCTCATACCCCAGGTCCCACATTCACCCCTGGAACCCTCATACCCCAGGTCCCACATTCACCCCTGGATCTCTCATACCCCAGGTCCCATATTTACCCCTGGACCCCTCATACCCCAGGTCCCACATTCACCCCTGGATCTCTCTTACCCCAGGTCCCATATTCACCTCTGGACCCCTCATTCCCCAGGTCCCACATTCCCCAGGTCCCACATTCAGTCCTGGACCCCTAATACCCCAGGACCCACATTCACCCCTGGACCCCTTATACCCCAGGTCCCACATTCACCCCTGGAACCCTCATACCCCAGGTCCCACATTCACCCCTGGATCTCTCATACCCCAGGTCCCATATTCACCCCTGGAACCCTCATACCCCAGGTCCCACATTCACCCCTGGAACCCTCATACCCCAGGTCCCACATTCACCCCTGGATCTCTCATACCCCAGGTCCCATATTTACCCCTAGACCCCTCATACCCCAGAGGTCCCACATTCACCCCTGGACCCCTCATACCCCAGGTCCCACATTCACCCCTGGACCCCTCATACCCCAGGTCCCACATTCACCCCTGGAACCCTCATACCCCAGGTCCCATATTCACCCCTGGACCCCTCATACCCCAGGTCCCACATTCACCCCTGGACCCCTCATACCCCAGGTCCCACATTCACCCCTGGAACCCTCATACCCCAGGTCCCACATTCACCCCTGGATCTCTCATACCCCAGGTCCCATATTCACCTCTGGACCCCTCATTCCCCAGGTCCCACATTCACCCCTAGATCTCTCATACCCCAGGTCCCATATTTACCCCTAGACCCCTCATACCCCAGAGGTCCCACATTTACCCCTGGAACCCTCATACCCCAGGTCCCATATTCACCCCTGGACCCCTCATACCCCAGGTCCCACATTCACCCCTGGACCCCTCATACCCCAGGTCCCACATTCACCCCTGGAACCCTCATACCCCAGGTCCCACATTCACCCCTGGATCTCTCATACCCCAGGTCCCATATTCACCTCTGGACCCTTCATTCCCCAGGTCCCACATTCACCCCTGGATCTCTCATACCCCAGGTCCCACATTCAATTCTGGACCCCTCATACCCCAGGTCCCACATTCACCCCTGGAACCCTCATACCCCAGGTCCCACATTCACCCCTGGATCTCTCATACCCCAGGTCCCATATTCACCTCTGGACCCTTCATTCCCCAGGTCCCACATTCAGTCCTGGACCCCTCATACCCCAGGACCCACATTCAATTCTGGACCCCTCATACCCCAGGTCCCACATTCACCCCTGGACCCCTCATACCCCAGGTCCCACATTCACCCCTGGATCCCTCATACTCCAGGTCCCACATTCACCCCTGGACCCCTCATACCCCAGGTCCCACATTCACCCCTGGAACCCTCATATCCCAGGTCCCATATTCACCCCTGGAACCCTCATACCCCAGGTCCCACATTCACCCCTAGATCTCTCATACCCCAGGTCCCATATTTACCCCTAGACCCCTCATACCCCAGAGGTCCCACATTCACCCCTGGACCCCTCATACCCCAGGTCCCACATTCACCCCTGGAACCCTCATACCCCAGGTCCCACATTCACCCCTGGATCTCTCATACCCCAGGTCCTATATTTACCCCTGGACCCCTCATACCCCAGGTTCCACATTCACCCCTGGATCTCTCTTACCCCAGGTCCCACATTCACCCCTGGAACCCTCATACCCCAGGTCCCACATTCACCCCTGGATCTCTCATACCCCAGGTCCCATATTTACCCCTGGACCCCTCATACCCCAGGTCCCACATTCACCCCTGGATCTCTCTTACCCCAGGTCCCATATTCACATCTGGACCCCTCATTCCCCAGGTCCCACATTCACCCCTGGATCCCTCATACTCCAGGTCCCACATTCACCCCTGGACCCCTCATACCCCAGGTCCCACATTCACCCCTGGAACCCTCATACCCCAGGTCCCACATTCACCCCTGGATCTCTCATATCCCAGGTCCCATATTCACCCCTGGAACCCTCATACCCCAGGTCCCACATTCACCCCTAGATCTCTCATAACCCAGGTCCCATATTTACCCCTAGACCCCTCATACCCCAGAGGTCCCACATTCACCCCTGGACCCCTCATACCCCAGGTCCCACATTCACCCCTGGACCCCTCATACCCCAGGTCCCACATTCACCCCTGGAACCCTCATACCCCAGGTCCCATATTCACCCCTGGACCCCTCATACCACAGGTCCCACATTCACCCCTGGACCCCTCATACCCCAGGTCCCACATTCACCCCTGGAACCCTCATACCCCAGGTCCCACATTCACCCCTGGATCTCTCATACCCCAGGTCCCATATTCACCTCTGGACCCCTCATTCCCCAGGTCCCACATTCACCCCTAGATCTCTCATACCCCAGGTCCCATATTTACCCCTAGACCCCTCATACCCCAGAGGTCCCACATTTACCCCTGGAACCCTCATACCCCAGGTCCCATATTCACCCCTGGACCCCTCATACCCCAGGTCCCACATTCACCCCTGGACCCCTCATACCCCAGGTCCCACATTCACCCCTGGAACCCTCATACCCCAGGTCCCACATTCACCCCTGGATCTCTCATACCCCAGGTCCCATATTCACCTCTGGACCCTTCATTCCCCAGGTCCCACATTCACCCCTGGATCTCTCATACCCCAGGTCCCATATTCACCCCTGGACCCCTCATTCCCCAGGTCCCACATTCAGTCCTGGACCCCTCATACCCCAGGACCCACATTCAATTCTGGACCCCTCATACCCCAGGTCCCACATTCACCCCTGGACCCCTCATACCCCAGGTCCCACATTCACCCCTGGATCCCTCATACTCCAGGTCCCACATTCACCCCTGGACCCCTCATACCCCAGGTCCCACATTCACCCCTGGAACCCTCATATCCCAGGTCCCATATTCACCCCTGGAACCCTCATACCCCAGGTCCCACATTCACCCCTAGATCTCTCATACCCCAGGTCCCATATTTACCCCTAGACCCCTCATACCCCAGAGGTCCCACATTCACCCCTGGACCCCTCATACCCCAGGTCCCACATTCACCCCTGGAACCCTCATACCCCAGGTCCCACATTTACCCCTGGATCTCTCATACCCCAGGTCCTATATTTACCCCTGGACCCCTCATACCCCAGGTTCCACATTCACCCCTGGATCTCTCTTACCCCAGGTCCCACATTCACCCCTGGAACCCTCATACCCCAGGTCCCACATTCACCCCTGGATCTCTCATACCCCAGGTCCCATATTTACCCCTGGACCCCTCATACCCCAGGTCCCACATTCACCCCTGGATCTCTCTTACCCCAGGTCCCATATTCACATCTGGACCCCTCATTCCCCAGGTCCCACATTCCCCAGGTCCCACATTCAGTCCTGGACCCCTAATACCCCAGGACCCACATTCAATTCTGGACCCCTCATACCCCAGGTCCCACATTCACCCCTGGAACCCTCATACCCCAGGTCCCACATTCACCCCTGGACCCCTCATACCCCAGGTCCCATATTCACCCCTGGAACCCTCATACCCCAGGTCCCACATTCACCCCTGGATCTCTCATACCCCAGGTCCCATATTTACCCCTGGACCCCTCATACCCCAGGTCCCACATTCACCCCTGGAACCCTCATACCCCAGGTCCCACATTCACCCCTGGACCCCTCATACCCCAGGTCCCATATTCACCCCTGGATCTCTCATACCCCAGGTCCCATATTCACCCCTGGATCTCTCATACCCCAGGTCCCATATTCACCTCTGGACCCCTCATTCCCCAGGTCCCACATTCACCCCTGGATCTCTCATACCCCAGGTCCCATATTCACCCCTGGACCCCTCATTCCCCAGGTCCCACATTCAGTCCTGGACCCCTCATACCCCAGGACCCACATTCAATTCTGGACCCCTCATACCCCAGGTCCCACATTCACCCCTGGAAACCTCATACCCCAGGTCCCACATTCACCCCTGGACCCCTCATACCCCAGGTCCCACATTCACCCCTGGATCCCTCATACTCCAGGTCCCACATTCACCCCTGGACCCCTTATACCCCAGGTCCCACATTCACCCCTGGAACCCTCATACCCCAGGTCTCACATTCACCCCTGGATCTCTCATACCCCAGGTCCCATATTCACCCCTGGAACCCTCATACCCCAGGTCCCACATTCACCCCTAGATCTCTCATACCCCAGGTCCCATATTTACCCCTAGACCCCTCATACCCCAGAGGTCCCACATTCACCCCTGGACCCCTCATACCCCAGGTCCCACATTCACCCCTGGAACCCTCATACCCCAGGTCCCACATTCACCCCTGGATCTCTCATACCCCAGGTCCCATATTTACCCCTGGACCCCTCATACCCCAGGTCCCACATTCACCCCTGGATCTCTCTTACCCCAGGTCCCATATTCACCTCTGGACCCCTCATTCCCCAGGTCCCACATTCCCCAGGTCCCACATTCAGTCCTGGACCCCTAATACCCCAGGACCCACATTCACCCCTGGACCCCTTATACCCCAGGTCCCACATTCACCCCTGGAACCCTCATACCCCAGGTCCCACATTCACCCCTGGATCTCTCATACCCCAGGTCCCATATTCACCCCTGGAACCCTCATACCCCAGGTCCCACATTCACCCCTGGAACCCTCATACCCCAGGTCCCACATTCACCCCTGGATCTCTCATACCCCAGGTCCCATATTTACCCCTAGACCCCTCATACCCCAGAGGTCCCACATTCACCCCTGGACCCCTCATACCCCAGGTCCCACATTCACCCCTGGACCCCTCATACCCCAGGTCCCACATTCACCCCTGGAACCCTCATACCCCAGGTCCCATATTCACCCCTGGACCCCTCATACCCCAGGTCCCACATTCACCCCTGGACCCCTCATACCCCAGGTCCCACATTCACCCCTGGAACCCTCATACCCCAGGTCCCACATTCACCCCTGGATCTCTCATACCCCAGGTCCCATATTCACCTCTGGACCCCTCATTCCCCAGGTCCCACATTCACCCCTAGATCTCTCATACCCCAGGTCCCATATTTACCCCTAGACCCCTCATACCCCAGAGGTCCCACATTTACCCCTGGAACCCTCATACCCCAGGTCCCATATTCACCCCTGGACCCCTCATACCCCAGGTCCCACATTCACCCCTGGACCCCTCATACCCCAGGTCCCACATTCACCCCTGGAACCCTCATACCCCAGGTCCCACATTCACCCCTGGATCTCTCATACCCCAGGTCCCATATTCACCTCTGGACCCTTCATTCCCCAGGTCCCACATTCACCCCTGGATCTCTCATACCCCAGGTCCCATATTCACCCCTGGACCCCTCATTCCCCAGGTCCCACATTCAGTCCTGGACCCCTCATACCCCAGGACCCACATTCAATTCTGGACCCCTCATACCCCAGGTCCCACATTCACCCCTGGACCCCTCATACCCCAGGTCCCACATTCACCCCTGGATCCCTCATACTCCAGGTCCCACATTCACCCCTGGACCCCTCATACCCCAGGTCCCACATTCACCCCTGGAACCCTCATATCCCAGGTCCCATATTCACCCCTGGAACCCTCATACCCCAGGTCCCACATTCACCCCTAGATCTCTCATACCCCAGGTCCCATATTTACCCCTAGACCCCTCATACCCCAGAGGTCCCACATTCACCCCTGGACCCCTCATACCCCAGGTCCCACATTCACCCCTGGAACCCTCATACCCCAGGTCCCACATTCACCCCTGGATCTCTCATACCCCAGGTCCTATATTTACCCCTGGACCCCTCATACCCCAGGTTCCACATTCACCCCTGGATCTCTCTTACCCCAGGTCCCACATTCACCCCTGGAACCCTCATACCCCAGGTCCCACATTCACCCCTGGATCTCTCATACCCCAGGTCCCATATTTACCCCTGGACCCCTCATACCCCAGGTCCCACATTCACCCCTGGATCTCTCTTACCCCAGGTCCCATATTCACATCTGGACCCCTCATTCCCCAGGTCCCACATTCCCCAGGTCCCACATTCAGTCCTGGACCCCTAATACCCCAGGACCCACATTCAATTCTGGACCCCTCATACCCCAGGTCCCACATTCACCCCTGGAACCCTCATACCCCAGGTCCCACATTCACCCCTGGACCCCTCATACCCCAGGTCCCATATTCACCCCTGGAACCCTCATACCCCAGGTCCCACATTCACCCCTGGATCTCTCATACCCCAGGTCCCATATTTACCCCTGGACCCCTCATACCCCAGGTCCCACATTCACCCCTGGAACCCTCATACCCCAGGTCCCACATTCACCCCTGGACCCCTCATACCCCAGGTCCCATATTCACCCCTGGATCTCTCATACCCCAGGTCCCATATTCACCCCTGGATCTCTCATACCCCAGGTCCCATATTCACCTCTGGACCCCTCATTCCCCAGGTCCCACATTCACCCCTGGATCTCTCATACCCCAGGTCCCATATTCACCCCTGGACCCCTCATTCCCCAGGTCCCACATTCAGTCCTGGACCCCTCATACCCCAGGACCCACATTCAATTCTGGACCCCTCATACCCCAGGTCCCACATTCACCCCTGGAAACCTCATACCCCAGGTCCCACATTCACCCCTGGACCCCTCATACCCCAGGTCCCACATTCACCCCTGGATCCCTCATACTCCAGGTCCCACATTCACCCCTGGACCCCTTATACCCCAGGTCCCACATTCACCCCTGGAACCCTCATACCCCAGGTCTCACATTCACCCCTGGATCTCTCATACCCCAGGTCCCATATTCACCCCTGGAACCCTCATACCTCAGGTCCCACATTCACCCCTAGATCTCTCATACCCCAGGTCCCATATTTACCCCTAGACCCCTCATACCCCAGAGGTCCCACATTCACCCCTGGACCCCTCATACCCCAGGTCCCACATTCACCCCTGGAACCCTCATACCCCAGGTCCCACATTCACCCCTGGATCTCTCATACCCCAGGTCCCATATTTACCCCTGGACCCCTCATACCCCAGGTCCCACATTCACCCCTGGATCTCTCTTACCCCAGGTCCCATATTCACCTCTGGACCCCTCATTCCCCAGGTCCCACATTCCCCAGGTCCCACATTCAGTCCTGGACCCCTAATACCCCAGGACCCACATTCACCCCTGGACCCCTTATACCCCAGGTCCCACATTCACCCCTGGAACCCTCATACCCCAGGTCCCACATTCACCCCTGGATCTCTCATACCCCAGGTCCCATATTCACCCCTGGAACCCTCATACCCCAGGTCCCACATTCACCCCTAGATCTCTCATACCCCAGGTCCCATATTTACCCCTAGACCCCTCATACCCCAGAGGTCCCACATTCACCCCTGGACCCCTCATACCCCAGGTCCCACATTCACCCCTGGAACCCTCATACCCCAGGTCCCACATTCACCCCTGGACCCCTCATACCCCAGGTCCCATATTCACCCCTGGAACCCTCAAACCCCAGGTCTCACATTCACCCCTGGATCTCTCATACCCCAGGTCCCATATTCACCCCTGGAACCCTCATACCCCAGGTCCCACATTCACCCCTAGATCTCTCATACCCCAGGTCCCATATTTACCCCTAGACCCCTCATACCCCAGAGGTCCCACATTCACCCCTGGACCCCTCATACCCCAGGTCCCACATTCACCCCTGGAACCCTCATACCCCAGGTCCCACATTCACCCCTGGATCTCTCATACCCCAGGTCCCATATTTACCCCTGGACCCCTCATACCCCAGGTCCCACATTCACCCCTGGATCTCTCTTACCCCAGGTCCCATATTCACCTCTGGACCCCTCATTCCCCAGGTCCCACATTCCCCAGGTCCCACATTCAGTCCTGGACCCCTAATACCCCAGGACCCACATTCACCCCTGGACCCCTTATACCCCAGGTCCCACATTCACCCCTGGAACCCTCATACCCCAGGTCCCACATTCACCCCTGGATCTCTCATACCCCAGGTCCCATATTCACCCCTGGAACCCTCATACCCCAGGTCCCACATTCACCCCTGGAACCCTCATACCCCAGGTCCCACATTCACCCCTGGATCTCTCATACCCCAGGTCCCATATTTACCCCTAGACCCCTCATACCCCAGAGGTCCCACATTCACCCCTGGACCCCTCATACCCCAGGTCCCACATTCACCCCTGGACCCCTCATACCCCAGGTCCCACATTCACCCCTGGAACCCTCATACCCCAGGTCCCATATTCACCCCTGGACCCCTCATACCCCAGGTCCCACATTCACCCCTGGACCCCTCATACCCCAGGTCCCACATTCACCCCTGGAACCCTCATACCCCAGGTCCCACATTCACCCCTGGATCTCTCATACCCCAGGTCCCATATTCACCTCTGGACCCCTCATTCCCCAGGTCCCACATTCACCCCTAGATCTCTCATACCCCAGGTCCCATATTTACCCCTAGACCCCTCATACCCCAGAGGTCCCACATTTACCCCTGGAACCCTCATACCCCAGGTCCCATATTCACCCCTGGACCCCTCATACCCCAGGTCCCACATTCACCCCTGGACCCCTCATACCCCAGGTCCCACATTCACCCCTGGAACCCTCATACCCCAGGTCCCACATTCACCCCTGGATCTCTCATACCCCAGGTCCCATATTCACCTCTGGACCCTTCATTCCCCAGGTCCCACATTCACCCCTGGATCTCTCATACCCCAGGTCCCACATTCAATTCTGGACCCCTCATACCCCAGGTCCCACATTCACCCCTGGAACCCTCATACCCCAGGTCCCACATTCACCCCTGGATCTCTCATACCCCAGGTCCCATATTCACCTCTGGACCCTTCATTCCCCAGGTCCCACATTCAGTCCTGGACCCCTCATACCCCAGGACCCACATTCAATTCTGGACCCCTCATACCCCAGGTCCCACATTCACCCCTGGACCCCTCATACCCCAGGTCCCACATTCACCCCTGGATCCCTCATACTCCAGGTCCCACATTCACCCCTGGACCCCTCATACCCCAGGTCCCACATTCACCCCTGGAACCCTCATATCCCAGGTCCCATATTCACCCCTGGAACCCTCATACCCCAGGTCCCACATTCACCCCTAGATCTCTCATACCCCAGGTCCCATATTTACCCCTAGACCCCTCATACCCCAGAGGTCCCACATTCACCCCTGGACCCCTCATACCCCAGGTCCCACATTCACCCCTGGAACCCTCATACCCCAGGTCCCACATTCACCCCTGGATCTCTCATACCCCAGGTCCTATATTTACCCCTGGACCCCTCATACCCCAGGTTCCACATTCACCCCTGGATCTCTCTTACCCCAGGTCCCACATTCACCCCTGGAACCCTCATACCCCAGGTCCCACATTCACCCCTGGATCTCTCATACCCCAGGTCCCATATTTACCCCTGGACCCCTCATACCCCAGGTCCCACATTCACCCCTGGATCTCTCTTACCCCAGGTCCCATATTCACATCTGGACCCCTCATTCCCCAGGTCCCACATTCCCCAGGTCCCACATTCAGTCCTGGACCCCTAATACCCCAGGACCCACATTCAATTCTGGACCCCTCATACCCCAGGTCCCACATTCACCCCTGGAACCCTCATACCCCAGGTCCCACATTCACCCCTGGACCCCTCATACCCCAGGTCCCATATTCACCCCTGGAACCCTCATACCCCAGGTCCCACATTCACCCCTGGATCTCTCATACCCCAGGTCCCATATTTACCCCTGGACCCCTCATACCCCAGGTCCCACATTCACCCCTGGAACCCTCATACCCCAGGTCCCACATTCACCCCTGGATCTCTCATACCCCAGGTCCCATATTCACCCCTGGATCTCTCATACCCCAGGTCCCATATTCACCTCTGGACCCCTCATTCCCCAGGTCCCACATTCACCCCTGGATCTCTCATACCCCAGGTCCCATATTCACCCCTGGACCCCTCATTCCCCAGGTCCCACATTCAGTCCTGGACCCCTCATACCCCAGGACCCACATTCAATTCTGGACCCCTCATACCCCAGGTCCCACATTCACCCCTGGAAACCTCATACCCCAGGTCCCACATTCACCCCTGGACCCCTCATACCCCAGGTCCCACATTCACCCCTGGATCCCTCATACTCCAGGTCCCACATTCACCCCTGGACCCCTTATACCCCAGGTCCCACATTCACCCCTGGAACCCTCATACCCCAGGTCTCACATTCACCCCTGGATCTCTCATACCCCAGGTCCCATATTCACCCCTGGAACCCTCATACCTCAGGTCCCACATTCACCCCTAGATCTCTCATACCCCAGGTCCCATATTTACCCCTGGACCCCTCATACCCCAGGTCCCACATTCACCCCTGGACCCCTCATACCCCAGGTCCCATATTCACCCCTGGATCTCTCATACCCCAGGTCCCATATTCACCCCTGGATCTCTCATACCCCAGGTCCCATATTCACCTCTGGACCCCTCATTCCCCAGGTCCCACATTCACCCCTGGATCTCTCATACCCCAGGTCCCATATTCACCCCTGGACCCCTCATTCCCCAGGTCCCACATTCAGTCCTGGACCCCTCATACCCCAGGACCCACATTCAATTCTGGACCCCTCATACCCCAGGTCCCACATTCACCCCTGGAAACCTCATACCCCAGGTCCCACATTCACCCCTGGACCCCTCATACCCCAGGTCCCACATTCACCCCTGGATCCCTCATACTCCAGGTCCCACATTCACCCCTGGACCCCTTATACCCCAGGTCCCACATTCACCCCTGGAACCCTCATACCCCAGGTCTCACATTCACCCCTGGATCTCTCATACCCCAGGTCCCATATTCACCCCTGGAACCCTCATACCTCAGGTCCCACATTCACCCCTAGATCTCTCATACCCCAGGTCCCATATTTACCCCTATACCCCTCATACCCCAGAGGTCCCACATTCACCCCTGGACCCCTCATACCCCAGGTCCCACATTCACCCCTGGAACCCTCATACCCCAGGTCCCACATTCACCCCTGGATCTCTCATACCCCAGGTCCCATATTTACCCCTGGACCCCTCATACCCCAGGTCCCACATTCACCCCTGGATCTCTCTTACCCCAGGTCCCATATTCACCTCTGGACCCCTCATTCCCCAGGTCCCACATTCCCCAGGTCCCACATTCAGTCCTGGACCCCTAATACCCCAGGACCCACATTCACCCCTGGACCCCTTATACCCCAGGTCCCACATTCACCCCTGGAACCCTCATACCCCAGGTCCCACATTCACCCCTGGATCTCTCATACCCCAGGTCCCATATTCACCCCTGGAACCCTCATACCCCAGGTCCCACATTCACCCCTAGATCTCTCATACCCCAGGTCCCATATTTACCCCTAGACCCCTCATACCCCAGAGGTCCCACATTCACCCCTGGACCCCTCATACCCCAGGTCCCACATTCACCCCTGGAACCCTCATACCCCAGTTCCCACATTCACCCCTGGATCTCTCATACCCCAGGTCCCATATTTACCCCTGGACCCCTCATACCCCAGGTCCCACATTCACCCCTGGATCTCTCTTACCCCAGGTCCCATATTCACCTCTGGACCCCTCATTCCCCAGGTCCCACATTCCCCAGGTCCCACATTCAGTCCTGGACCCCTAATACCCCAGGACCCACATTCAATTCTGGACCCCTCATACCCCAGGTCCCACATTCACCCCTGGAACCCTCATACCCCAGGTCCCACATTCACCCCTGGACCCCTCATACCCCAGGTCCCACATTCACCCCTGGAACCCTCATACCCCAGGTCCCACATTCACCCCTGGATCTCTCATACCCCAGGTCCCATATTTACCCCTGGACCCCTCATACCCCAGGTCCCACATTCACCCCTGGAACCCTCATACCCCAGGTCCCACATTCACCCCCTGGGCCCCTCATACCCCAGGTCCCACATTCTGTCCAGCATAACACATATCTTGGGGTCCTGCACATACGATATCAGTTTTTCTCTGAGGATAATTACGGAATGAGTATTATATATAACTGAGCATTATCGGCATATAATAATCCTAATATTGTTCTGCAGATACCTTGCAGACTTTTCCAGTTATCAACAGGTCATGGGAAATGTATGTAATACAGTATGGATTTCCCACAATTCACCTTGGGATCAGACCTCAGCAAATTACAATAAATAATTGGCATTGTCCAGGCAGATTATATAAACCCAGCGCATTATTATGCTCAAGTAAACCAACACATTTCACATCTAAAAACAATTTCACTTCTATGAAGCCCCTCACTGATGCACCTTTACCATCCAGGGTGAAACTACTTGGCACTGGTGAATATCCTGGTAACGCTAATGGTCAACCCTACCCCGTGGCTCAGTGAGGTAACGCTTCCTCTTGTATTATATAGAATCTCTCGTTATCTGGCTTAGTGAGGTAATGTTTCCTCTTGTATTATAGAAAACCTCTCATTTTCTGGCTCAATGGGGTAACATTCCCTGTGGTATTATACAGATTCTCTCATATTATCTGTCTCAGTGGGGTAACGTTCCCCTTGTATTATAGAGTATCTCTCATCTCATCTGGATCAGTGGGGTAATGTTCCCAATTGTATTATGGAGAATCTCCTACATTATTTGGCTCAGTGGAGTAACGTTCCCTGTGGTATTATACAGAATCTCTAATATTATCTGGCTCAGTGGGGTAATGTTCCCATTGTACTATAGAGTATCTCTCATCTGGATCAGTGGGGTAACGTTCCCAATTGTATTATGGAGAATCTCCTACGTTATCTGGCTCAGTGGAGTAACGTTTTCTCTTGTATTATGGAGTATCTCCTACATTATTTGGCTCAGTGGGGTAACGTTCCCTGTGGTATTATACAGAATCTCTCACATGATCTGGCTCAGTGAGTAACATTCCCCTTGTATTATAGAGTATCTCTCATCTCGTCTGGATCAGTGGGGTAACGTTTCCCTTGTATTATAGAATATCTCTCATCTCATCTGGACCAGTGGGGTAACGTTCCCAATTGTATTATGGAGAATCTCCTACGTTATCTGGCTCAGTGGAGTAACGTTTTCTCTTGTATTATGGAGAATCTCCTACATTATTTGGCTCAGTGGGGTAACGTTCCCTGTGGTATTATACAGAATCTCTCACATGATCTGGCTCAGTGGGGTAACATTCCCCTTGTATTATAGAGTATCTCTTATCTCATCTGGATCAGTGCGGTAACGTTCCCCTTATACTATAGAATATCTATCATCTCACCTGGATCAGTGGGGGTAACGTTTCCTCTTGTATTATGGAGAATCTCCTACATTATTTGGCTCAGTGGAGTAGCGTTCCCTGTGGTATTATACAGAATCTCTCATATTATCTGGCTCAGTGGGGTAATGTTCCCATTGTACTATAGAGTATCTCTCATCTCATCTGGATCAGTGGGGTAACGTTCCCAATTGTATTATGGAGAATCTCCTACGTTATCTGGCTCAGTGGAGTAACGTTTTCTCTTGTATTATGGAGTATCTCCTACATTATTTGGCTCAGTGGGGTAACGTTCCCTGTGGTATTATACAGAATCTCTCACATGATCTGGCTCAGTGGGGTAACGTTCCCCTTGTATTATAGAATATCTCTCATCTCATCTGGATCAGTGGGGTAACGTTCCCCTTGTATTATAGAATATCTCTCATCTCATCTGGATCAGTGGGGTAATGTTCCCCTTGTATTATAGAATATCTCCCATCTCATCTGGATCAGTGGGGTAATGTTCCCCTTGTATTATAGAATATCTCCCATCTCATCTGGATCAGTGGGGTAACGTTTTCTCTTGTACTATAGAGAATCTCTCATATCTGGCTCAGTGGGGTAATGCACCCCCATATATACCGATATCACCTTATTATTATGACCCGCAAATTATTCTCGCCACATTAGAGATTCCACCCAGCGCTTCATTGGGGACCACACGGTCTATCAGCTGACAATGGTTGAACTGGTCTAACTCCTGCCGATAGACCAGGCTGCTAATAATAGATGAATGCCCCCAATGGACCAGTTCCTGCCCCTGGTAACGCCTCACTATTAATACAGGTGTCCCTGTAAGCTCCCCGGCACTTTATAACCGTGTCATTCCCGCACTGTAGTCGTCTGCACCATAGCAACCACATTATTCAATCTCCGTGATCAAGATGGGATAGAGGTGGCCTAAAATACACCGAAAATCCCCCCACTATATATAAACTACAGTAATATATCGGCATGACCTGATTGTCTGCTACGTCTGTCACTGAACTGCAAATGTCTTTCTGCGCTGTCAGATCAAACCGGTAACGTGCCCAGGATCTAGTGGTCCTGTTTTCTCAACCGGGCCTGGTGCTCATTAGACCACGTCTGGTTTTGTATCATTAAACCTGAGTGCTCCCTTCATATAATCCCTGTAGATTCCTGTGCACCATGAAATCCTGGGTAATATGATATATACACTGACCACCATGACCCGCCTATGGCGCCCGCCACAAGTACAGTACGTTTTACTACTGGCCAAAACCTGCCTCAATTTGCAGAATGTGGGAAGACACTGACAGGTTCCAACGTCTGAGCAGTATTTATTGTGTTGTTGTACATGGCACACAATCCATGGTGTCTGTTTGCACAAGCAGCGTTGACTCACTTCAGTAATGGGTGTTGTACAGACTTGTATCAGACACACGCCTGCCCCTGTGTTTTCATTCCACCACATCTGTGCTACTGGATGGGTCTTAGAGGTGGAGCGGACAGGTCATGTCAGCATCCATTGCTGGGGGTCTCATGTCAGAGCAGACGAGACGTACGTCCACTGATAGGAAAGGTGTTATCAGCCTGAGGAGGGGGCGTACCTGGTGACAGGACCACCTGGAACGCTGTAAACGGACTGGGGTGGATTCACTACAGCTGTGAATCCACAAAGGGTTGTGTGTGTCTGTCCTGGACATGCTGGGACCTGTAGTTCTGGCTGCTCACCTGTGTTACAGCAGGTAACCCCCCCCCACCCCCCCCTCCAGTTTCTGTGTACACCTTATCTGATCGCCTGGGAGGGAGACTGGGCGGGCGAGGCCTCCGCAGCAGATTACCTATTGGGGAAAGCCCAGTTACTGTAAAGGTGACCTAAAGTTTAGGAGTATAAAGGTTGTAGCTGATATCTGAGCTTTTAATAAATACAATTTTAACTTATACAAATATAAATGTAGTTTTTAGGTGTGTTTCTTTCATTCCTCTCATGTCCATGAGCAATATAAACTAAAAGATAAGAATTTGGGAATACACTAACCCTCATTACAATGACTTTCTGACTACACATTTGAGGTGAGTCTTCCCCAGTTAGTATTTCTTTCTCTCTACTTTTATCTCAAAAATCTGAGAACTTCTGTCTGTAATCCCACTGGATACAGATATATAATAACAGTGGGATTATACACAGCATCCGGGAAAGGTCAATCTTAGGGGTATTAGACACAAGACAAAAGGAGGACTAGTTAAACCCACACCCGTATATTATACCTCCAGAAAAGACGTGTTTATTCCTACGTCACATACTGACTGTAGGCGGCCATGATGGTTTCTTACAGAGTGGGCGGGGCTAAGAAGAGAGGAAATTGTAAGAATGTAAATTCTCAGAGGTGATTTAATCTGTAGACTGGTGAGAGACCCAATACAAGGGCTGCAGTATGAAACATGGATAAGAGCAGTCTATGTACTGAACCAAGGCAGTGATTTGGTAGCGTGCAGTGAGAAACCTCTGAATGATTTCAGGAAGGGGAGAGAACGATGTGAGGGGGAGAATAGAGGAGGGGAGGGGTCAGAAGTCACTGAAATAAATAAAACACAGCAAAAGCAGATCGGCCATTTTTCTTTATCTGCCATCAAGTTTCATAGAGAATTCATGTTCACACTGGTTGATGTGATACAATGTGTCTCCTGCAAACCAGAAGCGTTACAATAAGCAAATGCTGCCACCTGCTGGCCACTCAAAGCATCAGCTGGAAATAACACTTGTGCAGATGGCTCAGCTCCCGATCTAGGGATCCACCAGACGTCTTGCTGCCAGGAAAGTGCCGCAGATAGGGGTCTCTGCCCCCCCCCCCCCCCCTCACTCAGCACTGGAGTGCTATCGTTCCATAAAATCCCCCCCGCCGGACACCCAGCTTATTGCACATTGTTTTGAAAACCCACCCACGTAAAAAAAAACGCACACATGAAGGCAATACAATATATACACTGCGCCAACAGTCCAAGAAATCAGGGGCCCCACAAGTCCAGCTGGGGGTGCAGGGGACACAGTCACCCCATACTATACAAAGTGTTACAAGCCCCAATGAGCGATAGTCGTGTACACAAGTCTCCTTCTCCTGAGTCATGGGACGCTGCTCTGGGTGCCAGCCCTCTCGTGGGGTCTCCTCAAACCAATCTCCATAGATCTACTACACCCTGGGGGTCCTTCCTGTGTATGGAGGTGGGGGAGCATGCCTGGGGTGTGAGAGAAGAATTAGTTACATCACAACCGGGCGGCCCAAACAACAGTGCCTGATTAACATACACCATGATCCAGTGACATCACTGAGAGTGCAGCCTATCCAGTCACTAGGAACCAGTGACATCACTGAGAGTGCAGCCTATCCAGTCACTAGGAACCAGTGACATCACTGAGAGTGCAGCCTATCCAGTCACTAGGAACCAGTGACATCACTGAGAGTGCAGCCTATACGTTCACTAGGTACCAGTGACATCATGCAGCCTATCCAGTCACTAGGAACCAATAACATCACTGAGAGTGCAGCCTATCCAGTCACTAGGAACCAATGACATCACTGAGAGTGCAGCCTATCCAGTCACTAGGAACCAATGACATCACTGAGAGTGCAGCCTATCCAGTCACTAGGAACCAATGACATCACTGAGAGTGCAGCCTATCCAGTCACTAGGAGTCAGCGACATCACTGAGAGTGCAGCCTATCCAGTCACTAGGAACCAGTGACATCACTGAGAGTGCAGCCTATCCAGTCACTAGGAACCAGTGACATCACTGAGAGTGGAGCCTATCCAGTCACTAGGAGCCAGTGACATCACTGAGAGTGCAGCCTATCCAGTCACTAGGAACCAGTGACATCACTGAGAGTGCAGCCTATCCAGTCACTAGGAGCCAGTGACATCACTGAGAGTGCAGCCTATCCAGTCACTAGGAACCAGCGACATCACTGAGAGTGCAGCCTATCCAGTCACTAGGGACCAGTGACATCACTGAGAGTGCAGCCTATCCAGTCACTAGGATCCAGTGACATCACTGAGTGCAGCCTATCCAGTCACTTGTTTATTACAATCTCTTTATGGGGCCACATTAATAGTAACAACAGAGTAAAGCTGCAACACGTCAACATTGCACCTATTTACATACATGTTATACAATGTTCGTGTGTCTTACCGTGTTGGCAGTGCTATGATATGATCAGGGTACGCCGGCACGCCAAGCAGGGGGTCCTGGCAAGGCAGTATGGGACTCCGGGGTATTGGTTTTCTAGGGGGAGGGGGTTTCACAGAGGCAGCCACCTGCAGGGACAGAGGTAGAGATGGGGGAGTCAGCAGCTGAATCTGCAGGTGTCCTCTCTCCTGTCTATAGGCAGCATTTGTACATGACCCTGCCAGGATAACACAGCCCTGCAGTGAGGATGGAACTAATATCTGAGGGGACGCTCATTAATCAAGAACCCGTCAGTCTCATTATTCTCAATACCCTCCGCTCAGATCAATGGAAAATCATTTCTGGGTCCTATTATATATCAATAGTGAGATGCATTACTAGAGCACTAGCGCCACCTTGTGACCGACATCACCCACTGAAAACTACTCTACTAGCATGCCATCCAACTGTGCTCTGTGCCTGTTTCTATGAAGTAGACCCGTGAGGTTTCTATAGCGCAGGACACCTGAAGGAGAGACCCGTGAGGTTTCTATAGCGCAGGACATCTGAAGGAGAGACCCGTGAGGTTTCTATAGCGCAGGACAGCTGAAGGAGAGACCCGTGAGGTTTCTATAGCGCAGGACACCTGAAGGAGAGACCCGTAAGGTTTCTATAGCGCAGGACACCTAAAGGAGAGACCCCTGAGGTTTCTATAGCGCAGGACAGCTGAAGAAGAGACCCGTGAGGTTTCTATAGCGCAGGACACCTGACGGAGAGACCCGTGAGGTTTCTATAGCGCAGGACACCTGAAGGAGAGACCCGTGAGGTTTCTATAGCGCAGGACAGCTGAAGAAGAGACCCGTGAGGTTTCTATAGCGCAGGACACCTGAAGGAGAGACCCGTAAGGTTTCTATAGCGCAGGACACCTAAAGGAGAGACCCCTGAGGTTTCTATAGCGCAGGACAGCTGAAGAAGAGACCCGTGAGGTTTCTATAGCGCAGGACACCTGAAGGAGAGACCCGTGAGGTTTCTATAGCGCAGGACACCTGAAGGAGAGACCCGTGAGGTTTCTATAGCGCAGGACAGCTGAAGAAGAGACCCGTGAGGTTTCTGTAGCGCAGGACACCTGAAGGAGAGACCCGTGAGGTTTCTATAGCGCAGGACACCTGAAGGAGAGAACCGTGAGGTTTCTATAGCGCAGGACAGCTGAAGGAGAGACCCGTGAGGTTTCTATAGCGCAGGACACCTGAAGGAGAGACCCGTGAGGTTTCTATAGCGCAGGACACCTGAAGGAGAGACCCGTGAGGTTTCTATAGCGCAGGTCACATGAGGAATAGAGCACAGATGTCATAGCATATATAAAGACATAATTGAAGGTGGTCAATGACTTAATCCCTGCTAGGATCTTTACTCAGTCCTGGATCTCTCTGCTGCATGTGACACTGTTGACCACTCTCTCCTCATACAAATGCTATAATCCCTAGGTCTAGAAGGCACTGTCCTATCCTGGTTCTCATCCTACCTATCTAATCGCTCTTTCAGTGTTAATTTCTCTGGATCCCCCTCTGCTTCGCTTCCTTTATCAGTTGGAGACCACAAGGCTCAGTTATTCTCTATCTACACCATTTCTCTGGGGAAACTAAAAAGCTCCTTTAGATTTCAGTATCATCTCTAAGCGATGATATCTATCCTCTCCTGATCTTTCACCATCTGTGTTGTCTCGCGTTACTGACTGTCTTTCTGTCATTTCATCTTGGATGCCTTCTCGCCAAATCAAACTCAATCTTTCAAAAAGAGAATTAATAATATTCCCACCCACCAAGAGAAGTTACCTACCTGACATCTCTATTTCTGTTGACAACACAACGATAAATCCCACCCCACAAGGTCGCTGCTTAGGTGTAATCCTTGACTCACAACTATCCTTTGTTCCCCACATTGACTCTATATCTAAATCATGTTATACACATCTAAAAAACATTTCTAGAATACGCACATATCTCACACCAGACGTTGTGTAAACTTTAACTCATGCACTCATCATCTTCCACATTGACTTTTGAAATTCCGTTCTTACTGGTCGCCCTTGAATCAGACTCTCACCCCTACGATCTATTTTGAATACACATCTCCTCACTTGTCTCATCTCTCCCACCTCGACACATCCGTTCTGCACAAGATCTGCCTCTCTCTTATACTCTCATCACATCCTCCCATTCCCGGGCTGCACCCACTTTGTGGAATTCCCTCCCTCGCACAGTAAGACGTTCCTCTGGTCTTCAAAACCTTCAAGCGTTCTCTGAAAACCACCTCTTCAGGCAGCTTACCAAATTCCAGAGTCCTCTTCTTGTCACCCCAGGTGTATTCTACCCTATCCCCCACCCCCAGACTGTATAATAAATATATAATTTAGCACAGGTGTTGAACATCTGAGCCTCTGTACCCTGGGTGGTCTTACATGGATTTATTTGGGTCACACACTATTGTCCATGCGAAGCACCCTGCTTGTTACCTGGGCCCGTCGGAGGAGGGGGTCCGCAGGGAGAGGCCGTGTTGGGGCAGGTGGCCTGTCCTGAGCAGCAGCCTGGATGAAGAGAGCTGTGAGAATGATTGACAGCCATGCTGGGGGGCAGAGACCCCCGAAAGGATGCAAAGTTGGGGTGAGGAAATTAATGACAGATGGGTGTTTACAAAGAGGTGAAACATGCTCAGGGCATACAAAGCAGGGCATCATGCATTGCAAGGGCCACACTCTTACAGGGGCCACACCATTGCACCACCAACAGGGAGTGTGACTTCACCATACAAGGGCCACAATGTATAAATTATAAAGGGACCATAACATAAGAGTACCACACACCAGCCATGGGAACACCACTACACACCAACACCCATTACCTGGCAGCGTCTCAGCACTGGGTCAGGGGGAAGAGGCTTAGACGGTGGGTCGGGTGGAAGAGGCTTGGATGGTGGCTCCGGCCGGTCATAGCCCTGATAATCGGGCTGAGCAGGAGAAGCACAAAGATATTCCTCAGAGGAAGAGAAATGAGGAGCGCGGAAGGGTCACAGATTGTGGGGCGGGAGAAGCAGAAAGAGCGGAGGGGTCACGTAGGATGATGTAGTCAGAGAAAGATTGGTGTCCGGGAGAAAAGAGAGACGGACGAGGAAACCAGAGAGAGGAAGAGAAGAAGCAAGATAAGGAGGAAGGAATGTTATAAAGTAGGGGGTGGAGAGAAATGGGGGAAGATGATGCAGGGCGGAGTATTTAGATGGACAGAAATGGGCAGAAATAGGGGAGAAGAGCAGAGGAGGTAGGAAAGATGGAGGAGATAGAACGAGAAGGAACGTGGTAAGTGGATGTGGAGAGAAGAGAAAAATGAGATACTGTTAATATAAGAGGTTAGTCTCATGTTAAACTCAGGATGTACACATATAGAACATGCCAAGACACATGCAGTGGCAGCCAGGCTCTTAACATGACAGGGACCAGAGGCCGATCCTCGATATCTAAACCTGGAGGAGACACCTAATGTGTAGTGGTGGAAGTGTCCCAACATACAGACCCTTTACATACGACCGACCTGTCTACCTAGACGTATGCCACATGGTCACACCAGTCCATCTGCTCATACCTTCCTCATCCCCCGGCTACGTCCCCCATCCTCCGTCCAAGTCCCCCATCCACGTTCCCCGTCCAAGTTGCCCATCCCCGTCCTCCGTCCAAGTTGCTCATCCGCCGTCCACGTTCCCCATTCCCCGTCCCCCATTCCCCGTCCACGTTCCACATCTCGTCCTCCGTTTCCGTTCTATGTTCCCCAACCTCCGTGTACGTTCCCGTTCACCGTCCCCCGTCTACGTTCACCGTCCCCCGTCTACGTTCACCGTCCCCAGTCCACGTTCACCGTCCCCATTCCCCGTCCCCAGTCCACGTTCCCCGTCCCCAGTCCACGTTCCCCGTCCTCAGTCCACGTTCCCCGTCCTCAGTCCACGTTCTCCGTCCTAGTCCTCCATCCACGTTCCCCATCCCCATCCTCCGTCCACATTCCTTATCCCCGTCCATGTCCCCCCGCCTACGTTCCCCATCCACATTCCCCGTCCTCGTTTCCCGTCCCCAGTCCACGTTCCCCGTCCACCATCGCCCATCTACGTTCACCATCACCATCCCTGTCTACGTTCACCATCACCATCCTCGTCTACGTTCACCATCACCATCCCCGTCTACGTTCACCATCCCCGTCTACGTTCACCATCCATGTTCCCAGTCCCCCGTCCACGTACACCATCCCCAGGCCACGTTCCCCATCCCTGTCCACAGGCCACGTTCCCCATCCCCAGTCTACGTTCCCCGTCACCCATCTACATTCCCCACCCCCCGTCTATATTCCTGTAAGCTGTACTTAGGACCTTTCTCCTACATTCTCAGTACCTAATACATACATGTCCGGCTCTCACATTCCTCAATCCTTTGTTCTTTTTCCATCCATCCCCCCTGTCCCTCCATAATTCTTCCAGAGATAGACTCTAATGAGTAGTGCATATTCCAGACCATGATGTCTACTGCCCGGTTACCCCGGCCATGTATCAGCGTGTGCCAGTTCTTCCGTTGTATATGAACCACATGAGCTTCACCAGAGCTGCCCGTTCTCTCACCTGATGGCTGGCTGACATCACCTGCAGCTCCGTACTCTGCGTCCGGTGAGGTGGCGGTGGGCGCTGGGGGCGGGGCTGGTGGTTGCTTTGGGTCACTCTGTAAAAGGGCAGATACGAGATAAGTATATAGTACACACAATGGAGGGGTATACAGGGTGCTTATTGTGAGGGTACTGCCTGGATGACATAAGCTGCTGTGTATAGGACGAAATACTGGGGACGTATGTCTACGTTTACTGACCTGTACTGACATTTACTGCTCTTGTTGAAGAAGTTACCCAGTTTCTGCTGGATAAATCCCCTTTTCCGGTAACAGAAGAAGAGCAGTACGAGGAAGAGGAGGAAGAGCAGGATCGGGAGAACAGTGCTGGTGATTGTTCTACTGGCTGCATAGAATAAAACACACATATAACACGTCTGCCTGGCACGTATGACAAGACTCATGTTATAGAAACACGTCACATACTTACCGCGTTCCAGACCGATGGGCCCACTGTCTGTGCTGCCACCGCCCCCCGATCTTCCACAGTCTGGGGGGGCCCACCCGGGGTCACAATGACAATTATTGTTACTGTTACAAATCTGGAAATGGGAGAGGAAGAGATTGTGTAAAAACAGGGACTGATAAGAGGAGAAAAGAGGAACCGATAGTCACACAGGAGTGGGAGAGAGTATAGAGCGTGGGCCGAGAGAGGCAGCGCGGGCCGAGAGAGGCGGCCAGACAAAATAGACAGGCAGTGAACAGAGGGACAAGCAGACAGGAAGTGGGGAGTACATAGAGAGACGGACAGACAGAAGGTGGGGAGTACATAGAGAGACGGACAGACAGAAGGTGGGGAGTACATAGAGAGACGGACAGACAGAAGGTGGGGAGTACATAGAGAGACGGACAGACAGAAGGTGGGGAGTACATAGAGAGACGGACAGACAGAAGGTGGGGAGTGTATAGAAAGATGGACAGGAAGTGCGGAGTGGGGGAGGGTATAGAGAGATAGACAGACAGAAAGTGGTTTGTGAATAGAGAGGTGGAAAGGGGCAGAGTCTGGGCTCAGTAACAGGTCCAGGAAGCACATTGAGAAGGCGTCAGTAGAAGCAGGAGATATAGGGATAATTAGAGACCCCTCTCTCACCCCGTGGCCCCCACATTTGCTCCGGCAGGCTTCCACATTCAGCGCTGCTACATCTTGACACTGCTGATTGACACAGACCTAGGAGAACGGAGGCAGAAGGGGTCAGTGTATGTGATATATATGGAAATATATGGTGGGCACTGCTGTGTGACATATGTAAAGAGGGTGTACAGGATGGGGCTTAGGGCTGGGTGTATATAGCAGTAGGGGGTACATGTTGTGTACAGAATAGGGGTATATGGTTTGGGGTTTGTGTATACATGAGAGGAGTGTGGGGTACACGCTGAGTACAGGGTAGAGTTACCTTTCCTGCCCCACAGATGGTTCCCGTCTTCACCACAACCGGATCCCAAACATCATCCCCCAAATTGAAGTATGTGCCACGACAGGAGACCCGAGATCCATTCACGATGACACTGACGGTAACAATCTCTGCACTGGAGCCCAGCAGGGGGCGATCACTACCTCCCTGACACTGGATGGCACCACAAAGCACGTTCCTGCAAGAGAGATGGGCTATATCACATGGGAAGGGTTCTTTGCAGTAAGAGCAGTGCAGACAATGAATGTGAGGACCAATAAACATCATTCAGGGTATATGACCTAACAGAGCCAGTTACAAAGAAGAACAACTACTTTCTCTAATTCTAGGATAATAGTAACCCAGAGAGTAACGGTAATAATACTTGTGGAATGTAAGACACTAACTACATAGGACAGGTGGTATATAGAGGTGCAGGGGAGTGTGCAGGTACCTTGGTGCACAGGGCAGGTAAGTGCCATTTGCTCGCCGTCCACAGTTTCCAAATTTATCGCCCCTCATGTTCACTTTGGCAAAGCAGGAATCAGGCGCTGGCGACGATCCTGCGGAAATAGGACAATTACTAAGCGTGACCCCCAAAATCTGTCCATAATGACCTGATCCAAGCACCTGCGTGTGCTCGCTTCCCCTCTGTATACCCATCTCCCAGGACCTGTGTGTGCTCGCTTCCCCTCTGTATACCCATCTCCCAGGACCTGCGTGTGCTCGCTTCTCTTCTGTATACCCATCTGCCAGCACCTGCGTGTGCTCGCTTCTCTTCTGTATACCCATCTCCCAGGACCTGCGTGTGCTCGCTTCTCTTCTGTATACCCATCTCCCAGGACCTGTGTGTGCTCGCTTCCCCTCTGTATACCCATCTCCCAGGACCTGCGTGTGCTCGCTTCTCTTCTGTATACCCATCTGCCAGCACCTGCGTGTGCTCGCTTCTCTTCTGTATACCCATCTCCCAGGACCTGCGTGTGCTCGCTTCTCTTCTGTATACCCATCTCCCAGGACCTGTGTGTGCTCGCTTCCCCTCTGTATACCCATCTCCCAGCACCTGTGTGCGCTTCCTTCCCCTCTGCATACCCATCTCCCAGCACCTGTGTGCGCTCGCTTCTCTTCTGTATACCCATCTCCCAGGACCTGTGTGTGCTCGCTTCCCCTCTGTATACCCATCTCCCAGGACCTGTGTGTGCTCGCTTCCCCTCTGTATACCCATCTCCCAGCACTGTGTGTGCTCGCTTCCCCTCTGTATACCCATCTCCCAGCACCTGTGTGCGCTTCCTTCCCCTCTGCATACCCATCTCCCAGCACCTGTGTGTGCTCGCTTCCCCTCTGTATACCCATCTCCAAGGACCTGTGTGCGCTCGCTTCCCCTCTGTATACCCATCTCCCAGCACCTGTGTGTGCTCGCTTCTCTTCTGTATACCCATCTCCCAGCACCTGTGTGCGCTCGCTTCCCCTCTGTATACCCATCTCCCAGCACCTGTGTGCGCTCGCTTCTCTTCTGTATACCCATCTCCCAGGACCTGTGTGTGCTCGCTTCCCCTCTGTATACCCATCTCCCAGCACCTGTGTGTGCTCGCTTCCCCTCTGTATACCTATCTCCTAGGACCTGTGTGTGCTCACTTCTCTTCTGTATACCCATCTCCCAGCACCTGCGTGTGCTCACTTCCCCTCTGTATACCCATCTCCCAGCACCTGTGTGTGCTCGCTTCCCCTCTGTATACCCATCTCCCAGGACCTGTGTGAGCTCGCTTCCCCTCTGTATACCCATCTCTCAGGACCTGTGTGTGCTCGCTTCCCCTCTATATACCCATCTCCCAGCACCTGTGTGTGCTCGCTTCCCCTCTGTATACCCATCTCCCAGGACCTGTGTGTGCTCGCTTCCCCTCTGTATACCCATCTCCCAGCACCTGTGTGTGCTCGCTTCTCTTCTGTATACCCATCTCCCAGCACCTGTGTGCGCTTCCTTCCCCTCTGCATACCCATCTCCCAGCACCTGTGTGTGCTCGCTTCCCCTCTGTACACCCATCTCCCAGGACCTGTGTGTGCTCGCTTCTCTTCTGTATACCCATCTCCCAGGACCTGCGTGTGCTCGCTTCCCCTCTGTATACCCATCTCCCAGGACCTGTGTGTGCTCGCTTCTCTTCTGTATACCCATCTCCCAGGACCTGTGTGTGCTCGCTTCCCCTCTGTATACCCATCTCCCAGGACCTGAGTGCGCTCGCATCCCCTCTGTATACCCATCTCCCAGGACCTGTGTGTGCTCGCTTCTCTTCTGTATACCCATCTCCCAGGACCTGCGTGTGCTCGCTTCCCCTCTGTATACCCATCTCCCAGGACCTGTGTGTGCTCGCTTCCCCTCTGTACACCTATCTCCCAGGACCTGCGTGTGCTCGCTTCTCTTCTGTATACCCATCTCCCAGGACCTGCGTGTGCTCGCTTCCCCTCTGTACACCCATCTCCCAGGACCTGTGTGTGCTCGCTTCTCTTCTGTATACCCATCTCCCAGGACCTGCGTGTGCTTGCTTCCCCTCTGTACACCCATCTCCCAGGACCTGTGTGTGCTCGCTTCTCTTCTGTATACCCATCTCCCAGGACCTGCGTGTGCTCGCTTCCCCTCTGTACACCCATCTCCCAGGACCTGTGTGTGCTCGCTTCTCTTCTGTATACCCATCTCCCAGGACCTGTGTGTGCGCGCTTCTCTTCTGTACACCCATCTCCCAGCACCTGTGTGCGCTCGCTTCCCCTCTGTATACCCATCTCCCAGCACCTGTGTGTGCTCGCTTCCCCTCTGTATACCCATCTCTCAGCACCTGTGTGTGCTCACTTCCCCTCTGTATACCTATCTCCTAGGACCTGTGTGTGCTCGCTTCTCTTCTGTATACCCATCTCCCAGCACCTGCGTGTGCTCGCTTCCCCTCTGTATACCCATCTCCCAGCACCTGTGTGTGCTCGCTTCCCCTCTGTATACCCATCTCCCAGGACCTGTGTGAGCTCGCTTCCCCTCTGTATACCCATCTCCCAGGACCTGTGTGAGCTCGCTTCCCCTCTGTATACCCATCTCTCAGCACCTGTGTGTGCTCGCTTCCCCTCTGTATACCCATCTCCCAGCACCTGTGTGTGCTCGCTTCCCCTCTGTATACCCATCTCCCAGGACCTGTGTGTGCTCGCTTCCCCTCTGTATACCCATCTCCCAGGACCTGTGTGTGCGTGCTTATGTATATAGCCCATGTGTGTGTACTTGTGTCCCCTCTGCTACTTTGTGTATCCTTGTTCCTACCCCCAGTCTGTATCTTCTGTACAATATACCCCTATAGACTACCTTACCAGGACCCCAGAGGTTCCAGCACTGGCTCTGAAGAGTTTGACATTGGCCTTGGTAACAGTGAGCTTCTCCTCTCCCACAGGGCTCTCCATTCTGAAAGTATACATTCGGGGGGCAGTGAGGGGACGTTCCTGTGCAATATTCTGGCAGGTCACACTCCCCCAATGGCTCCCGGCACACGGTCCCTGAAGGTTTTATCTGTGGATGGCAGGGAGAGGACGGTAATCACTGCAGAAAGAACACTTACATCAATATAACATGTAAACAGAAAGTGAACTTACCGTACACTGGTCACAACACAGATCACCCGTGGCACACTCAGCCCCCGACACCAGCTGGCATGTGCTGGCATTACAGCACGGATCTGTGCAATCCTACAGGCAGAAGGAAGGACCGTGAGACGGATGTACCATGCAGGAGAAGACACAGAAGTATATACTGATGGCAGCGTAGCCAGTTGTGTAACTACCACCACGGCAGGGGGGTGAGGCCACTACAGGGTCCGGCGGTAAGGGGTGGGGGGCCTGGCCACACAATGTTTGATGGCAGATCCACAATGGTATTTATACAGCAAACAAGAAATCACCAACATCAAACTCAACAGAAGAACATGTACATATATGATCAACCGAACCTCCGATGACACCGGAGGCCACAGTTGGCCGTTTCCTGTTGTAGATAAGGCGCAATCTGCTGTGGGGCGTCTCTTTGGTTACCCGCGGCAGGGGAAAATAACATTACATGCCACTCTTTTGCAGTATACTAAATTAGACTTTTCAGAAATAACGGAGAAATGGTGCCAGAAGTGGAAACAGACTCCTATTATGTCAAAATGACCTTGACTAATATTAGAAAAAGAAGACATAGGGATGGATTGTGTGAAAGATGTGGTATAGAAAAGGTCACCTCAGTTTACATGCTGCGGGACTATAGGGATAATTATATTTCTGGAGAAGTTTATACTATTATGTAAAATGTGATCACTACCTGCGTTAGACTGACATGGGTGACGGAACTGGGAGAACTCAGCTAATCGACACTCTTTTAGACCAGGAAAGAGTGATATAAGAGACGGCAGGGATTGGGGGACTGTGATAAGAGACCCTCTCACCTGGGTCAGGCCGCAGTCACACTGTTCTCCCTTCTCCACCAGCAGGTTCCCACAGATGGGCTTCCCAAACACACTGCCCGGCTCTGGGACATCAAACAGGCACATTCCTCCCCCTTGCTGAAGACTCGAGGTGAGGTCAGCGACACTGCACGTACTAAACTCCAACCCCGGCATGAACCTGGCATAGATATACAGAGTTATGTATATACACACAAATATAGATACATACTGTAGGAAATATATATATATGGTTTTGTTTCAAAATATTGCCTTTTTGTCATAGCAGCTGGTACCATATATAATGTGGGATATACCGAGCGCGGGCCTATTTTTCTCTGGATTTGTTTCAAAATATTGCCTTTTTGTCATAGCAGCTGTCCATTAAGCCTATTTAAGGCACATTTGGGTGTGGCTCACAAGCCAGCCCTTGCTAGATGTAAACCCCTATACCTGGGAGGTGAGTGCATCTGATTTTAACTGCATTTTAATGGTGTTTAAAGCATATAGGTCAGTGTAAGACCTGCATATAATGAGGTTCCCTTGACGTTGGGATGCAGGCTTAAGTCTTTTGATCAAAATATGAACTAATACTAATACTAATGTTTTCATCTTGTTAGACACACATAGATATGCAGTGTGAAGGATATGCGCTGACAACTGTCTTTTTGTTTTGTATGTGTAATTATATATATATATATATATATATATATATATATATATATATATATATATATATATACACACATACATACACATACATACACACACACACACACACACACATATATATATATACACATATATACACATACACACACACATACATAGAGTGTATAGATACATATGAGAGCCCTGTCTGTGTCACCCTATGTCAGTGGGAGGGGAAGACCCTGTGTCTCACAGCCCCCGTCTGTATCACCCTACAGTGGAAAGGGCAGACCCCACATCTCAGAGCTCCATCCTGTCTGTGTCACCCCCCTGTAGTGGGAGGAAACTCCTCATGAGTCGATTATAATAGGGGTTACTCACCCCGAAGACTGCTCCATTATCCACTGCTTCCCGATCTTCGGCTGCCCACATTTCCTGTCTACGGTGTCGTGGCTCAAACCCAGATTGTGCCCCAGTTCATGTGCCACGGTGGATGCCACCCCCAGGATACTCACGGAGTGGTCCTGCGGAGGGACAGAGGGTGTTTTATCAATCAGCCCAGGATCTATCGCTGTCACAGAGGATATAACCCGGCGAGAGGTCAAAGAGTTAATATGTAACTAAATGCTGGGCGTCTCACCCACATCACACACATTATTTTCTTTAAAAATAAATATCTAAGTGACTTAGGGTTAAAAAATAAAAAATTACAAAAAGCCTTCAAAGCTATTGTAATCACCTTTTAGCTCTACAATGCTGCTGAATCCGCCCTCTAATTTTCATACTAGAGACAATGATTTTCAGGTCATGTAAAATAAACTTCAGAAAAAAGGAAAATATTTTGTTCATATTTATTAGTGGTTGATAAGCTTGCAGTGCCTTGTCCAGGCCACAAGATGGCACCATAGCTCACACAAAGGAGGCATTTGGGGATATTATATAACAGGAAAATGGGGATTTTGCTGTACTCTATCTTTAGGATCAACCCTCTTTCTACCCCATATTATATAACTTTGTATCCCTATTTTTATGACAGTTCCTCATTTTCCGGTTTCTCCACTTTTATAGACCCGTTTAGTTATATTTAAACGTTATCTGTATGCGCACGTATCCACTCACCATGTTCACACCTCCAGACCGATCTGCCGTACAAATAGAATTCACTGTTGCCATGCCAACCGAGGAACCCTTAAATGTGACACCCCTAAAAAGACACAGAAGGGTTAGGAACAGCCGTATAGGAAATACACATAGTGCACCTAACCATGTACGTGTTCCACACCAGGACACATAAACATGCAACACTCACGTGAGGAGCTGTGCGTTGTCATGATGAATGCGAGGGAGCAGATCCTTCTCTCTCCAGGACAGGAATCTGTTCAGCGTCTCCGCGGGATCTGTACTGACCGGGATCTTGTCCTTCTGGTTCCAAACTTCTGCCATAACCAATACCACTCTGATGTTCAACACTCGGTAAAACTGGATAGAGGAAATAGAGTTACCTATGAGGAACATCACAATGAAATCTCACCCCGAGAGACCTTTCAGTGAGCAATCAGCCTTGGGGAAGAATCACAGAGAGCAATCGGCCTTGGGGAAGAATCACAGAGAGCAATCGGCCTTGGGGAAGAATCACAAAGAGCAATCGGCTTGGGGAAGAATCACAGAGAGCAATCGGCCTTGGGGAAGACTCACAGAGAGCAATCGGCCTTGGGGAAGAATCACAAAGAGCAATCGGCTTGGGGAAGAATCACAGAGAGCAATCGGCTTGGGGAAGAATCACAGAGAGCAATCGGCCTTGGGGAAGAATCACAGAGAGCAATCGGCCTTGGGGAAGAATCACAGAGAGCAATCGGCCTTGGGGAAGAATCACAGAGAGCAATCGGCCTTGGGGAAGAATCACAGAGAGCAATCGGCCTTGGGGAAGAATCACAGAGAGCAATCGGCCTTGGGGAAGAATCACAGAGAGCAATCAGCCTTGGGGAAGAATCACAAAGAGCAATCGGCTTGGGGAAGAATCACAGAGAGCAATCGGCCTTGGGGAAGACTCACAGAGAAGAATCAGCCTTGAGGAAGACTCAAAGAGAAGAATCGGCCTTGAGGAAGAATCACAGAGAAAAATCGGCTTTGAGGAAGACTCACAGAGAAGAATCAGCCTTGAGGAAGACTCACAGAGAAGAATCAGCCTTGAGGAAGACTCACAGAGAAGAATCAGCCTTGAGGAAGACTCACAGAGAAGAATCAGCCTTGAGGAAGAATCACAGAGAAGAATCGGCCTTGAGGAAGACTCACAGAGAAGAATCAGCCTTGAGGAAGACTCACAGAGAAGAATCAGCCTTGAGGAAGACTCACAGAGAAGAATCGGCCTTGAGGAAGAATCACTGAGAAGAATCGGCCTTGAGGAACTCCCAGAACCCTGAGAAACCTCCTATAGAAGAAACACCTCTAAGGACCCTACCAGTGAAGAATCATCCGAAGAACCCCTGAGCAACCACCCAAAGGAGAAACACCACTGAGGAACCTCCCAAAGATGAATTCAGCTGAGGAACCTGTCACAGATGTTTTAGCCTGAGGAACCTCCCAAAGAAAATCATCCTCAACATACTATCCCGGCAACTCTTCCACAAGGACATCATCCAATGAACCTTCCACAGAGGAGTAATGAACAAGAAGCTGCCATCATAGACCTCACCCTTGCTGAACTTCCCACATGGAATGGAGAAGAGTGATTGGGGCATTGTTTAATTACGTCAGGTAACGTCACAAGGCTGGATGCATTTTACAAGCAGCCTGACGAAGATTCACCAGATACTGACCGCGTCCACCTTGTTGGCGATCTCTAGCATCCTCAGGTGCAGCTCCTTCAGGTCTCTGTGAAGCATCTGGTACTGGAAATTGGAAAATAAAAAATGAATACACAGTAACACAATCATTAGATACGTGTCCGCACTGTCATCACACTGACCTCACTATTATCTGCCACCATCGCAAGCTCTACGTACTTCATCTCACTTGTCACGTCCCTCCTCACCTAGAGGACAGACACAGAGATATAACCACAGTCCTTCTGAGACCGCTCCTCCATACATGTGTTCCAGAACCCCACTTCCCTTCACGTATGCTCAGGAGCCATCCGTGATGGTATACCGCATGAGGGTTCCCCGTTAGGTAATTTCTCACCCGCTGAAAATCCGCCTGTTGTGGGAGTGATCGCTCCTCTTGTGTATAGTTGGGGTCTTCTGAACTAAGCAGCATCCTTCCCTTCCTGTGATTCACAGACATATTGTGCCCCGTGTCCTGCGTCTCACACGTCACGTTCTGGCTGTCCTCGATCTGCCGAAGTATGTGCTTGTAGGACGGGTCTCCTGGAACTGGTTCAATGCTGTACTGGTGCTCCGGAGCCAAAATGATTGTCCCCCTTTTACAGAGAAGGTGATAAGAATACCAGTAATGGCCACAGGAACAGAGGGTAACATCTATATCAGTAAACACCATTTACCACATCACAAGGTTAAATATGTTCACTAAATATGGTGCGACGACACGGAAGAGTTCCTCTGTGCTGGGATCTAACGTTAGTGAGGGTTCATAGTCACACACAGGAAGCTCAGTGTATGCCGGCACCACACACAGCACGTATATTATATATATAGTTTATATATCTCTGAGTGTCTACAGGATTATTATGAGAACAGCCATCTCAAGGACACACCCTGAAGCTCAGGACGCTGACACAAGACAAGTCTGGGCTAGTATGATACATAGGTCACGTTAAATGGGGTTCAGAAGGGCCTGGCTCTCGGCTATTCCAGACGGAGCCACGGGTGGGTCGGGCTCTCGGCTATTCCGGACGGAGCCTCGGGTGGGCCGGGCTCTCGGGTAATCCGGACGGAGCCACGGGTGGGCCGGGCTCTCGGGTAATCCGGACGGAGCCTCGGGTGGGCCGGGCTCTCGGGTAATCCGGACGGAGCCTCGGGTGGGCCGGGCTCTCGGGTAATCCGGACGGAGCCACGGGTGGGTCGGGCTCTCGGGTAATCCGGACGGAGCCTCGGGTGGGCCGAGCTCTCGGGTAATCCGGATGGAGCCTCGGGTGGGCCGGGCTCTTGGGTAATCCGGACAGAGCCTCGGGTGGGCCGGGCTCTCGGGTAATCCGGACAGAGCCTCGGGTGGGCCGGGCTCTCGGGTAACCTGGAAGGTGTGTCGGGCTCTCGGGTATTCCGGACGGAGCCTCGGGTGGGTCGGGCTCTCGGGTAATCCGGACGGAGCCTCGGGTGGGCCGGGCTCTCGGGTAATCCGGACAGAGCCTCGGGTGGGCCGGGCTCTCGGGTAACCTGGAAGGTGTGTCGGGCTCTCGGGTAACCTGGAAGGGGTCTCAGGTGGGCTGTAGACCCCCCAGCCCTGTAAATGTCGTGTAATAGAGAATAAGGAATAAATAGGTAGATACTGTGATAATCTGACTTCCCAGAATACCTGAGTCCTGAGCACAGACTGAGGCTGCTCCAGGGGCCCCGGGGTCCCAGCACTCTCCCATGATAGTAACAGTTCACCTGTAATAAGAGGAGACAATATTATAACTCCTGTAATAATTACCTGAAGGGTGGTACTCCTATACAGCAAGTACCCACAAACCAGCACATGAAATACAGCAATGAGAACATAAGGGAGATAACTAGATTTTAATCATCCGGCCTGGAATCACTACTATAAATCTCCCAGCAGGGGGCGACGTAGCATCACTACGGAGTAACATACCAGCTCTGAGACGTGATTGGTCCGCCGGGTCCCATCAGGAAGGTAATAGGTTAAAGTGTGAGAGTCTGGCAGCAGAAGTCTGAAAGAGAGGGGGCAGGAAGGGGTTAAACCACCGAAATATCCTCACAAGTGGCATCATCACCCTCTCCGACATGAGTGACCCTCTAGAATCTGTTCCCTCACCCAAATTTGATGCTCACTACACCCTGGATTGGGAGGGGTCCGCACACTGACACCCCATACAGCAAAGTGCGACTCCCCGGCTGTGGAGGAAGTCCTGGTGATACCAGTGCCAGTGATACATCGGTGCCCGGGCACTGCCCACGTACTAAGGGGTGCCCCCTGATTGTACTATTCAATGACTGTAATCTCTGAGCGTGGCGGCCATCACTAGTGGGTAAGGAAGGAACGGGAGCGTTCTGTCCTGTGGGTCTAAGCACATCACGTTCCCTTTCAATTCCCATGTGCCCCCTCCTCCCTGACAACATTCCTATCCCACCCCTCCTCCTCTAAGGGCGAGAGGAAACCCTGCAAGCTTCCGCACACAATGTAAATAAAAGATGTCTAACACCCCTCATTGTGTCCGGATACCTCCCATCCTGTGCTGCCCGTCTAGTGCCAAGCTCAGCGCCTTCACTGGCACCTCCTAATGCCCCCTCTGCGATGTGCCGTGCACATCACACACCGTTGCCCACTCTGCCCCTCTGCAATGTGCACATCACACACTGTTGCCCACTTTACACTGCTCTCTGTACACCAAACAGGGTCGGATACATCATACACTGCGCTCTGTACACCAGGCAGGGTCGGATACATCATACACTGCGCCCTGTACGCCAGGCAGGGTCGGATACATCATACACTGCGTCCTGTACGCCAGGCAGGGTCGGATACATCATACACTGCGCCCTGTACGCCAGGCAGGGTCGGATACATCATACACTGCGTCCTGTACGCCAGGCAGGGTCGGATACACCATACACTGCGCTCTGTACGCCAGGCAGGGTCGGATACACCATACACTGCGCCCTGTACGCCAGGCAGGGTCGGATACACCATACACTGCGCCCTGTACGCCAGGCAGGGTCGGATACATCATACACTGCGCCCTGTACGCCAGGCAGGGTCGGATACGTCATACACTGCGCCCTGTACGCCAGGCAGGGTCGGATACGTCTACACTGCGCCCTGTACGCCAGGCAGGGTCGGATACGTCATACACTGCGCCCTGTACGCCAGGCAGGGTCGAATACGTCATACACTGCGCCCTGTACGCCAGACAGGGTCGGATACACCATACACTGCGCACTGTACACTAGACGGAGTCGGATACATCATACACTGCGCCCTGTACGCCAGGCAGGGTCGGATACATCATACACTGCGCCCTGTACGCCAGGCAGGGTCGGATACGTCATACACTGCGCCCTGTACGCCAGGCAGGGTCGGATACGTCATACACAGCGCCCTGTACGCCAGACAGGGTCGGATACGTCATACACAGCTCCCTGTACGCCAGACAGGGTCGGATACGTCATACACTGCTCCCTGTACACCAGACAGGGTCGGATACACCATACACTGCGCACTGTACACTAGACGGAGTCGGATACATCATACACTGCGCCCTGTACGCCAGGCAGGGTCGGATACATCATACACTGCGCCCTGTAAGCCAGGTAGGGTCGGATACATCATACACTGCGCCCTGTACGCCAGGATGGGTCGGATACACCATACACTGCTCCTTTTACGCCAGGCAGGGTCGGATACATCTGTTATACTCACCGGTTGTGCTGCAGTCCCATCTGGAATACGTTCCGTCCTATCTGCAGAGAGAGCTGTAGCCGGCTGGGGAGACCCTGTAGGAGGAGGAGAGCAGGGTCAGGTGGGAGATACCGGTCTATTAATGGTCGGATACATCTCCTCCTGTGCCCGTTACACTAGAGGTGGCTCCGACAGTCCACGTTTTCATTATTACTAGAATTAAATCCACTTCACAAACATAGGACGACACAGAATTAGTAACCAAACAATTATCACACCTTACGACAGGGGTCCGGGGGGGTGAAGGAAAAGGATACAGCAGTCATAATAATCCTGCTCCCCCCATGACCTCTACGACTTGTAACAGAACCTTTAATCACAGAAAGTATGTATTACCCTTCCTATATCACTTCCACCGAGGGAGAGGAGGAAACAGGGAGATCCTGAGATACATCTACATGTTAACCCGTTGTGTACAGGACCCTGCGGAGACCTGTGAGGTTTCTAGGGCGCAGGGCACACGAAGGGGAGACCTGTGAGGTTTCTAGAATGCCGGACACACAAAGGGGAGACCTGTGAGGTTTCTAGGGCGCAGGGCACACGAAGGGGAGACCTGTGAGGTTTCTAGGGCGCAGGGCACACGAAGGGGAGACCTGTGAGGTTTCTAGAGAGCCGGACACACGAAGGGGAGACCTGTGAGGTTTCTAGAGTGCTGGACACATGAAGAAGAGACCTGTGAGGTTTATATAGTGCTGGACACATGAAGAAGAGACCTGGGAGGTTTATATAGTGCTGGACACATGAAGAAGAGACCTGTGAGGTTTATATAGTGCTGGACACATGAAGAGACCTGTGAGGTTTATATAGTGCTGGACACATGAAGAAGAGACCTGTGAGGTTTATATAGCGCTGGACACATGAAGAAGAGACCTGTGAGGTTTATATAGCGCTGGACACATGAAGAAGAGACCTGTGAGGTTTATATAGCGCTGGACACATGAAGAAGAGACCTGTGAGGTTTATATAGCGCTGGACACATGAAGAAGAGACCTGTGAGGTTTATAGAGTGCTGGACACATGAAGAGGAGACCTGTGAGGTTTATATACTGCCGGACACATGAAGAGGTGACCTGTGAGGTTTATATACTGCCGGACACTAGACGTGTCAGTCTGAGGGGTGTATGCTGTATTAGACAGGGCTATCTGCGGATCTGGGTGTGGAAGTTACATGCAGAGTGTTAAGCAGCTGGAGTGCACATTAAACACCAAGAATTAGGAAGTGAGGGGTGGGTGTACCCCTCCTCCCACCATTATTGTTCCAAGGTGCAGGAGGAAGGAACCCTCCCTATGAGGTCAGGCCGTGCTGACATGCTTGTAAAGCCCCTGATCGCTGCGGGAGGAAGTGTCTCACTCCTTCCAGAATGCAGCAGTGATGTAATCCTGGCAGAGCGCCGGGCGAGGGAAGGGTTAATCAGTGCACCTGCCCTGTGTACACCTGGGGGACAAAGTGGTACAACTGGTAACAGCTGCCCCGCCCTGCAAGGTATCAGCCTATCGGCACGTTGTCCTCCCACAGGCGAGGCCCAGACAGGTAAATAGACAGGAAGATCTATCACTACGAGCTCGCCCTATAGTGACGCAGGATAGAGAGCAGACAGTATGTCAGACATATTTATACATCGAGATGTCCCCCCTATCTCATAATTATTATAATCAATTACTAAGAATACATTGAGCGGTGTCTTGGTGAAGAATAAAAGGTTTTATTCAATAACATGGTCGTAGGTTGGGTGGAAGTGACGCTAAAAAATTTTGGATTCCTCCAAACGCAATCATTCCAGATTATCCAGAATAACGGAGAAACATTTCATATATCTCAGCTCCAATTTTACATCTATTATAACAGATACCGGCCGGGGTCCTACCTGAACGGCTTCCTCGGGGGTGACTCTGTGTCCGTCAAGGCTCAGTTGTGGAACCACTTCTAAGTATGGGGTGTGCTTCACGACGGGTAGATCCGTGTCTGAAAATAATAATAATATATAATGATATATTCAATGTGTTTTCATTCACAATGGTTTACTTTGTGTCTCTGGAAAACATGGTGCAGTATAGAGCTGTACAGAGTATCACACGGCAACCCCTGACCTCCATCTCCCTAACTTGTCGATAATATTTATTATGTATATATATCTATCTATCTATAAGCTGTAACGTTGACCGACATTCTGGCTTCCTGCCGAGTTACTTCCTGACTCCGTCTTTACACCGGACATGAAGAGGTTAACATTCCTGAATGAGCGCTGGAGTGGCTCATCTCCCAAATAACTCCGCTACAGCCCCCCCTCTTACTCTCATTCACATCTGGAGGAGGGGCAGAAGGCCAAGTCGGGTCCCACCCTCTGTTCCTCACACACATGGTCCATCTCATGGAAACATTTCCAGATGACGAGACGCTTCTTTCTCCTTGAACTTTGGAGCTGTCTGCAATCATCGGACACCCCAATTCCCACCCGCCCCGTGGACACGGTCTGGATCTTCTGATCCAAAATTCTTAGTGGCAGAGAAAATGTTCCTTGAACTCTTGAACTGTCAGCATAGAACAAGCATCCAACTTCCACGTTCCCTGTGGATCTGGTCTGTGTGTTCTGTCAATAAAACCAGGTGTATAATTCTATGACGTTACCTGCGTTCAGGTAGAGAACATCCAACGTGCCCTCCTCTATGGGTACGAGACGTGTCTTCTGGCCATAAAGCCTGTTCTATAGTCCTATGACCTGCGTTCAGAAGAGAACATCCAACAAGTCCTCCTCTATGGGTATGAGACGTGTCTTCTGGCCATCAAACCCGTTCTATAGTCCTATGACCTGGGTTCAGAAGAGAACATCCAACGTGTCCTCCTCTATGGGTATGAGACGTGTCTTCTGGCCATCAAACCTGTTCTATAGTCCTATGACCTGGGTTCAGAAGAGAACATCCAACGTGTCCTCCTCTATGGGTATGAGACGTGTCTTCTGACCATAAAGCATGTTCTATAGTCCTATGACCTGGGTTCAGGTAGAGAACATCCAACGTTCCCTCCTCTATGGGTACGAGATGTGTCTTCTGGCCATAAAGCATGTTCTATAGTCCTGTGACCTGCGTTCAGGTAGAGAACATCCAACGTTCCCTCCTCTATGGGTACGAGATGTGTCTTCTGACAATAAAGCATGTTCTATAGTCCTATGACCTGGGTTCAGGTAGAGAACATCCAACGTGTCCTTCTCTATGGGTACGAGATGTGTCTTCTGGCCATAAAGCCTGTTCTATAGTCCTATGACCTGGGTTCAGGTAGAGAACATCCAACGTTCCCTCCTCTATGGGTACGAGACGTGTCTTCTGGCCATAAAGCATGTTCTATAGTCCTGTGACCTACGTTCAGGTAGAGAACATCCAACGTGTCCTTCTCTATGGGTACGAGACGTGTCTTCTGCCCATAAAGCCTGTTCTATAGTCCTATGACCTGCGTTCAGGTAGAGAACATCCAACGTTCCCTCCTCTATGGGTACGAGATGTGTCTTCTGACCATAAAGCATGTTCTATAGTCCTATGACCTGCGTTCAGGTAGAGAACATCCAACGTTCCCTCCTCTATGGGTACGAGATGTGTCTTCTGACCATAAAGCATGTTCTATAGTCCTGTGACCTACGTTCAGGTAGAGAACATCCAACGTTCCCTCCTCTATGGGTACGAGATGTGTCTTCTGACCATAAAGCATGTTCTATAGTCCTATGACCTGCGTTCAGGTAGAGAACATCCAACGTGTCCTTCTCTATGGGTACGAGACGTGCCTTCTGACCATAAATATATCAGCCAGCAAACTGTGCCCACAGATACCCCAAATAAACCCGCTCCTTGCCACAGCTCAGACAGCCTCCTATAGTAGAGGTCACATCTTGGTTTAGGCTCTAATGCAGTGTTTCCCAAACCCAGTCCTCAGGACCCCTAACAGGGCAGGTTTCCAGGTGACAGGGAAAATAACTATACCTGTGGATCTGTTACAATGTATCAGTCAGTAATGAGTACACCTGTACTAAAGCATGGAGATATGGAAAACCTGCCCTGTTGGAGGTCCTTGAGGACTGAGTTTGGGAAACACTGCTCTAATGTAACCACCAGAGGACAGGAAGTGAGAGCTTGGATCATGGAACAGAACCACGCGTCGGGCTCTAGATATGATCATATTAGTGTCCGGTTAATTCTGTCTGAAGAACAGAGCTGACTAAACCCACCAGGTTCACCTGGAGAATATACACATTATAATCACCAGAGAGAGTGCTGCCATCTAGTGGTCATGGTGAGGAACTGAAGCTGGCAAATCACAGTGGTTCTATACAGTACTGTGTTACCTATATAGTGTACTGCTCCCAAGAGCTCACACTCAGACACTCACACGCAGTCACTTACAGTACTACACATACTGACACTCAGACTGTCACATAGTAATACTCTCTGTCACACTCACACATAGACTACCACCTATAGTAATACTCTGTCACACTCACACTCAGCCTGTCATAATGTCAGACACTCACACTCAGTCACTTACAGTACTACACATACTGACACTCAGACTGTCACATAGTAATACTCTGTCACACTCACACATAGACTACCACCTATAGTAATACTCTGTCACACTCACACTCAGCCTGTCATAATGTCAGACACTTACACTCAGTCACTTACAGTACTACACATACTGACACTCTGCCTGTCACCTATACATACTGACACTCACACTCTGCCTGTCACCTATACATACTGACACTCACACTCTGCCTGTCACCTATACATACTGACACTCACACTCTGCCTGTCACCTATACATACTGACACTCACACTCTGCCTGTCACCTATACATACTGACACTCACACTCTGCCTGTCACCTATACATACTGACACTCACACTCTGCATGTCACCTATACATACTGACACTCACACTCTGCCTGTCACCTATACATACTGACACTCACATTTTGCCTGTCACCTATACATACTGACACTCACACTCTGCCTGTCACCTATACATACGGACACTCACACTCTGCCTGTCACCTATACATACGGACACTCACACTCTGCCTGTCACCTATACATACTGACACTCACACTCTGCCTGTCACCTATACATACTGACACTCACACTCAGCCTGTCACCTATACATACTGACACTCACACTCTGCCTGTCACCTATACATACTGACACTCACACTCAGCCTGTCACCTATACATACTGACACTCACACTCTGCCTGTCACCTATACATACTGACACTTACATTTTGCCTGTCACCTATACATACTGACACTCACACTCTGCCTGTCACCTATACATACTGACACTCACACTCTGCCTGTCACCTATACATACTGACACTCACACTCTGCCTGTCACCTATACATACTGACACTCACACTCTGCCGGTCACCTATACATACTGACACTCACACTCTGCCGGTCACCTATACATACTGACACTCACACTCTGCCTGTCACCTATACATACTGACACTCACACTCTGCCTGTCACCTATACATACTGACACTCACACTCTGCCTGTCACCTATACATACTGACACTCACATTTTGCCTGTCACCTATACATACTGACACTCACACTCTGCCTGTCACCTATACATACGGACACTCACACTCTGCCTGTCACCTATACATACTGACACTCACACTCTGCCTGTCACCTATACATACTGACACTCACACTCAGCCTGTCACCTATACATACTGACACTCACACTCTGCCTGTCACCTATACATACTGACACTTACATTTTGCCTGTCACCTATACATACTGACACTCACACTCTGCCTGTCACCTATACATACTGACACTCACACTCTGCCTGTCACCTATACATACTGACACTCACACTCTGCCTGTCACCTATACATACTGACACTCACACTCTGCCTGTCACCTATACATACTGACACTCACACTCTGCCTGTCACCTATACATACTGACACTCACATTTTGCCTGTCACCTATACATACTGACACTCACACTCTGCCTGTCACCTATACATACGGACACTCACACTCTGCCTGTCACCTATACATACTGACACTCACACTCTGCCTGTCACCTATACATACTGACACTCACACTCAGCCTGTCACCTATACATACTGACACTCACACTCTGCCTGTCACCTATACATACTGACACTCACACTCTGCCTGTCACCTATACATACTGACACTCACACTCAGCCTGTCACCTATACATACTGACACTCACACTCTGCCTGTCACCTATACATACTGACACTTACATTTTGCCTGTCACCTATACATACTGACACTCACACTCTGCCTGTCACCTATACATACTGACACTCACACTCTGCCTGTCACCTATACATACTGACACTCACACTCTGCCTGTCATACTGTCAGACACTCACACTCAGTCACTTACAGTACTACACATACTGACACTCTGCCTGTCACCTATACTGTCAGACACTCACACTCAGCCTGTCACCTATACATACTGACACTCACACTCTGCCTGTCACCTATACATACTGACACTCACACTCTGCCTGTCACCTATACATACTGACACTCACACTCTGCCTGTCACCTATACATACTGACACTCACACTCTGCCTGTCACCTATACATACTGACACTCACACTCTGCCTGTCACCTATACATACTGACACTCACACTCTGCCTGTCACCTATACATACTGACACTCACACTCTGCCTGTCATACTGTCAGACACTCACACTCAGTCACTTACAGTACTACACATACTGACACTCAGCCTGTCACCTATACATACCGACACTCACACTCTGCCTGTCACCTATACATACTGACACTCACACTCTGCCTGTCACCTATACATACTGACACTCACACTCTGCCTGTCACCTATACATACTGACACTCACACTCCCCCCGGTCACTCACCTGCCGCCCCTCCGGGGTCCCGGGCCGGGTGTCCCGCTGTCAGCCCGCACAGGAGCAGAAGCAGCCGGCAGGATCCGTCCCCCATCCTCCGCTACCCGGAGCCCGGCATGTGAGACTGAGAGCCGGCCAGGCCGGGACACTGCCCGGGGAGGGGGGAGGGGCCGGGAGAAGGGGGAGGGGCCTGGTGAGAGGGAGGGGCCGGGGAGGAGAAGAGTTACTGAAAGATATTAATATACACAGCACTGACTATATATATATCTATAATTTATATCAGCTTATTCTCCCTGACTCCTGACTATAACCTCCAGGCAGAATGTAAGGTGAATACAGAAGAGATTAGGGGTACAGGGGGGATTTGAGGGGGATACAGAAGAGATTAGGGGTACAGGGGGGATTTGAGGGGGATACAGAAGAGATTAGGGGTACAGGGGGGATTTGATGGGATACAGAAGAGATTAGGGGTACAGGGAGGATTTGATGGGATACAGAAGAGATTAGGGGTACAGGGGGGATTTGAGGGGGTACAGAAGAGATTAGGGGTACAGGGGGGATTTGATGGGATACAGAAGAGATTAGGGGTACAGGGGGGATTTGAGGGGGATACAGAAGAGATTAGGGGTACAGGGAGGATTTGATGGGATACAGAAGAGATTAGGGGTACAGGGAGGATTTGATGGGATACAGAAGAGATTAGGGGTACAGGGGGGGATTTGAGGTGAATACAGAAGAGATTAGGGGTACAGGGGGGATTTGAGGGGGATACAGAAGAGATTAGGGGTACAGGGGGGATTTGATGGGATAGAGAAGAGATTAGGGGTACAGGGAGGATTTGATGGGATACAGAAGAGATTAGGGGTACAGGGAGGATTTGATGGGATACAGAAGAGATTAGGGGTACAGGGGGGATTTGAGGGGGATACAGAAGAGATTAGGGGTACAGGGGGGATTTGATGGGATAGAGAAGAGATTAGGGGTACAGGGGGGATTTGAGGGGGATACAGAAGAGATTAGGGGTACAGGGAGGATTTGATGGGATACAGAAGAGATTAGGGGTACAGGGAGGATTTGATGGGATACAGAAGAGATTAGGGGTACAGGGAGGATTTGAGGGGGATACAGAAGAGATTAGGGGTTCAGGGAGGATTTGATGGGATACAGAAGAGATTAGGGGTACAGGGGGATTTGATGGGATAGAGAAGAGATTAGGGGTACAGGGAGGATTTGAGGGGGTACAGAAGAGATTAGGGGTACAGGGGGGATTTGATGGGATAGAGAAGAGATTAGAGGTACAGGGAGGATTTGATGGGATAGAGAAGAGATTAGGGGTACAGGGAGGATTTGAGGGGATACAGAAGAGATTAGAGGTACAGGGAGGATTTGATGGGATACAGAAGAGATTAGGGGTACAGGGAGGATTTGAGGGGGATACAGAAGAGATTAGGGGTTCAGGGAGGATTTGAGGGGGATACAGAAGAGATTAGGGGTTCAGGGAGGATTTGATGGGATACAGAAGAGATTAGGGGTACAGGGGGATTTGATGGGATAGAGAAGAGATTAGGGGTACAGGGAGGATTTGAGGGGATACAGAAGAGATTAGGGGTACAGGGGGGATTTGATGGGATAGAGAAGAGATTAGAGGTACAGGGAGGATTTGATGGGATAGAGAAGAGATTAGGGGTACAGGGAGGATTTGAGGGGATACAGAAGAGATTAGGGGTACAGGGGGGATTTGAGGGGGATACAGAAGAGATTAGGGGTACAGGGGGGATTTGAGGAGGATACAGAAGAGATTAGGGGTACAGGGAGGATTTGAGGGGGATACAGAAGAGATTAGAGGTACAGGGAGGATTTGATGGGATAGAGAAGAGAATAGGGGTACAGGGAGGATTTGATGGGATACAGAAGAGATTAGGGGTACAGGGAGGATTTGAGGGGGATACAGAAGAGATTAGAGGTACAGGGAGGATTTGATGGGATAGAGAAGAGAATAGGGGTACAGGGAGGATTTGATGGGATACAGAAGAGATTAGGGGTACAGGGGGGATTTGATGGGATAGAGAAGAGATTAGGGGTACAGGGAGGATTTGATAGGATACAGAAGAGATTAGGGGTACAGGGAGGATTTGATGGGATAGAGAAGAGATTAGGGGTACAGGGAGGATTTGATGGGATACAGAAGAGATTAGGGGTACAGAAAGGATTTGATGGGATACAGAAGAGATTAGGGGTACAGGGAGGATTTGAGGGAATACAGAAGAGATTAGGGGTACAGGGAGGATTTGAGGGGGTACAGAAGAGATTAGGGGTACAGGGGGGATTTGATGGGATAGAGAAGAGATTAGAGGTACAGGGAGGATTTGATGGGATAGAGAAGAGATTAGAGGTACAGGGAGGATTTGATGGGATAGAGAAGAGATTAGAGGTACAGGGAGGATTTGATGGGATAGAGAAGAGATTAGAGGTACAGGGAGGATTTGATGGGATACAGAAGAGATTAGGGGTACAGGGGGGATTTGATGGGATACAGAAGAGATTAGGGGTACAGGGAGGATTTGATGGGATACAGAAGAGATTAGGGGTACAGGGGGGATTTGAGGGGGTACAGAAGAGATTAGGGGTACAGGGGGGATTTGATGGGATACAGAAGAGATTAGGGGTACAGGGGGGATTTGAGGGGGATACAGAAGAGATTAGGGGTACAGGGAGGATTTGATGGGATACAGAAGAGATTAGGGGTACAGGGAGGATTTGATGGGATACAGAAGAGATTAGGGGTACAGGGGGGGATTTGAGGTGAATACAGAAGAGATTAGGGGTACAGGGGGGATTTGAGGGGGATACAGAAGAGATTAGGGGTACAGGGGGGATTTGATGGGATAGAGAAGAGATTAGGGGTACAGGGAGGATTTGATGGGATACAGAAGAGATTAGGGGTACAGGGAGGATTTGATGGGATACAGAAGAGATTAGGGGTACAGGGGGGATTTGAGGGGGATACAGAAGAGATTAGGGGTACAGGGGGGATTTGATGGGATAGAGAAGAGATTAGGGGTACAGGGGGGATTTGAGGGGGATACAGAAGAGATTAGGGGTACAGGGAGGATTTGATGGGATACAGAAGAGATTAGGGGTACAGGGAGGATTTGATGGGATACAGAAGAGATTAGGGGTACAGGGAGGATTTGAGGGGGATACAGAAGAGATTAGGGGTTCAGGGAGGATTTGATGGGATACAGAAGAGATTAGGGGTACAGGGGGATTTGATGGGATAGAGAAGAGATTAGGGGTACAGGGAGGATTTGAGGGGGTACAGAAGAGATTAGGGGTACAGGGGGGATTTGATGGGATAGAGAAGAGATTAGAGGTACAGGGAGGATTTGATGGGATAGAGAAGAGATTAGGGGTACAGGGAGGATTTGAGGGGATACAGAAGAGATTAGGGGTACAGGGGGGATTTGAGGGGGATACAGAAGAGATTAGGGGTACAGGGGGGATTTGAGGAGGATACAGAAGAGATTAGGGGTACAGGGAGGATTTGAGGGGGATACAGAAGAGATTAGAGGTACAGGGAGGATTTGATGGGATAGAGAAGAGAATAGGGGTACAGGGAGGATTTGATGGGATACAGAAGAGATTAGGGGTACAGGGGGGATTTGATGGGATAGAGAAGAGATTAGGGGTACAGGGAGGATTTGATAGGATACAGAAGAGATTAGGGGTACAGGGAGGATTTGATGGGATAGAGAAGAGATTAGGGGTACAGGGAGGATTTGATGGGATACAGAAGAGATTAGGGGTACAGAAAGGATTTGATGGGATACAGAAGAGATTAGGGGTACAGGGAGGATTTGAGGGAATACAGAAGAGATTAGGGGTACAGGGAGGATTTGAGGGGGTACAGAAGAGATTAGGGGTACAGGGGGGATTTGATGGGATAGAGAAGAGATTAGAGGTACAGGGAGGATTTGATGGGATAGAGAAGAGATTAGAGGTACAGGGAGGATTTGATGGGATAGAGAAGAGATTAGGGGTACAGGGAGGATTTGAGGGGATACAGAAGAGATTAGGGGTACAGGGGGGATTTGAGGGGGATACAGAAGAGATTAGGGGTACAGGGGGGATTTGAGGAGGATACAGAAGAGATTAGGGGTACAGGGAGGATTTGAGGGGGATACAGACGAGATTAGAGGTACAGGGAGGATTTGATGGGATAGAGAAGAGATTAGGGGTACAGGGAGGATTTGATGGGATACAGAAGAGATTAGGGGTACAGGGGGGATTTGATGGGATAGAGAAGAGATTAGGGGTACAGGGGGGATTTGATGGGATAGAGAAGAGATTAGGGGTACAGGGAGGATTTGAGGGGATACAGAAGAGATTAGGGGTACAGGGGGGATTTGAGGGGGATACAGAAGAGATTAGGGGTACAGGGAGGATTTGAGGGGGATACAGAAGAGATTAGAGGTACAGGGAGGATTTGATGGGATAGAGAAGAGATTAGGGGTACAGGGAGGATTTGATGGGATACAGAAGAGATTAGGGGTACAGGGGGGATTTGATGGGATAGAGAAGAGATTAGGGGTACAGGGAGGATTTAATGGGATAGAGAAGAGATTAGGGGTACAGGGAGGATTTGATGGGATAGAGAAGAGATTAGGGGTACAGGGAGGATTTGATGGGATACAGAAGAGATTAGGGGTACAGAAAGGATTTGATGGGATACAGAAGAGATTAGGGGTACAGGGAGGATTTGAGGGGATACAGAAGAGATTAGGGGTACAGGGAGGATTTGAGGGGGATAGAGAAGAGATTAGAGGTACAGGGAGGATTTGATGGGATAGAGAAGAGATTAGGGGTACAGGGTGGATTTGATGGGATAGAGAAGAGATTAGGGGTACAGGGAGGATTTGATGTGATACAGAAGAGATTAGGGGTACAGGGAGGTTTTGAGGGGGATACAGAAGAGATTAGGGGTACAGGGAGGATTTGAGGGGGATACAGAAGAGATTAGGTGTACAGGGAGGATTTGAGGGGGATACAGAAGAGATTAGGGGTACATAGAGGATTTGAGGGGGATACAGCAGAGATTAGGGGTACAGGGGAGGATTTGAGGGGGATACAGAAGAGATTAGGGGTACAGAAAGGATTTGATGGGATACAGAAGAGATTAGGGGTACAGGGAGGATTTGAGGGGATACAGAAGAGATTAGGGGTACAGGGAGGAATTGAGGAGGATACAGAAGAGATTAGGGGTACAGGGAGGATTTGATGGGATACAGAAGAGATTAGGGGTACAGGGAGGATTTGATGCGATAGAGAAGAGATTAGGGGTACAGGGAGGATTTGATGGGATACAGAAGAGATTAGGGCTACAGGGTGGATTTGATGGGATACAGAAGAGATTAGGGGTACAGGGAGGATTTGATGTGATAGAGAAGAGATTAGGGGTACAGGGAGGATTTGATGGGATACAGAAGAGATTAGGGCTACAGGGAGGATTTGATGGGATACAGAGGAGATTAGGGCTACAGGGGGGATTTGAGGGGGATAGAGAAGAGATTAGGGGTACAGGGAGGATTTGAGGGGGATAGAGAAGAGATTAGAGGTACAGGGAGGATTTGATGGGATAGAGAAGAGATTAGGGGTACAGGGAGGATTTGATGGGATACAGAAGAGATTAGGGGTACAGGGAGGATTTGAGGGGGATACAGAAGTGATTAGGGGTACAGGGAGGATTTGAGGGGGTACAGAAGAGATTAGGGGTACAGGGAGGTTTTGAGGGGGATACAGAAGAGATTAGGGGTACAGGGAGGATTTGATGGGATAGAGAAGAGATTAGGGGTACAGGGAGGATTTGATGGGATACAGAAGAGATTAGGGGTACAAGGAGGATTTGATGGGATACAGAAGAGATTAGGGGTAGAGGGAGGATTTGAGGGGGATACAGAAGAGATTAGGGGTACAGGGAGGATTTGATGGGATAGAGAAGAGATTAGGGGTACAGGGAGGTTTTGAGGGGGATACAGAAGAGATTAGGGGTACAGGGAGGATTTGATGGGATAGAGAAGAGATTAGGGGTACAGGGAGGATTTGATGGGATACAGAAGAGATTAGGGGTACAGGGAGGATTTGATGGGATAGAGAAGAGATTAGGGGTACAGGGAGGATTTGATGGGATACAGAAGAGATTAGGGGTACAGAAAGGATTTGATGGAATACAGAAGAGATTAGGGGTACAGGGAGGATTTGAGGGGATACAGAAGAGATTAGGGGTACAGGGAGGATTTGAGGGGGATAGAGAAGAGATTAGAGATACAGGGAGGATTTGATGGGATAGAGAAGAGATTAGGGGTACAGGGAGGATTTGATGGGATATAGAAGAGATTAGGGGTACAGGGAGGATTTGAGGGGGATATAGAAGAGATTAGGGGTACAGGGAGGATTTGATGTAATACAGAAGAGATTAGGGGTACAGGGAGGATTTGATGGGATACAGAAGAGATTAGGGGTACAGGGAGGATTTGATGGGATACAGAAGAGATTAGGGGTACAGGGAGGATTTAAGGGGGATAGAGAAGAGATTAGGGGTACAGGGAGGATTTGATGGGATACAGAAGAGATTAGGGGTACAGGGAGGATTTGATGGGATACAGAAGAGATTAGGGATACAGGGAGGATTTGAGGGGGATACAGAAGAGATTAGGGGTACAGGAAGGATTTGATGGGATACAGAAGAGATTAGGGGTACAGGGAGGATATAGAAGGGAACAACGCTGGCTGAGGGTAGAAGCTGGACACGGGGATCTCACATAACACAGAGGCCTGGCACACTCTCTGAGCTGTGTATCAATGTGTCAGTGTGTGTGTACAGGGGGAGTGTTACAGGGGTGTGAGAGGGGAGGACTAGGGGTGTATACATCTCCATTCACATACTCATCATGTATCTATCAGAGGAACGCAGGACAGATCTGTGACAGAATTCAGAAATATCCGACATTACCACATTTTTCTTCTCCTTTCATAACCTCCAAGTTATGTTATATGTCTGAGGTCTGCTGGGGTCCAGGAGGGGCAGTGCCATGTCATTATATATATATATATTTCTTGTATACAGACTGAGCTCTTGTGAGTAATAGAAATAGACTCCTGGGGAAGGCAATCAGTACTGGGGAGCATGTTTCCTGGGTGTATCTGTTACTGTGTCATTACTCTGTATAAGACATCTCTGTATAGTACTGACGCTCCATTACTCCATATAACACCACCATGTGCCAACTCCATCTACACAGTATTAATGTTCTGTATTACTCCTCCGTCTACCTAATGTAGTCCCTCCCTCTACTCCTAATACTCCACACAGGCTACTGCTGATATAACCCCTTCTAATTACTCCTATTACTCTTTATTACTACACCCTATAACGCCTCCTTTTACTCTCAATAATATCACCATGAATGCTCCTATTACTCAATATAACATCACTATTACTCCTGCATAGGACCCATATTTGTTATATTACCCCCAGACACTAACCCTCTATAACCCCTAACATCCACAGAAGGAGACATGGAGATTATTAGTAATATTTATTGCATGTTGTAGAGGTCGTCTCACTCCTCAAACCTGTCCTCGGCTTCACTTTCACCGTCATCGGTGATCAAGTCTATATCGTACAGCGTACAGGCAAAGCAGAATCTCTTCATGTCCCTCCAGCAGGGCTGGCAGTACACCGTGCCACAGCCTGGGGTGGGGCACATATAGGAGTCTTTGGTCTCGCTAGAGTTACACACAATGCAGAGCCGGCGAATTAAGTATTTCATCCAGGGACACTGGCGGTAAAGGGCACCCATCAAAGTCTTCCCCTGTTCAAAAAAAGAGAGTAAAGTAACTTTAGGAAGGAGGAGTGTGGTGGAGAGGGTAAAGTAACTGCAGGAAGGAGGAGTGTGGTGGAGAGGGTAAAGTAACTGCAGGAAGGTGGAGTGTGGTGGAGAGGGTAAAGTAACTGCAGGAAGGAGGAGTGTGGTGGAGAGGGTAAAGTAACTGCAGGAAGGTGGAGTGTGGTGGAGAGGGTAAAGTAACTGCAGGAAGGTGGAGTTTGGTGGAGAGGGTAAAGTAACTGCAGGAAGGTGGAGTGTGGTGGAGAGGGTAAAGTAACTGCAGGAAGGAGTAGTGTGGTGGAGAGGGTAAAGTAACTACAGGGAGGAGGAGTGTGGTGGAGAGGGTAAAGTAACTGCAGGAAGGAGGAGTGTGGAGGAGAGGGTAAAGTAACTGCAGGAAGGAGGAGTGTGGTGGAGAGGGTAAAGTAACTGCAGGAAGGAGGAGTGTGGTGGAGAGGGTAAAGTAACTGCAGGAAGGTGGAGTGTGGTGGAGAGAGTAAAGTAATTACAGGGTGGAGGAGTGTGGTGGAGAGGGTAAAGTAACTGCAGGAAGGTGGAGTGTGGTGGAGAGGGTAAAGTAACTGCAGGAAGGAGTAGTGTGGTGGAGAGGGTAAAGTAACTACAGGGAGGAGGAGTGTGGTGGAGAGGGTAAAGTAACTGCAGGAAGGAGGAGTGTGGAGGAGAGGGTAAAGTAACTGCAGGAAGGAGGAGTGTGGTGGAGAGGGTAAAGTAACTGCAGGAAGGAGGAGTGTGGTGGAGAGGGTAAAGTAACTGCAGGAAGGTGGAGTGTGGTGGAGAGGGTAAATTAACTGCAGGAAGGTGGAGTGTGGTGGAGAGGGTAAAGTAACTGCAGGAAGGTGGAGTGTGGTGGAGAGGGGAAAGTAACTGCAGGAAGGTGGAGTGTGGTGGAGAGGGTAAAGTAACTGCAGGAAGGAGGAGTGTGGAGGAGAGGGTAAAGTAACTGCAGGAAGGTGGAGTGTGGAGGAGAGGGTAAAGTAACTGCAGGAAGGTGGAGTGTGGTGGAGAGGGTAAAGTAACTGCAGGAAGGAGGAGTGTGGTGGAGAGGGTAAAGTAACTGCAGGAAGGTGGAGTGTGGTGGAGAGGGTAAAGTAATTACAGGGTGGAGGAGTGTGGTGGAGAGGGTAAAGTAACTGCAGGAAGGAGTAGTGTGGTGGAGAGGGTAAAGTAACTACAGGGAGGAGGAGTGTGGTGGAGAGGGTAAAGTAACTGCAGGAAGGAGGAGTGTGGTGGAAAGGGTAAAGTAACTGCAGGAAGGTGGAGTGTGGTGGAGAGGGTAAAGTAATTACAGGGAGGAGGAGTGTGGTGGAGAGGGTAAAGTAACTGCAGGAAGGAGGAGTGTGGTGGAGAGGGTAAAGTAACTGCAGGAAGGAGGAGTGTGGTGGAGAGGGTAAAGTAACTGCAGGAAGGTGGAGTGTGGTGGAGAGGGTAAATTAACTGCAGGAAGGTGGAGTGTGGTGGAGAGGGTAAAGTAACTGCAGGAAGGTGGAGTGTGGTGGAGAGGGTAAAGTAACTGCAGGAAGGAGTAGTGTGGTGGAAAGGGTAAAGTAACTGCAGGAAGGTGGAGTGTGGTGGAGAGGGTAAATTAACTGCAGGAAGGTGGAGTGTGGTGGAGAGGGTAAAGTAACTGCAGGAAGGTGGAGTGTGGTGGAGAGGGTAAAGTAACTGCAGGAAGGTGGAGTGTGGTGGAGAGGGTAAAGTAACTGCAGGAAGGTGGAGTGTGGTGGAGAGGGTAAAGTAACTGCAGGAAGGAGGAGTGTGGTGGAGAGGGTAAAGTAACTGCAGGAAGGTGGAGTGTGGTGGAGAGGGTAAATTAACTGCAGGAAGGTGGAGTGTGGTGGAGAGGGTAAAGTAACTGCAGGAAGGTGGAGTGTGGTGGAGAGGGGAAAGTAACTGCAGGAAGGTGGAGTGTGGTGGAGAGGGTAAAGTAACTGCAGGAAGGTGGAGTGTGGTGGAGAGGGTAAAGTAACTGCAGGAAGGTGGAGTGTGGTGGAGAGGGTAAAGTAACTGCAGGAAGGAGGAGTGTGGTGGAGAGGGTAAAGTAACTGCAGGAAGGAGGAGTGTGGTGGAGAGGGTAAAGTAACTGCAGGAAGGAGGAGTGTGGAGGAGAGGGTAAAGTAACTGCAGGAAGGAGGAGTGTGGTGGAGAGGGTAAAGTAACTGCAGGAAGGAGGAGTGTGGTGGAGAGGGTAAAGTAACTGCAGGAAGGAGGAGTGTGGTGGAGAGGGTAAAGTAACTACAGGGAGGAGGAGTGTGGTGGAGAGGGTAAAGTAACTGCAGGAAGGTGGAGTGTGGTGGAGAGAGTAAAGTAATTACAGGGTGGAGGAGTGTGGTGGAGAGGGTAAAGTAACTGCAGGAAGGTGGAGTGTGGTGATGAGGGTAAAGTAACTGCAGGAAGGAGTAGTGTGGTGGAGAGGGTAAAGTAACTACAGGGAGGAGGAGTGTGGTGGAGAGGGTAAAGTAACTGCAGGATGGGGGAGTGTGGAGGAGAGGGTAAAGTAACTGCAGGAAGGAGGAGTGTGGTGGAGAGGGTAAAGTAACTGCAGGAAGGAGGAGTGTGGTGGAGAGGGTAAAGTAACTGCAGGAAGGTGGAGTGTGGTGGAGAGGGTAAATTAACTGCAGGAAGGTGGAGTGTGGTGGAGAGGGTAAAGTAACTGCAGGAAGGTGAAGCGTGGTGGAGAGGGTAAAGTAACTGCAGGAAGGAGGAGTGTGGTGGAGAGGGTAAAGTAACTGCAGGAAGGTGGAGTGTGGTGGAGAGGGGAAAGTAACTGCAGGAAGGTGGAGTGTGGTGGAGAGGGTAAAGTAACTGCAGGAAGGTGGAGTGTGGTGGAGAGGGTAAAGTAACTGCAGGAAGGTGGAGTGTGGTGGAGAGGGTAAAGTAACTGCAGGAAGGAGGAGTGTGGTGGAGAGGGTAAAGTAACTGCAGGAAGGTGGAGTGTGGTGGAGAGGGTAAATTAACTGCAGGAAGGTGGAGTGTGGTGGAGAGGGTAAAGTAACTGCAGGAAGGTGGAGTGTGGTGGAGAGGGGAAAGTAACTGCAGGAAGGTGGAGTGTGGTGGAGAGGGTAAAGTAACTGCAGGAAGGTGGAGTGTGGTGGAGAGGGTAAAGTAACTGCAGGAAGGTGGAGTGTGGTGGAGAGGGTAAAGTAACTGCAGGAAGGTGGAGTGTGGTGGAGAGGGTAAAGTAACTGCAGGAAGGTGGAGTGTGGTGGAGAGGGTAAAGTAACTGCAGGAAGGTGGAGTGTGGTGGAGAGGGTAAAGTAACTGCAGGAAGGTGGAGTGTGGTGGAGAGGGTAAAGTAACTGCAGGAAGGTGGAGTGTGGTGGAGAGGGTAAAGTAACTGCAGGAAGGTGGAGTGTGGTGGAGAGGGTAAAGTAACTGCAGGAAGGTGGAGTGTGGTGGAGAGGGTAAAGTAACTGCAGGAAGGTGGAGTGTGGTGGAGAGGGTAAAGTAACTGCAGGAAGGTGGAGTGTGGTGGAGAGGGTAAAGTAACTGCAGGAAGGAGGAGTGTGGTGGAGAGGGTAAAGTAACTGCAGGAAGGTGGAGTGTGGTGGAGAGGGTAAAGTAACTGCAGGAAGGAGGAGTGTGGTGGAGAGAGTAAATTATTTGGAGGGTGGAGGAGAGTATAGCAATCAGTATTGAGGGTAAGGTCAGAGTTTAGAATTGGGGTACATTGTCTCCATCTCACCCGTTTCTCCTTAGTCCGACTTTTCCGTATGATTTGTTTCCGCTTCGAGTTGGCGTATGTTAATCTTGCCCTGAGCATCTTGTTATATAGGAAGAGTACTCTGCGCTTCTCCCTCTAAGGGAACAGGGAAACGATATACAGTATATAACGATGGACAGAGCACGTCTTACACCTGTCCTCAGGTTATATCTGTTTATTTACAAAATGTTACCTACGTACTCACCTCCGATTACCACATTTGTCAGGTAGTTGACTGTAAGTGTTCATGGTGCAAAATCGCTGTCCTTAGCTTTGCTCATAATAATACTTTAATAACTGAGCAGAGTAAATATACTGCCCCAATATACTTTTTCACAATGTTCTTGCTGGTCCTATTAGATCAGATTTTTTTGTGAAGTAAAATTAGGGTTGTCGAAACCCCTCCTCAGTTAGTGGAGGAGGGGCTTCGACACCCCGGCTGTTAATACATGAGAGAGAATGTCTGACAGTGGAAAGTTTTCGTCTCTCACATGTGTTTCAAGTGATTTATTTGACTTCCATTAAAAAAGCAGAACGCGTTAGGGTTACTCGATACTGTTTGGTACAACCAAGGCTCTTTTATACGATTTACCTTAGGGAAATAAAATGAGGCCACCACTCTTCGGAGACGGTAGATGTACACCTGTACGAAACAGAGTGACAGGAGACAAACGACGGGTAAGCAGGACCACAGGTAGTCGATGAAGGACATGCTGACTGGGTTTGGGAGGCACACTAGGAGGCAAGAGAGAGCACTGTAGTAAATTATGCCTTTGTGGTCAACTAATGAAAATGTCTCCAGATTTCTCTGCATTATGTTAGTGACCCATCCTTGGAAAGTGTGTTAAATTCACTTATTCAAGCAACCTGTTGGGTTTGCCTTTATTTAAATTGCCATTTTAAATATGGCCGGCAAAATCGCAGAAAATGGTCGATTTTACAAAACCGGAGTTTAATATTTCACCCATAAGGGTCTTGTGTAGTCGTGTGTATGGGATATTATGGCAGTTACGGAGATTGATAACTACGGCGAGCAAAAGTTTAAAATAAATGTTCAGTTTTGTTGGGGGACACGAATGCCCCCATCTGATGATCCCTTACTCTTGCAGTGGATATTTGTGCATTTACCGTTATTGGCGCTGAAGTCTAACTGACTGGATGATGTGTTGAGTGCACCAATCATATTTCGGAGAAGCTTAGCTGGTAAACCATCGCCCCCTACATATATCTCCAGCTGGTGATGACCTATAGAGAGAGAGAGAGATCACTTTACATATATAAGTAATGTGTAACAAGTCAGCTATCCTTATAGAAGGTCTACAGGCGGGATTACTGAAGAAATGCCAAAAGAAATATCACCCACAGCTCATGGGCATCTAAGTGTAAAACATGTATGGATGCACAGAGCTGTTCCAACAGAGCAGTATTATATAATGTAATATTTTGGCACAGAGCTCAGAGTATTATTACCACAATCGAGTGGTGTATGCCGTTAGCTCCTTCTAGTGGTTACGGCCCACACTCACTTGAGAAGACATAAGAGGTTTGGGAGTGCTTGCGGATGATATGAAAGATGTTGGAGAGGATCAGGTCGAACATGATGGACAGGATGAGAAGGATGAGGATGGGGATACACTGAAGAAATTCCACCAGCTGTAGAGGGGGCGAGAGGGGTCTATGGTCACTGTGACGTTCACATAGCAAGCCAGTCACACATCACCTGCTGGTGTAACGTACTCACCGAAATCTTCACCTCCGTCCCCTGACTGGCCAGCTTGTTCGGAAAGATAAAGTCATTCCTTTCGCCTCTTCGTAGTGGTAGTAAGAATCTTTTTTTCTGTAAATAGAGAGAAAATCAGTTTTAAGAAATCACTTCATCACTAAACTAGTGTCATCAACTGTCCTCTGTCTCCTGCCCCAAACCATTGCATAGTTGTGGATGGGGAACACTTGCCCAGAGACGTTTATATAGAAGTAGACGGTAGCACTTGTTGGTGCCTGCGTTCTCGTGCAAATACACGCTGATGATGCCGACGACTCCAGGGCTAACTAGCCACTTTGTGATTGGATGATAGTGGATTCACCTTGAAAGCTGGTAGGTGCTTTCTTCATTGCTCGTACATATATGATTATGTGAGCCTATGTTAGCATGAAATATTTCCCACTGTCATTCGTGTGCAAGAAGAAAGATTTTTTCTGTTGTATTATTGTTACGAGCCCACCGCCGCGACTCTCTTACCTATGGCGACCGGGACGTCACTTCCGCCCATGTCCCAGCCGTTGCCGGGGCAACGCATAGACGCTTCAGCGCTGCGTCCCGGCGGTGAGAAGCCGGGCGCATGCGCTCAACTATAATCGAACACCTATTGCCTAAGTAATCTGGGGCAAGGCTGAGGATAATCAGAGCCAGGCTCTGATTGGCTGGGCTTACTACTTAAGGCAATGAGGTCTGCTACCTCATTGCCGGTTATAGTTTCTGTTCCAGTCTGCTGACCTGCTCTGTGTCTTGTTCCTGTCTCTTGGATATCCTATTTGACTACCCGTATATGACCCCTTGCCTGGATTTGGACCCTGCCTGTGTATCTCGTGACCTTGACCTCTGGCTTGTATAGCGACCATCCTGTCTGCTTGTGACCCCTGACCCTGGCTTGTTATCGGATCTGCTATCTGCTGCCGGCCCTTGACCTCTGCTTGGATTCCACTCCGCTTGCCTGGGTTCTCCCCAGCCGGTACACACTTCACGACCCTCTGTCAGTCTGCGGCCCAGTCTGTCCCCACCATCAGGGGCTCCAGTGAACACCTGATTGGCAGAGTAGATTCCGGGTTGTGTTGTGCCGGCTGGAGGGGTTCCTAACATTATAACCGGCCCTCACGTTTCGGAGACGAAGTGGTATGGAAGAAAGCGGAACCAAATTGTCTCCTCTTCAAGCCCTGGCGGGTCATGTTGAGACCCTCTACCAAATGATCCGGGAACTGTCCCAGCGTTCGTCCTCCTCAGTCGAGGTCCCCCGGATTACACTGCCCATTTCTGGTTCAGTTGATGAACCCAAGTTAAATTTGCCGGACCGGTTCTCCGGAAATAGAGCCCTGAATTTTAAAGAAAGCTGCAAACTCTACTTTCGGCTGAAGCCTCGGTCCTCAGGTTCAGAACAGCAGAGAGTTGGAATTGTCATCTCCCTCCTGCAGGGTGACCCCCAGTCCTGGGCTTTCACCCTACCACAGTCGAGTCCTATTGTGCAATCGTTGGAAGCTTTCTTTAATGCATTGGGTCTCCTTTACGATGATCCAGATCGAGTTGCCTCGGCTGAGGCTCATCTACGGGCCTTAAAGCAAGGCCGGCGTTTGGCAGAAGAATACTGCGCTGAATTCCGCAGATGGTCGCCTGACAGCGAATGGAATGACCCACCGTTACGCAGCCAGTTTCGCTTAGGACTGTCAGAGGAGATTAAGGATTCACTTGTGCAGTATCCTTCACCCATTTCGCTGGAGAGCCTTATGCAACTCGCTATTAAAATTGACAGGAGGATCAAGGAGAGGAGGACAGAGAAAGAGGCGTCTTCTTGTTTGTCTGCCTTTATTCCAGATTCTTCTGTTGAGAAGCCTACCGAGTCAGGAGCGCTTCGCCTCTCTCCTGATGAAAGAGACAGAAGACGGTCACAAGGCCTATGCCTTTATTGTGGTAAGAAAGGCCATTTCTCCTGCTCTTGCCCTTCTAAACCTGAGAAAGAAGCATGTTGGGGAAATATCCACTTAAGCCTGCAAGTGGTTTCCCAAAAGAATGCTGTTCTGATCCCCACACAAATCACTGTTGGTTCCAGTTCTGTGGCCCTGTCGGCCTTCATTGATAGTGGAGCTGCAGGCAATTTCCTTGATATCGGGTTCGCCCGCTCCGCTGGGATTCCGCCTGTAAGGCTCAAATCTGCTATTACTGTCTGTGGCTTAGATGGGAATCCATTGCCTGGAGGCAAGATTGAATGGGAGACTCCGCTATTACATTTGAACATCGGAGCGCTTCATTCAGAGTCTATAACGTTCCTCCTTATTGACTGCCCAGCGGTTGCATTGGTCTTGGGCCATCCTTGGCTTTCTCGCCACAACCCTGTTGTGGATTGGGAGAAAGGAGACATTGTCCAGTGGAGCTCGTATTGTTCACAGTCCTGCTTGACGCTGCCTCTGCGTATGGCACAGGCTATTCCGGAGCAACTTCCCTCACAATACCACCACTTCTGGGAAGTGTTTTCCAAGAAAGCTGCGGATACGTTACCACCTCACCGTTACTTTGACTGCGCCATCGAGCTTATACCCGGTTCCAAGTTACCCAAGGGACGCCTGTATTCTCTCTCGGGACCCGAGACCAGGTCCATGCAAGATTATATTGAGGAGAATTTGGAAAAGGGCTTCATCAGGCCATCCAAATCTCCAGTAGGGGCTGGATGTTTTTTTGTGTCTAAAAAAGACGGAGGACTAAGACCCTGTATTGACTACAGAGGATTGAACTTCATCACAGTCAAAAACATCTATCCACTTTCTCTCATCTCCGTATTGTTCGACCAATTAAGAGGTGCCACTGTTTTCACCAAAGTCGATCTTCGAGGTGCATATAAGCTCATCCGGATCAGAGAAGGAGATGAGTGGAAGACGGCATTCAATACGCACTCTGGCCATTACGAGTATTTGGTCATGCCATTTGGTCTTAGCAATGCACCGGCAGTATTTCAGGACCTAATCAATGAGGTTCTTCGGGACTTCCTTGGTTGTTTCGTGGTCGTCTATTTAGATGATATCCTCATCTATTCTTTGTCCATACATCAGAATCACGTCAAACAAGTTCTACGAAGATTGCGGGAGAACCACCTTTATGCCAAGCTGGAAAAGTGTGAGTTCGAGGTGCAGAAAGTATCCTTTTTAGGTTACATAATCTCTTCTGAGGGATTCTCCATGGATCCAACTAAGGTTCAGGCTATTTTAGATTGGGTGCAACCAAACAACCTTAAGGCGGTGCAGAGGTTTCTGGGCTTCTCCAACTATTATAGAAGGTTCATTCATGGCTTTGCGGACATCAAGGCTCCCATTGTCGCCCTAACCCGTAAAGGAATGGATCCAACTAATTGGTCCCCCCAAGCAGTTGCCTCATTCGAAAACCTGAAAAAAGCCTTTGTCTCCGCTCAGGTCCTTAGACATCCGGATCCAGCTAAAACATTTGTTCTTGAGGTCGACGCCTCTGACGTTGGTGCTGGTGCCATACTATCACAGAAGGATCCTCATACTAATCGTCTACACCCATGTGCCTATTTCTCCCGTCAGTTCTCCTCAGCAGAAGCCAACTATGATGTCGGGAATAGAGAATTATTGGCAATCAAATGGGCCTTCGAGGAGTGGCGGCATTGGCTGGAAGGTGCTTCACATCAGATCTCTGTCATTACCGACCACAAGAACTTGCAATATATTCAATCGGCCAAACGTCTAAATCCCAGGCAGGCCCGTTGGTCTTTATTCTTTACCCGTTTCAATTTCCTTATCACCTATCACCGGGTTCCAAAAATGTCCGGGCAGATGCTCTGTCCAGAAGTTTCTTGGCACACCACGTTCCAGTTTCAAAACCAGAACCTATTATTCCTCCTTCCGTAATCCAGGCTGGATTAACCCAGGATTTAAGTATTACACTTCAGAGGTTCCAGAAGTTAGCCCCTGATACTACTCCAGAGCAACGTCTCTTCGTTCCAGTCCATCTAAGGAGGGCGGTTCTTGCAGAGGCGCATAATAGTAGGTCGGCTGGACACCCTGGAATTTATAAGACGCTGGAAATTATTTCCCGTACGGTCTGGTGGCCATCCTTGTCCGCTGACGTCAAAAGTCATGTCCTCTCATGTGAGGTTTGTGCCAGAAACAAAGTCCCCAGGACTCGCCCGGTAGGTCAATTGCTTCCATTGACCATTCCTGCAAAACCGTGGACACATTTGTCAATGGACTTTATTGTTGATTTGCCACCTTCTACAGGACACAATACTATTTGGGTTGTGGTAGACCGTTTCAGTAAGATGGCACATTTCATTCCATTAACCAGGCTTCCTACAGCTCGAGATCTGGCCCTTCTCTTCATACAGCATATTTTCCGGCTCCATGGACTTCCTTCCGATATTGTCTCTGATCATGGGTCACAATTCATAGCGCAGTTCTGGAGATCCTTCTGTACCCTTCTCGGAATCAGGATCAGTCTATCATCTGCATACCACCCTCAGTCTAACGGGCAAACTGAAAGGGTTAATCAGTCACTTGAGCAGTTCCTCCGATGTTATACCTCCGAATTCCATGATAATTGGTCCTTGTTGCTGCCCTGGGCAGAGTTTGCCTACAATAATTCATCTCACTCATCCACTCAAACTTCCCCGTTCTACTGTAACTTCGGTTTCCATCCCAGATCTAATTCTCTCTATTCTCTCAAATCTGCTGGTATTCCGGGGATTCGCTCCACAGCTGCGGATCTGAAAAGAATTTGGAAGGAGGTTCACTCCTCTTTGAAAAAGACCTCATTATCGGACAAAAAAAATTCGGATCGCCACCGTGCCACCTGCTCATTCAAAGTGGGCCAAAAAGTGTGGCTGTCAACTCAAAACCTCAGGCTCAGACAGCCTTGTAAAAAATTGGGGCCTAAATTTATTGGTCCGTTCATGATCACCAAACAGATCAATCCGGTTGCTTTTAGATTGAAGATTCCTGGCTCACTAAAGATTCCCAACACGTTTCATTGTTCATTACTCAAACCAGTATTATACCCAAATCCATCCCAGTCTACAGGACTTTCTGTAGGAAATAGGAACACGCCCCAAAAATTTTTGGTTCAGAAAGTTCTTGACTTCAAAAAAATGCAGGGGCAGGTACATTTCCTGGTTCAATGGAAAAATCGTGGATTAGAGGAACGATCTTGGGTCCCGCGAAGACGACTATGTGCGCCTAAACAGTTGAAGGTTTTCTTTAAAAAATTTCCAAAGAAGCCTGGATGTCGGGGTCCCTCGACCCCTCCTCAAGGGGGGGGTACTGTTACGAGCCGCGGCGGTGCCCAGCCGCCGCGACTCTCTTACCTGCGTCCCGGCCGTCGCTATGGCGACCGGGACGTCACTTCCGCCCATGTCCCAGCCGTTGCCGGGGCAATGCATAGATGCTTCAGCGCTGCATCCCGGCGGTGAGAAGCCGGGCGCATGCGCTCAACTATAATCGAACACCTATTGCCTAAGTAATCTAGGGGCAAGGCTGAGGATAATCAGAGCCAGGCTCTGATTGGCTGGGCTTACTACTTAAGGCAATGAGGTCTGCTACCTCATTGCCGGTTATAGTTTCTGTTCCAGTCTGCTGACCTGCTCTGTGTCTTGTTCCTGTCTCTTGGATATCCTATTTGACTACCCGTGTATGACCCCTTGCCTGGATTTGGACCCTGCCTGTGTATCTCGTGACCTTGACCTCTGGCTTGTATACCGACCATCCTGTCTGCTTGTGACCCCTGACCCTGGCTTGTTATCAGATCTGCTATCTATTGCCGGCCCTTGACCTCTGCTTGGATTCCACTCCGCTTGCCTTGGTTCTCCCCAGCCGGTACACACTTCACGACCCTCTGTCAGTCTGCGGCCCAGTCTGTCCCCACCATCAGGGGCTCCAGTGAACACCTGATTGGCAGAGTAGATTCCGGGTTGTGTTGTGCCGGCTGGAGGAGGGGTTCCTAACAATTATAGGGCTATTTTGTAAAAAAGAAAATCAAACAAAGTGATCTTGTGCTTATGACAATAACTACGATTGTGTGTGCACACGTGGGTTGAGTCTGATGTACGGAAACCTGGCGTGTGCTCCTAGTACAGGTCTGAACACACCTTGGGAGGTTACTGAGCACAGGAGCACGACTATGCGGTTGATACCTACTTTTCGTTTTTTTCCCATCATTCATGAAGCATCCCTAGTCCAACTGAGTGCCAGCCCACTGTGTTCATAGTGATTCCAACTCACTAGGTGATTCCTCTAAGAAAGAAAATACTCACCAGTTTTCTCCTGCGGGCATCAATCTGCCTGAAATACGTGGTCACGTAGTTGTTATCGAAGAGGATGTCAGAGTTATACTTGTTAGTATAACCATACGCCCTGTGGGAGGTAAATAGGAGAGTACATGAAGCATGGGGTTTAAGGTGATTTTGTAGTGGTGGAAGATGGAGACAGTTTTGTGTGATACCCAGAAAAACCAGGAATGACTTCATATGTTCTCTGTCAGATCTGCATCAAAGATGAATTGGGTTTCTCTACGGTTTACTCAAAGACCCATAAAAAGTCAATGTCTTCCACATTAGAGTTCCCTGCTTTAGGGCATGTGGGATAATTACTGTCCCAGACAATGAAATTAATTAAAGGGTACGTGATGAAGTAAATGCTCAATTCATGGCTTGAAAGGCTACTCACGGTGATATTAAGAGACGGAAAAGATGGAATACTCACGACACGAAGAGGAAGATGAAGGAGCAGGACAGAATGACACTGATAAAGGACATTATCTTCTCCATCACCACCTTCTTCTTGTTGATGTTCTCCATGATTTCGTCGATGACGAACAACTCAGAGATGTTTAGACCAACAAACATGCTTCGTTCTTCTTTCTGTCATCACGAGAAGAATACAAGAGTTGAAAATTACTTGAATAACTGGGAGCGAAAAAGAAGAGATCTTCTGAGAAAGAAGAAGGAGACGAGAGTTACCACAACAGTGCCAAGGGGTTGTTATAATATGACAAATAAACAGGAGTATTTGGTTATATGGATTACGGCTCCAGCCCAGCAACATATTGTTGAATATGACGTTCCAATGGAATTCCAACTCTGATTAAGAGTATTTGCTTGGTTTCACATAGGCCTACACATCAAAGTGTCGTCAGGAGTATAAAAACAAGGAAACACTTACCTTCACGTACTCTTCACTGGAGAACCCATGATCCAAATTATCATGGTCGCATTGACCTTGTCAAACAAATGTCCAAAGTTTCCTTCTAGTGGTAGCTTGTTCCTGCACCAGGTGTTTCCTACTACAGAAGAAAGACGTCATCTACAACCAACTCACCAGCAATTACTGAATAATCAAATTGCTATAATTGCTATTTTGCAGCCATTTTAGCAGATGGGTTATAGGGGCTTTTGCCCTGGGATGCCACCCCTTCCTAGTAATACATCTGGTATGAGTAGAGACTTAAGATAGAGAGAATTACTGAAAGATGTGGGGCCTGATTCATTAAGGCAAACTAAGCGTATTGTGCTTTTGTTTTAAAAATACACATAATTTGGATATATATACGCACATCTGTACTCAAGAATGAGCGGATGTAAAGATACAACTGTAGAAGAATACAGGTCTAGGTGCGCTCTGCTCTAACAGACAATACACTGCAGAATACGTCCAATACATATGTGGAATATCAAGTCCCAAAAGAACGCACAGGAAAACCCTATTCAATTAATGTCACCTGTTAAAAATATCGTCATTAATGACAAAACATTAAAAATGGTAAAACAATGTATTTTTTCACCATAAATACATTTATTAATATATTATTAATGTTTACTGCACATAAAATACATGGTTACAGTTGCTCCTGATACAAACACATGTTCTAGCTGTATACACAGCCGTCATCACTAGTAATCAGCACTTACACCTGACCTGTAGCTGGTGCAAGAGTTACGGCTGTAAATCATGTACCTGAGAGATGCCCAGAGCTTGGATTGGACGCTGCTGTGTGACTGGACCTTGGCACGTCCTGACTGTACACGGACTATGTACATACGCCCAGACCCCTCCCCGTTCCGCCATGAAATCATAGGCTGTAGTAAGGGTCCATTGTGCTCAAATATGAATTGGATGTTGCTGTGTTCTCTGTCTATGGTTTGTTTCTGGGCGTGTGCATAGCGATTTTCTATGTAAAATATGGCAAATATCGGCATTTACATTCCTTAATTAATCGGGTATTCATTAATTAATTATTCCTCAAATCCAGGAATAAAGTTATTAATGATTTAACATGAAAAAGAAAATTGATTTAAACCCGTGGATTTGAAGGTTTTAAAGCAGGACATCTCCAATTTCAAAGAAGGACCACACGACTGCTTCCCAATGAAGGCAAAGTTTCTGAATTAACATAAAGATTTTTTGTGTCACATTTGGGACATACGATGGGTAAGATTTGATATTACTCACAATATAGGATATTGCAGAAGAATTTGAATTTCATAGGCAAGCAGAGAAGATTGTTGAGAACAGGAAGCCATATTGTCTTCATACAGTCTTCGTGCTTCTTGTCAAACCAGTCGTAACATTTGTCGACACCTAGTTCAATTACGTCTGTCAGGAGAGAGAGAAAGCTATGGCTGCGGGGCTGGGTGTTTACCGCGTGTTGCTATACGCATTAGAGGGTAACATGGAGGGGGCAGTAATGAGAGAGACACGGAGGGGGCAGTAATGAGAGACACGGAGGGGGCAGTAATGAGAGACACGGAGGGGGCAGTAATGAGAGAGACACGGAGGGGCAGTAATGAGAGAGACAAGGAGGGGGCAGTAATGAGAGAGACACAAGGAGGGGGCAGTAATGAGAGAGACATGGAGGGGCAGTAATGAGAGAGACATGGAGGGGGCAGTAATGAGAGAGACATGAAGGGGCAGTAATGAGAGACAAGGAGGGGGCAGTAATGACAGAGACATGGAGGGGCAGTAATGAGAGAGACATGAAGGGGCAGTAATGAGAGAGACAAGGAGGGGGCAGTAATGAGAGAGACATGAAGGGGCAGTAATGAGAGAGACATGGAGGGGGCAGTAATGAGAGAGACATGAAGGGGCAGTAATGAGAGAGACAAGGAGGGGGCAGTAATGAGAGAGACACAAGGAGGGGGCAGTAATGAGAGAGACATGGAGGGGCAGTAATGAGAGAGACATGGAGGGGGCAGTAATGAGAGAGACAAGAAGGGGGCAGTAATGAGAGAGACATGAAGGGGCAGTAATGAGAGAGACATGGAGGGGCAGTAATGAGAGAGACATGGAGGGGCAGTAATGAGAGAGACATGGAGGGGCAGTAATGAGAGAGACATGGAGGGGGCAGTAATGAGAGAGACAAGGAGGGGCAGTAATGAGAGAGACACGGAGGGGGCAGTAATGACAGAGACATGGAGGGGGCAGTAATGAGAGAGACAAGGAGGGGGCAGTAATGAGAGATATGGAGGGGGCAGTAATGACAGAGACATGAAGGGGCAGTAATGAGAGAGATATGGAGGGGGCAGTAATGAGAGAGACATGGAGGGGGCAGTAATGAGAGAGACATGAAGGGGCAGTAATGAGAGAGACAAGGAGGGGGCAGTAATGAGAGAGATATGAAGGGGCAGTAATGAGAGAGACAAGGAGGGGGCAGTAATGAGAGAGACACAAGGAGGGGGCAGTAATGAGAGAGACATGGAGGGGCAGTAATGAGAGAGACATGGAGGGGGCAGTAATGAGAGAGACAAGAAGGGGGCAGTAATGAGAGAGACATGAAGGGGCAGTAATGAGAGAGACATGGAGGGGCAGTAATGAGAGAGACATGGAGGGGCAGTAATGAGAGAGACACGGAGGGGGCAGTAATGAGAGAGACATGGAGGGGGCAGTAATGAGAGAGACAAGGAGGGGCAGTAATGAGAGAGACACGGAGGGGGCAGTAATGACAGAGACATGGAGGGGGCAGTAATGAGAGAGACAAGGAGGGGGCAGTAATGAGAGAGACATGGAGGGGCAGTAATGAGAGAGACACGGAGGGGGCAGTAATGAGAGACACGGAGGGGGCAGTAATGAGATAGACAAGAAGGGGCAGTAATGAGAGAGACATGGAGGGCAGTAATGAGAGAGACATGGAGGGGGCAGTAATGAGAGAGACATGGAGGGGCAGTAATAAGAGAGACATGGAGGGGGCAGTAATGAGAGAGACATGGAGGGGGCAGTAATGAGAGAGACACGGAGGGGGCAGTAATGAGAGACACGGAGGGGGCAGTAATGAGATAGACAAGAAGGGGCAGTAATGAGAGAGATATGGAGGGGTCACGTTTTTCTCTCTGTTTTCATGAATGATCTCACTATGCCATTAATTTTAGACCATAGGGACCCGTGTCGTCAGCACTCTGTGCCCCCAAAGCCTTAATCCAGCTCTGTGTAACTGCCAACAGAATCCCTGTGTACTCACACTCGCATCGGAGATGGGTCTTAATGTCAAATTTCCTCTGTGTAGACTGAGTCGGGTTTTCCGCCTCTTCCTCCTTCTCCAATATTTCTTTCTCCTTCTTCTTGTCGTATCCGTCAGTACTTTCCATTTCCTCCTCCGTCTCCTTAAACAGAGCCAGGATTCCGTTGCTGTTCTTTTTCAAATCCTTTGCACTTTTCTAGAACACAACGGGTACAGCTGGGTCTAAGCTATAAGCTACAAGATACAATATGGCTCATGAGACTCAAGATAAAACAAGACATTTGCATTTTTGTAGTCATTATAACGTTGGTTGACACAATGATGCTTTGTATTATTCACGGAATAAAGTGACCACGGTACTGTTAGTTTGAGGGGTCAATACGCAATCAGCAGCCGCAGCCAGATAGTGCTGCTAATATTGCCAATCATCCCACCAGCACCTGCAAGCGATACGTCTCTTAGAAGGAGTAACGGTGATGCGTCCACCTCTCATTGTGTCGATAGGGTGTGATCACGCCCTATTCTTCCCTAGACGTCCATTCCTTATTTTAATATTATTCTCTACTCAATTAAATTCTGAATGGGAGATCTCTCCAAACTTGTTGGTATCTGCCAAGGTCTTAACATTTCCACAATGTCTTTCTTTTAACATTTCTCACTGGCCTCAATATTTTCCTACATCTAGAAAACTCTCATCTCTTTCCTCACCACCAGGTCTTCAACAATCTGTTTGACGGGTTTCGTCATCAGTTTCCAAATCATCTTTGTGTGGTTAATCTGCAAATCCTTCATACAGGCAACGGACCGTACGACCTCCTCCACGCTGAGCTCCAGGTTGACGACGGGTCCTGACAATGGTGGAGATCGTATCAGGTCACTTGCATGCAAACTAATCTGCTTTACGTAAAATAAGAAGGTCATTGGGCCGGATATTTACCTGCGTAGATAGAGGCCAACACAAAGATAACCAAGTAGGCACGACCCTCTTTCCCCAAAAAATTGGGCATTATGATTAGTGTGGTACATCGGAAGTAGGTGGAGGTGGCACAGCCGATAGCAAACGTCGCTGAGGAGACAAAAGAAAACGTGAGATGACACCAAAGCAGAGAAGAACATCTTGGCGTCCTAGAAAAGAGAAATTGTAATAATCTCTTCTACACCCTCCACATAATCAAAGATGATGGGCAAAGAAGACAGTAGGGGTATAGATAAATAAAGAGTATTTTACATATATTCACCTGTAATCCCATACAAAAGATTTATCTTCTGTTCTTCATAAAGGCTCATTGGGTTAACTAGTAAATAAAAGATTCCTAGAAAAATAGATGTACCACTTGAAGCATTAAATTAAAAGTTATTATATAATTATTATTATAAAGACAATGCTTTAAAATATAGGAGCTTTCGTCTGTCCGTGTGCAAACATCATACGTGTCATGAACATGTGTGTAGCCCAGGCATCTTGATTATATTCTGTCCAACGAGACATATAAACATTCAGCAAGTAGCTGCACAATTACCAGTTCCCACGACGCCTCCGAATCCAGCTCCGAAGAAGAATTTTGAAGCAATAAACTCTTTGGGGTTACTGTAGAGGAATCGGATGCAGAAGTGGGGGAGCGCGAAGGTCAGAAACCGCTTCAGGTCTGCAGTAGGGTTAGAAGGAACAATCAGCATGTCCTCAACATCTCAAAGCTTACACTACAAGCTGATCTCCTGCCCAATCTCATGAGGACTATCAGTTAAAACATAGAGACCCAGAGGAAGGACGCATTCTAGGGCTAGGCTTTAAGGTCTTACTTGTGTTTGGCCTTTTCCCTTTTGGTGGAATTTTTTTTCTTTCATCGGTTCTCTTTAATTTCGTTTCCACCCCTTCCTCTTTGTTGCAACCCTCCATTTCTGCCCCTAGAAGAAAAAAGATCTATTTGTTATTTCTTGATAACACCAGCCATCTTTAATACGTTCCATCGGCAACTGAACCCTGTAAACCTACCATAGGGAATTAATCTCTAGCATCACCAAATAATTGTTCTTGTACTTGGAATCTCTGGACTGAGCACTACGGGGCCGCTTCTCATCTGCAAGATTATACTGAACTACTAAAATAGGCGTCAGCACCCTCTGGCAGGCGGGCCAGATATGGCACGTGGACCAGTTTCATCTGACACCCCGGAGCCGCTTCATCAAAGCAGCCAAAGATGGCTGAAACGGCAACTCCTCCCAGGTTCCGTTGTGGAACTGAAGACGTGTGAGATGGGTTGAGTCGCACACAAACTGCCTACGTATGTTTGATGATGAACTGTGGGCACAGCTATGTGGCATAATATGAATGTTCATTTATTGGTCCCATTACTATTAATTATCATGTTATTAGCACTATAAAATGAGAAATAATGATATTATATATATATATATATATATATATATATATATATATATATATATTGATAAAGACAGCAGGCATTTGACAGGACACTGCTCAGTTGGTCCACTATTCTTTTATTTTATGAAGATAGCAGGAAATATGAACCTTTTTACCATAAAAGACAAACTTGCAACCTTAGCACTGACTGACACAGCAACACTCTCTAGTCACTGGTCCTCTAGTTAGGCATTGGTCACCCCACCCCCAACAATATGAGTTTACACACTGTGTATGTCTATGTAAAGCTGACCTCCCATACTATAGTCTTGACTGAAGATAAAGATAGACCACCCGTGAGTGCTTGATGATAAATAGGGTCTTTGGTAGAAGGAACTTAATGGTGGGAAAAGGTCTCTCGAAAATCCACACCTTCATCTCTTCATCAGATTGTGTTAATACCGATTACTTGTCTTTAGCATAAGATTGGCCAAAAAAACATTTCACTTTCATTCTAAGCAATGGGTGCCCCTCCCCCCGTGAGACCAGATTCCAAGTTCTATTAGTATCATTATCATAGATTTGTAAGGCACCACAGTGCTCTGCAGCACCGTACAGTAGTGAAAACAGGACATACATAAAACAGGGACATACGTTAGACAAAATAAATGCAGACATGAAAACAAAGGGTATGAAGGATCCTGCTCATTAGAGAACTTACATTCTAAGTGGAAGAGGGCGCAGCTGAAACAAGAGGAGCAAGTGTGGATCAGAGTGGAGATTGGGACAGCTGTGAGGGTACATTAGTCTGAGTATTATAGGTGGGAGTAGGGTAAGCTCTAATAAAGAGAAGGGTTTTAAGAGAGTGTCTAATTTTTATAAGATCAATTCCACATGAACATGACTTTTACATGAACATCTACAGATCAACATGACTTCTACATAAACATCTACAGATCAACATGACTTCCACATGAACATCTACAGACCAACATCACTTCTACATCAACATCTACAGAACAACATCACTTCTACATCAACATCTACAGACCAACATCACTTCTACATCAACATCTACAGACCAACATCACTTCTAGATCTACAGACCAACATGACTTCTACATCAACATCTACAGACCAACATCACATCTACATCTACAGACCAACATCACTTCTACATCAACATCTACAGACCAACATGACTTCTACATCTACAGACCAACATCAATCCTACATCAACATCTACAGACCAACATCACTTCTACATGAACATCTACAGACCAACGTCACTTCTACATCTACAGACCAACATGACATCTACATCTACAGACCAACATGACTTCTACATCAACATCTACAGACCAACATTACTTCTATATCTACATCTACAGACCAACATGACTTCTACATCAACATCTACAGACCAACATCACTTCTACATCTACAGACCAACATCACTTCTACATCTACAGACCAACATCACTTCTACATCTACAGACCAACATCACTTCTACATCAACATCTACAGACCAACATCACTTCTACATCAACATCTACAGACCAACATGACATCTACATCTACATCTACAGACCAACATCAGTTCTACATCTAAAGACCAACATCAATCCTACATCAACATCTACAGACCAACATTACTTCTACATGAACATCTACAGACCAACATGACATCTACATCTACAGACCAACATGACATCTACATCTACAGACCAACATCACTTCTACATCTACAGACCAACATGACTTTTACATCTACAGACCAACATGACTTCTACATCAACATCTACAGACCAACATCACTTCTACATCTACAGACCAACATGACTTCTACATCAACATCTACAGACCAACATCACTTCTACATCTACAGACCAACATGACTTCTACATCAACATCTACAGACCAACATGACTTCTACATCAACATCTACAGACCAACATCACTTCTACATCTACAGACCAACATCACTTCTACATGAACATCTACAGACCAACGTCACTTCTACATCTACAGACCAACATGACTTCTACATCAACATCTACAGACCAACATCAATCCTACATCAACATCTACAGACCAACATCACTTCTACAACCTATTATCAAATCACTTCTACAATACACTTACCTTAAGTTTGAACAAGTAATAATACTTTTTCGTGCACAATTAATGAGTTAAGCCACTTTGACATCACATTCTCCAAACATATATAGGCTTACATCAGATATATCCAAGGTAGATATGAAGCTTTCTTGTTAGATGCGCCCTCGATCAGAACATCATAGCAATGAAATATCTCTTCATGGTTCTTCCAGCTGAAGGATCGACCACCTGGCTCCTGATGGCCTTATGTTAGCTCTGCAGGGAACAGTTTCCAACACTATGGAGAATTTCCACCGGAGTCTTGTTTCACATGGAACTAGCTTGAGGAGAAGGTCAAACAGCCATCGATAAGTGAGTAACAAGTATACTGTAATGGAATAAAATATGTGGCAGTAGTGAGGTCATAATGAGTGGGAGAGAACATCATAATAAAGGGTTTAGACACAGGAGAATACTGTAGCATTTTACCTTCGGTGGATGGAAAATCAGTAGTAATTGCTATATGAGTAATAACCGGATATAGACAGAGAGTAATGCAGTAACTGGGTGATATAGCGTAATACAGTAACAATCTGATATAATGATAGTACTCACATCAGCAATAATAATAATAATAATAATAATAATATTTCAGTACTGTTGTGGTAGAAAGTAACACAGTAACACTTACTGGTCACAGTGGGAATATGAGTGAGTTGCTGGGGGCAGTCGACACCCCGAGAAGCTTTAGGGATTTCGATAGTGTAAAATTAATTTTAGATGTTTTTTAACATTATATATTATAAAATGAAACATATGAAATGATGCATGGTAAGTTGTCACCGAGCCGTCATACTCTGACCTTACATACATGTGATTCCCTGCTCCACGTGTGGTTTCCCTTCCACTGTGTATTGTAGACAATATGTCCCCTGGTGACATGACCTGGATAATGGCAAATAGGAAGGGTGTAAAAGAGAAAAAATGTACACAGTCCCCGTGCTGCTCTCAGTAACAGGTTAATGACAGGTGAGTGACAGGTAAATGACAGGTGAGAGGCTGGTGAGTGACAGGTAAATGACATGTGAGAGGCAGGTGGGTGACAGGTAAATGACAGGTGAGAGGCAGGTGGGTGACAGGTAAATGACAGGTAAATGACAGGTGAGTGACAGTTAAATGACAGATGAAAGGCTGGTGAGTGACAAGTAAATGACAGGTGAGTGACAGGTGAGAGGCAGGTGGGTGACAGGTAAATGACAGGTGAGAGGCATGTGGGTGACAGGTGAGAGGCAGGTGGGTGACAAGTGAGAGGCAGGTGGGTGACAGGTAAATGACAGGTGAGAGGCAGGTGGGTGACAGGTAAATGACAGGTGAGTGACAGGTAAATGACAGATGAGAGGCAGGAGGGTGACAGGTAAATGACAGGTGAGAGGCAGGTAAATGACAAGTGGGTGACAGGTAAATGACAGATGAGAGGCAGGTGGGTGACAGGTAAATGACAGGTGAGTGACAGGTAAATGACAGGTGAGAGGCAGGTGAGTGACAGGTAACAGGTGAGAGGCAGGTGGGTGACAGGTAAATGACAGGTGAGAGGCAGGTGGGTGATAGGTAAATGACAGGTAAATGACAGATGAAAGGCTGGTGAGTGACAAGTAAATGACAGGTGAGAGGCAGGTGGGTGACAGGTGAGAGGCAGGTGGGTGACAGGTGAGTGACAGTAAAATGACAGGTGATAGGCAGGTGAGTGACAGGTAAATGACAGGTGAGTGACAGTTGGACCACCCACTCTGTCACCGCTGGGCTGTTGTTCCGCCCCTCACTCATGGCACATTAGTATGAGCCGTGGAAGTCTCCAAACTACTGTTGGCCCCCTCGTCCCACAACCCCTGAGCCCCCGTGAGCCAGCCTGCTGCTGCCATGCCCTGCACACTGAGTGCCTGCAGAACATAGAACAGATACAGCAGCAGGGGCAATTTATAGGTGCTGGTATGTTACACCGACACAGATCACTTCCACCACTGGTAACAGCCTGGTACAGTGAGACTGTAATATAGTAACCATCTGATATAGTGACAGTATTACAGTAACATTGTGTTATACTGAGAGTAATACAGTAACAGTGTGTTATACTGAGAGTAATACAGTAACAGTGTGTTATAGTGAGAGTAATACAGTAACAATGTGTTATAGTGAGAGTAATACAGTAACAATGTGTTATACTGAGAGTAATACAGTAACATTGTGTTATAGTGAGAGTAATACAGTAACAGTGTGTTATAGTGAGAGTAATACAGTAACATCGTGTTATAGTGAGAGTAATACAGTAACAGTGTGTTATAGTGAGAGTAATACAGTAACATCGTGTTATAGTGAGAGTAATACAGTAACAGCGTGTTATAGTGAGAGTAATACAGTAACAATGTGTTATACTGAGAGTAATACAGTAACAGTGTGTTATACTGAGAGTAATACAGTAACAGTGTGTTATAGTGAGAGTAATACAGTAACAATGTGTTATACTGAGAGTAATACAGTAACAGTGTGTTATAGTGAGAGTAATACAGTAACAGTGTGTTCTAGTGAGAGTAATACAGTAACAATGTGTTATACTGAGAGTAATACAGTAACAGTGTGTTATAGTGAGAGTAATACAGTAACAGTGTGTTATAGTGAGAGAAATACAGTAACAATGTGTTATACTGAGAGTAATACAGTAACAATGTGTTATAGTGAGAGTATTACAGTAACATTGTGTTATAGTGAGAGTAATACAGTAACAGTGTGTTATAGTGAGAGTATTACAGTAACATTGTGTTATACTGAGAGTAATACAGTAACAGTGTGTTATACTGAGAGTAATACAGTAACAATGTGTTATACTGAGAGTAATACAGTAACAGTGTGTTATAGTGAGAGTAATACAGTAACAGTGTGTTATAGTGAGAGTAATACAGTAACAGTGTGTTATAGTGAGAGTAATACAGTAACAATGTGTTATACTGAGAGTAATACAGTAACATTGTGTTATAGTGAGAGTAATACAGTAACATCGTGTTATAGTGAGAGTAATACAGTAACAGTGTGTTATACTGAGAGTAATACAGTAACAGTGTGTTATAGTGAGAGTAATACAGTAACAATGTGTTATAGTGAGAGTAATACAGTAACAATGTGTTATAGTGAGAGTAATACAGTAACATCGTGTTATAGTGAGAGTAATACAGTAACAGTGTGTTATAGTGAGAGTAATACAGTAACTGTGTTATAGTGAGAGTAATACAGTAACAGTGTGTTATAGTGAGAGTAATACAGTAACAATGTGTTATAGTGAGAGTAATACAGTAACATTGTGTTATAGTGAGAGTAATACAGTAACAATGTGTTATAGTGAGAGTAATACAGTAACATTGTGTTATAGTGAGAGTAATACAGTAACATTGTGTTATAGTGAGAGTAATACAGTAACATTGTGTTATAGTGAGAGTAATACAGTAACAATGTGTTATAGTGAGAGTAATACAGTAACAGTGTGTTATAGTGAGAGTAATACAGTAACATTGTGTTATAGTGAGAGTAATACAGTAACATTGTGTTATAGTGAGAGTAATACAGTAACATCGTGTTATAGTGAGAGTAATACAGTAACAGTGTGTTATACTGAGAGTAATACAGTAACAATGTGTTATAGTGAGAGTAATACAGTAACAGTGTGTTATAGTGAGAGTAATACAGTAACAGTGTGTTATAGTGAGAGTAATACAGTAACAATGTGTTATAGTGAGAGTAATACAGTAACATTGTGTTATAGTGAGAGTAATACAGTAACAATGTGTTATAGTGAGAGTAATACAGTAACATTGTGTTATAGTGAGAGTAATACAGTAACATTGTGTTATAGTGAGAGTAATACAGTAACAGTGTTATAGTGAGAGTAATACAGTAACAATGTGTTATAGTGAGAGTAATACAGTAACAGTGTTATACTGAGAGTAATACAGTAACAATGTGTTATAGTGAGAGTAATACAGTAACAGTGTGTTATACTGAGAGTAATACAGTAACAATGTGTTATAGTGAGAGTAATACAGTAACAGTGTGTTATAGTGAGAGTAATACAGTAACATTGTGTTATAGTGAGAGTAATACAGTAACAATGTGTTATAGTGAGAGTAATACAGTAACAATGTGTTATAGTGAGAGTAATACAGTAACAGTGTGTTATAGTGAGAGTAATACAGTAACATTGTGTTATAGTGAGAGTAATACAGTAACATTGTGTTATACTGAGAGTAATACAGTAACTGTGTGTTATAGTGAGAGTAATACAGTAACATTGTGTTATACTGAGAGTAATACAGTAACATTGTGTTATAGTGAGAGTAATACAGTAACATCGTGTTATAGTGAGAGTAATACAGTAACATTTTGTTATAGTGAGAGTAATACAGTAACAGTGTGTTATAGTGAGAGTAATACAGTAACAGTGTGTTATAGTGAGAGTAATACAGTAACATCGTGTTATAGTGAGAGTAATACAGTAACAGTGTGTTATAGTGAGAGTAATACAGTAACAGTGTGTTATAGTGAGAGTAATACAGTAACAATGTGTTATAGTGAGAGTAATACAGTAACAATGTGTTATAGTGAGAGTAATACAGTAACATTGTGTTATAGTGAGAGTAATACAGTAACATTGTGTTATACTGAGAGTAATACAGTAACATTGTGTTATAGTGAGAGTAATACAGTAACAATGTGTTATAGTGAGAGTAATACAGTAACAGTGTGTTATAGTGAGAGTAATACTGTAACATTGTGTTATAGTGAGAGTAATACAGTAACATTGTGTTATAGTGAGAGTAATACAGTAACATTGTGTTATAGTGAGAGTAATACAGTAACAATGTGTTATAGTGAGAGTAATACAGTAACATTGTGTTATAGTGAGAGTAATACAGTAACAATGTGTTATAGTGAGAGTAATACAGTAACAATGTGTTATAGTGAGAGTAATACAGTAACAGTGTGTTATAGTGAGAGTAATACAGTAACAGTGTGTTATAGTGAGAGTAATACAGTAACTGTGTTATAGTGAGAGTAATACAGTAACAGTGTGTTATAGTGAGAGTAATACAGTAACAATGTGTTATAGTGAGAGTAATACAGTAACAATGATTTATAGTGAGAGTAATACAGTAACATCGTGTTATAGTGAGAGTAATACAGTAACAGTGTGTTATAGTGAGAGTAATACAGTAACTGTGTTATAGTGAGAGTAATACAGTAACTGTGTTATAGTGAGAGTAATACAGTAACAGTGTGTTATAGTGAGAGTAATACAGTAACAATGTGTTATAGTGAGAGTAATACAGTAACATTGTGTTATAGTGAGAGTAATACAGTAACAATGTGTTATAGTGAGAGTAATACAGTAACATTGTGTTATAATGAGAGTAATACAGTAACATCGTGTTATAGTGAGAGTAATACAGTAACATTGTGTTATAGTGAGAGTAATACAGTAACAATGTGTTATAGTGAGAGTAATACAGTAACAGTGTGTTATAGTGAGAGTAATACAGTAACAATGTGTTATAGTGAGAGTAATACAGTAACATTGTGTTATAGTGAGAGTAATACAGTAACATCGTGTTATAGTGAGAGTAATACAGTAACAGTGTTATACTGAGAGTAATACAGTAACAGTGTTATACTGAGAGTAATACAGTAACAATGTGTTATAGTGAGAGTAATACAGTAACAGTGTTATACTGAGAGTAATACAGTAACAATGTGTTATAGTGAGAGTAATACAGTAACAGTGTGTTATACTGAGAGTAATACAGTAACAATGTGTTATAGTGAGAGTAATACAGTAACAGTGTGTTATAGTGAGAGTAATACAGTAACATTGTGTTATAGTGAGAGTAATACAGTAACAATGTGTTATAGTGAGAGTAATACAGTAACAATGTGTTATAGTGAGAGTAATACAGTAACAGTGTGTTATAGTGAGAGTAATACAGTAACAGTGTGTTATAGTGAGAGTAATACAGTAACAATGTGTTATACTGAGAGTAATACAGTAACAATGTGTTATAGTGAGAGTAATACAGTAACATCGTGTTATAGTGAGAGTAATACAGTAACAATGTGTTATAGTGAGAGTAATACAGTAACATTGTGTTATAGTGAGAGTAATACAGTAACATCGTGTTATAGTGAGAGTAATACAGTAACAGTGTTATACTGAGAGTAATACAGTAACAATGTGTTATAGTGAGAGTAATACAGTAACAGTGTTATACTGAGAGTAATACAGTAACAATGTGTTATAGTGAGAGTAATACAGTAACAGTGTGTTATACTGAGAGTAATACAGTAACAATGTGTTATAGTGAGAGTAATACAGTAACATTGTGTTATAGTGAGAGTAATACAGTAACAATGTGTTATAGTGAGAGTAATACAGTAACATTGTGTTATAGTGAGAGTAATACAGTAACATCGTGTTATAGTGAGAGTAATACAGTAACATTGTGTTATAGTGAGAGTAATACAGTAACAATGTGTTATAGTGAGAGTAATACAGTAACAGTGTGTTATAGTGAGAGTAATACAGTAACAATGTGTTATAGTGAGAGTAATACAGTAACATTGTGTTATAGTGAGAGTAATACAGTAACATCGTGTTATAGTGAGAGTAATACAGTAACAGTGTTATACTGAGAGTAATACAGTAACAATGTGTTATAGTGAGAGTAATACAGTAACAGTGTTATACTGAGAGTAATACAGTAACAATGTGTTATAGTGAGAGTAATACAGTAACAGTGTGTTATACTGATAGTAATACAGTAACATCGTGTTATATTGAGAGTAATACAGTAACAATGTGTTATAGTGAGAGTAATACAGTAACAGTGTGTTATACTGAGAGTAATACAGTAACAATGTGTTATAGTGAGAGTAATACAGTAACATTGTGTTATAGTGAGAGTAATACAGTAACATCGTGTTATAGTGAGAGTAATACAGTAACAGTGTTATACTGAGAGTAATACAGTAACAATGTGTTATAGTGAGAGTAATACAGTAACAGTGTGTTATACTGAGAGTAATACAGTAACAATGTGTTATAGTGAGAGTAATACAGTAACAGTGTGTTATAGTGAGAGTAATACAGTAACATTGTGTTATAGTGAGAGTAATACAGTAACAATGTGTTATAGTGAGAGTAATACAGTAACAATGTGTTATAGTGAGAGTAATACAGTAACAGTGTGTTATAGTGAGAGTAATACAGTAACAGTGTGTTATAGTGAGAGTAATACAGTAACAATGTGTTATACTGAGAATAATACAGTAACAATGTGTTATAGTGAGAGTAATACAGTAACATCGTGTTATAGTGAGAGTAATACAGTAACAGTGTGTTATAGTGAGAGTAATACAGTAACATTGTGTTATAGTGAGAGTAATACAGTAACATTGTGTTATACTGAGAGTAATACAGTAACTGTGTGTTATAGTGAGAGTAATACAGTAACATTGTGTTATACTGAGAGTAATACAGTAACATCGTGTTATAGTGAGAGTAATACAGTAACATTGTGTTATAGTGAGAGTAATACAGTAACAATGTGTTATAGTGAGAGTAATACAGTAACAGTGTGTTATAGTGAGAGTAATACAGTAACATTGTGTTATAGTGAGAGTAATACAGTAACATCGTGTTATATTGAGAGTAATACAGTAACATCGTGTTATAGTGAGAGTAATACAGTAACAGTGTGTTATACTGAAAGTAATACAGTAACAATGTGTTATAGTGAGAGTAATACAGTAACAGTGTGTTATAGTGAGAGTAATACAGTAACAGTGTGTTATAGTGAGAGTAATACAGTAACAATGTGTTATAGTGAGAGTAATACAGTAACATTGTGTTATAGTGAGAGTAATACAGTAACAATGTGTTATAGTGAGAGTAATACAGTAACATTGTGTTATAGTGAGAGTAATACAGTAACATCGTGTTATAGTGAGAGTAATACAGTAACAGTGTTATACTGAGAGTAATACAGTAACAATGTGTTATAGTGAGAGTAATACAGTAACAGTGTTATACTGAGAGTAATACAGTAACAATGTGTTATAGTGAGAGTAATACAGTAACATCGTGTTATAGTGAGAGTAATACAGTAACATCGTGTTATAGTGAGAGTAATACAGTAACATTGTGTTATAGTGAGAGTAATACAGTATCATTCTGGTAGAATGTGTAGTCAAATGTGGTCCTGTGTGGTCCTCTGTGGCCCTGTATGATCCTATGTGATCCTCTGTGGCCCTGTGTGATCCAATGTGGTCCTGTGCAGACCTGTGTGATCCTATGTGGTACTATGTGGTCCTGTGTAATCCTCTGTGGTCCTGTGTGTTCTTATGTGATCCTGTGTCATCCAATGTGGACCTGTATGGTCCTGTGTGATCCTCTGTGGCCCTGTGTGGTCCTGTGTGATCCTATATGGACCTATGTGATCCTATGTGGACCTGTGTGATCCTATGTGGGCCTGTATGGTCCTGTGTGATCCTCTGTGGCCCTGTGTGGTCCTGTGTGATCCTATATGGACCTATGTGATCCTATGTGGACCTGTGTGATCCTATGTGGGCCTGTATGGTCCTGTGTGACCATGTGTGATCCTATGTGATCCTATGTGATCCTATGTGATCCTGTGTGATCCTATGTGGTCCTGTGTGATCCTCTGTGATCTTATGTACTCCTATGTGGACCTGTGTGATCCTATGTGGTCCTGTGTGATCCTATGTGGACCTATGTGATCCTATGTGGACCTGTGTGATCCTATGTGATCCTGTTTAGCAACTTTCACCAGTTACAATGTCACAATTGTTACCATCTCCACATACAGGACCTGTTGATAGTCCTGGGATTAAGTCTGACCATCATGAGATCATACCGGGACATGGTCATCGGTGAAAATTAAACATTATTGTATATGAACTATGGAAATAAGTATAGATATAGGTACACAGAATGAGAGTAGATAATGGGAATTGCTCTCAGTACACAAGGCAAGAGAAGTGTAGTGTGTAGGCGGTCAGTGTTATCTGGATCACCTCTATGGACAAGTCACATTTAAGGCATTATGTCCGCTCTCCTCCCATCGCCATTTCATCCTTCAGTGATGGTGACCGCGCTCAGGAACTTAAAAGAGTCGTTTTAGTTTAACCTGACTGTGATCCAAAAATTCATTATGGCAGCGAGCGCCAGCCGGAGTCTGATACAGATGGCTACCCCCGTCCCGGAAATGGAGGGGGGCATCAACCCTGATCTGGAGATGGTCATCTCCATCTACATCACATGAGCCACAACCCATTAGTCCTTGACGTATGTTGCTGTCCGGCAGGGACCTGCCTTATTTTCAGAAGCACCTTATTGAAGACATTTACGATAACATCTACATACATAGGACTTCACTGAACTGGACAGGATGAGGGCGAAAATCAACCATAAAACCCTCTCTCCTCCAGACAGGCCTATCGCTTGTTCCACCGTGGAAAGGATCCAGAGCAGACGGGGTTTGATGGGTGCATATCCTGGCACAGTTTCCCTGCCCAAATTAGCTCACAATCTGGTAATTTTGGATACTGAGAACACAAGGAGACCACACTGGTCTCCGGTACATCTCTAAGTGATGTCCTTATGTTATGACTTTCCAAGGTCCTACAAGGAGACTCCGAGAGGGAACATGAGGCAGAAGACACTATGGGCAACTAGAGACCTGAGACACATGTGGGCTGGTAGCGGTCACACGATAATACATGGACTTTCAGGGTACACCATGTCTTTTTAGTTCATAAACTCTGCTGAATGGACACTAGACGTAACCAATCCTAACTAACCCTCTTCTACCCAAACCTCTCTCCTAACTCCAGGTTTGTTCCCTCTCACCATGCATGAGAAGGAAGGCTAGGTATTTAAAAAAAAAAATTATATAAAGCCACCCCAGACGTTGGAATACATAACTCATGAAGGAAAATATCTCCTCACGTCTTGTCTTTCCCTTTACCTCATAACTCAAACCCTTTTAAATTTTTCCCAGGTACCCACTGATGACGTCGTTTAAGAGGTCAACGATTATATTCTCGGGTTTATGTCTCCCTGGGGGTGGGGGCAAAGGTTACTGGATTCACTACGGAAGATGAATGGGAGAAGTTCTAACCTCTGAAGTCACCAGTCTTCTGATCTCCCACATCAAGTGACACAGAAACGCACGTGGATCATACCAATAGAGAGGAATAGAGGGGGGGGGGGGGGTCCTGTAGAAGGGTAGCACAGATCTGTAAATGTTCATATCTCTGTAAGTAAATTCACACAATGATTGATGGCCTGGTACATTCAAGACACGGTGGTAGCATTTAATGAATGTCCCTGTCCATATTAACACAATCTACTCAGTGTCACTTAGTGTCTGTGAACGGGACTGGATCCATCAGTGAGATCTTCTCAGATCTGGTCACTGTCTTTAATGTTCTGCAGAGAGGGAACATCACAGTCTTGTCCAAGATTTGTATGCTAACCCTGTTTAGTACGTTGCCACGGCCTTTACTGGCACTATCTATAACTAATGGGGGAGTGGAGCAAATCTAGGGGTCTGGGGACAGTAAAATTGGTAAGGAGCCATGGGCAAGTAGAACTTCAGAAGGATTTAAATATGGACAGTGTCCTCCCATTTATAACCACTGGAGGGCGCTCTTTATTCAGGATCAGGAAGAACGCTCTAGGCTGTGTGGTTTGTATCGCAGCTATATTACAGCACTTTTATAACCATAAAACCAGTAATTACTTAAAGCACAACCATCGTTACCTACTGTAAGTTTCCTGTACTTCCATCGCTTACTGTATATTCAGTCCATCATCTGCCCTACACCGGAGTTATGTACAGTCTGCTTCATTCATGGTCATCTATACTTATTACTATCCATCCTGTGGGAAGGTGAGACAGGGACTAAATCTAACACCTACCCAGCAGTGCAGGGACACAGAGCCCCATAGTTCCTCTAACGGAGAGCGCCCCCAGACCTGTACATACCTGTTACATTACTGACCTCTCTACAGATCTGCAGAACATCTACCCCCTGACAGATACATAGTGATATACTCTGCAGATTATTACATTACTGACCGCTCTACAGATCTGCAGAACATTGCTCTGTCCCATCTACCCCCTGACAGATACATAGTGATATATTCTGCAGATTATTACATTACTGACCTCTCTACAGATCTGCAGAACATTGCTCTGTTCCATCTACCCCCTGACAGATACATAGTGATATATTCTGCAGATTATTACATTACTGACCTCTCTAGAGATCTGCAGAACATTGCTCTGTTCCATCTACCCCCTGACAGATACACAGTGATATATTCTGCAGATTATTACATTACTGACCGCTCTACAGATCTGCAGAACATTGCTCTGTCCCATCTACCCCCTGACAGATACATAGTGATATATTCTGCAGATTGTTACGTAACTGATCTCGGTAGAGATCTGCAGAACATTGCTCTGTCCCATCTATCCCCTGACAGATACATAGTTATATACTCTGCAGATTATTACATTACTGACCGCTCTAGAGATCTGCAGAACATTGCTCTGTCCCATCTACCCCCTGACAGATACATAGTGATATATTCTGCAGATTATTACATTGCTGACCTCTCTAGAGATCTGCAGAACATTGCTCTGTCCCATCTACCCCCTGACAGATACATAGTGATATATTCTGCAGATTATTACATTGCTGACCTCTCTAGAGATCTGCAGAACATTGCTCTGTTCCATCTACCCCCTGACAGATACATAGTGATATATTCTGCAGAACATTTCAGATTTAGATACCAGAAATTGCCCCAATATTGGTTTAAATTTAAACCCTGACGCCCTGAGATTCTCCACTCTGCAAGGAATCCGTTACTTGTCCCCTGCACCTGCCACATACTGAGTGTTCCATGTGTTCTCCAGGATTTGGGGGAAATGTGCACAAATGTGCGTTTTGTTTAATCTCCATCAGGGACGGATCTGCTTCTTGTACAACAATGTCCTCGGTAAGCGCCTGTACAGGGGGAACACTAAACAAATAGAGTAGACGGGGGGCACCCCAGGGCATTACTTGTGCTCACTGCTAAGTATGCCCCCTGTATATACACACACACACACACACACACACCTGTACATTTACAGACATCTCTCCCCATCTACCCTTCCACAGGAGTCCGAGCTATCGCTGTATTGCAGCGTTCTTGGATGCCAACCAGCACCACTGATGGACATGTGCCTAGACATGGCCGGCCAGATACATCACTTCCCCCCTTCTCTGTCACCCACATGTACACCTAGATGTATCCCACCACCATACACCGATCAGCCACAACAGTAAAACCACCGGCCTAATATTGTGTAGGTCGCCCTTGTGCTGCCAAAAACAACTTTGACCCATTGAGGCCTCCGCAAGACCTCTGAAGGTGTCCTGTGGTATCTGGTGCAAAGACGTTAGCAGCGGATCCTTTAAGTCCTGTATGGTGTGAGGTGGGGCCTCCATGGCTCGGACTTCTTACAGCACATCCCACAGATGCTCGATCGGATTGAGATCTGGGGAATCTGGAGGCCAAGTCAACACATTGCTCTCTTTGTCATGTTCCTCAAACCATTCCTGACCAATTCCTGCAGTGTGACATGGTGCATTATCCTGCTGAAAGAGGGCACTGCCATCAGGGAATACCGCTGCCATGAAGGGTGTACTTGGTCTGCAGCAATGTTTATGTAGGTGGTACGTGTCAGAGTAACATCCACATGAATGCCAGGACCCAAGAACATTGCCCAGAGCATCACACTGCCTCCACCAGCTGCCTTCTTCCCATAGTGCATCCTGGTGCCATCTCTTCTCCAGGTGAACGACGCACACGCACCCGGCCGTCCACATGATGTAAAAGGAAACGTGATTCATTAGACCAGGCCACCTTCTTCCAGTGCTCCATGGTCCAGTTCTGTCGCTCATGTGCCCATTGTAGGCGCATTGTGCAGTATACAGGGCTCAGCATGGACACACTGACCGGTCTGCGGCTCCGCAGCCCCATACACAGCAAGCTGCGATGCTCTGTGTGAGCTGACACCTTTCTATCATAGCCAGCAGTAACATTACAGCAGCTCTTCTGTAGGATTGTACCAGACGTCCTAGCCCTCACTCCCCAGGCGGATCAATGAGCCCTGGGCACCTATCACCCTGTCACCGGTTGTCCTTTCTTGGACCACTTTTGGTAGGTCCTAATCACTGTATACCGGGAACACCCCACAAGACCGGCCGTTTTGGAGATGCTCTGACCCAGCAATTTGGCCCTTGTCACAGTCGCTCAAATCCTTACGTTGCCCATTTTTCCTGCTTCCAACACATCAACGTTAAGAACTGACTGTTCACTTACTGTCTAATATATCCCACCCCTTGTCAGGTGCCGATGTAACCAGATAATCAGTGTTATTCACCTCACTGTCAGTGCTAATGATGCGGCTGATTGTTGTATATCTGCCCCTCTTATCGGTCACCCCCATAGACCGATCAGTCACAACATTACCGAGTGGTGGTAAAAGGAACTAGAAATGGGGACAATAGTTGGAGACGGTGGTGGTGGTGGAGGGTTAGGGTTACATCGCAGACGGAAGGCAAAGCTCTCTTTAGCAGATAACGTTATATCTAAATATATCTGGTGGAAGACTTGGGAGCTAGGAGAAGTCCCTTGGCGGAAAACTAGCTTGATTTGAAAGTAATTTCCAGGTGGTAAATGTATTAACGAGAGATGAGACTTTTGCAAATCGCCAATATTCAGCGACTGACAGCTAAATTTAAAACGGCAACGTCTTTAAAGGCAAATATTGCGGACACCTGAGAGATACAGAAATGTTATGAAGTCGCAGATCCTGGGAAATGTCGTTGAATAACAACACACGTTCGGCTCAATTCATTTGTTAGAAAGAAAAGAAAATACACAAACTTTTTTTTTTAATTTAATTTTTTATTTTTTTTCCATTAGCCTTCATTATAAAAGCAAAAAAAATAAAATTAAATAATCTTATTTTTCCCTCTTTTCACACCAGTGTAGAAGTTCAAGTAAAAGTGTTGTCAACAAGGGAAGGCACGCTCTCAACCCCCCCAAACGCTCACTCCCCCCCTAAACTGGAGGGTTCTCTGTGCAGCCCCCCTCCCAGCCTCCAACCAGCACTGCAGGGGTTAATCTGATTAGTGCAAGGACAGAAACACAACGGACAAAGGGGCGGGGGGGCACCCCGTAATGTCCACCATGTCCGACTGGCTGGCTGATCCGGTGACTGGGAGGGGAACTGGTTTCTACTGGTCCATATTGCAGAACGTCAAATTAATCACACGACTGCCACTCATCTTACAAAACACAATTGTCACCTCTGCCACTCCCTAAGAGGTTCTGCAGCAGCATAGAGCGCTGTGGTGGATGTAAACAGTGACACGCAACTAAAATATGCCAACCGCGTGTCTAAAGGGATTGTGTACCAGGGCTACAAAGGGAAACAATTAGGTCTCCCAGAAATAATGACGGAGTCTCATAGACTTTGTTACATGGAATGGTGGTGGGCATTTCATTTCTTATTTATCCCATATTCAGCCACGCCCCATACACAAACCCACTTATTATAGGGCCACAGTAACACAACTATGTCACCATCACGGGGCCCCTGACACAGAAGCTCTTAGCGGGGGAATTGTCAAGATTTACTCAGTAACAGAATAGAATGCAACAATTCCAGACATTAAATTCATTATATATTAATCTCTAAAAACAGCATTTCATGCTCAGGGGAAAGTAAAAGGTGGCAATATAGCGAGGGGGAAACCGTGTGCCCATTGTAGCCTCAGGATCGGGGGCTGGGGGTATTGAATTGTTATTTTTTTTTTTACAAGTCATCGCGTTTATGGCTTTGGAATTTGCAGTTTCTGAATTCAGACCCTAAAACCTGCAGACAAACCTATTTACAGACATTTTCACAAACACACGTATGTACAGAACACAGCTCAAACTAACCTGCCCCATCCCCTAAAATCCTGCTCCCCCCTCATTACCGGAGCAGAACGAGCAATCACCAAGTCACAGGAGTGAGGATACATAACATGAAAGTGCCCTGAAAGCCCGGTGTGCGAATATATACCCACCGTATGTATACACTGCATGAGCGAGCCGTTCTACCACACCATATACCGCAGACACTGTGCACTATCCGCAGTAACGGGACGTGTCCGGCCTACTGGGGGAACAGCTATTTCAGATGTAGCGTATAGAAACCCCCAAAAGGACCACCCTGTTTAATTAAACGTGATCTGACACAAGAGGAAGACGTTTCGCCCGTTGACCCCATTCATGTTGAGGAGGTTATTGGTGACCATCAAATATCAAATCTGCTTTGGAGAAGAGAATTTCTAACGAGCTCCTGCCATCTACATACACTGGTGGCAACCACTTTGTAGGCCGAACCAATTCACTATGTCTAATATTCATAAGACTCTGAATTCCCGCTGCACTCTCAGTGATGTCACTGGTTCCTAGTGACTGGATAGGCTGCACTCTCAGTGATGTCACTGGTTCCTAGTGACTGGATAGGCTGCACTCTCAGTGATGTCACTGGTTCCTAGTGACTGGATAGGCTGCACTCTCAGTGATGTCACTGGTTCCTAGTGACTGGATAGGCTGCACTCTCAGTGATGTCACTGGTTCCTAGTGACTGGATAGGCTGCACTCTCAGTGATGTCACTGGTTCCTAGTGACTGGATAGGCTGCACTCTCAGTGATGTCACTGGTTCCTAGTGACTGGATAGGCTGCACTCTCAGTGATGTCACTGGTTCCTAGTAACTGGATAGGCTGCACTCTCAGTGATGTCACTGGTTCCTAGTAAGTGGATAGGCTGCACTCTCCGTAATATTGGTTCAGTGTACACAATAGCCACCTCCACTGTAAGTAAAGAACAGATAAACTTTAATTAAGCTCACTGTGCAGTCTGACCCTTCACATGTGGCTGCCATAAGTCTGAATCCTCCAGTTCTCATAAGAGATTTAAAAAAAAAAAAAATCACAATATAATCAAAATAATTTTATTGGTACTTATCCAAGACTGCGCAGCTGAACTAAAATTATCCGTAGGACTTTAAGCTCTCTGACCATATGAACAAACACAAAAGGTGTCTGTATGATTATATGGTGTGAAAAAGCGGAAATCACTCAACGTCAAACGCAAAAGCGCCATTCACACCCAGCAGAGAGGACAGGGAAATACGTAGGATTGGGAACAGTAGGAGTGCTACAACATTATCATCTAACCCCCTCCTCCCGGACACACAAAGAAACAGTGACGATTTATTCCAGCGGAACCTTGGTCCGAACCATTACACAGAGCGCTACGTAAATTCATATGCGATAAATCACAGGAATGACTGAGAGATAAAGATAGGTTTAGATTGGATCGGAAACACTCTATAGAAATGGCGATCTCCCTCAGACGCCCGTTGGGTTGATGTATAGGGCAAGGCGGGCGAGGCAGAAATATTCTCAGGTGGTTGTAAGAACATCATACAGAACGGACAGAGATATGGTAATACAGGAGCAGGGTCCAAACACCATCACTTTAAATCAATAATTTAAATAATATACAAATAGAAAATCCAGCTCCTGCATTTGGGGGATGCCCTGCTCATTCCTGCACCCGACTGCCATAGTGGCCTCTAAGTCTAGGGGTCCCGCAGGGCTAGTACCACGTCCCTTCTAGGAAGTACAGGGGACCCACCCCCCATTACTCTCCTGTGCCATCTAAAATGGGTGTCTCTACCTACTGATTCAAAGAAGAAAATAAAAGTGAATTGTTTAGGGGAGGCTCACAGACAATAATAAAAGTAATTATATTTTAAAGGAACATTAGCTTTCATACAAAGTGACAACACAAACAATCGTGAGGTTCTCCCTGCAGAATAAAACTCTCATTCCAATCTACAGATATCACAACCTTCTACAGCAGAGGTGGGTCTCTGGGAGGGGGGGGGACGGGGACACAAACCAGCAGTTTTATATAGCGCCACCTCAAGCTGAGGGGCGGTACTGCAGCCCAAAAATGAGGATTCGACTGTAATTATGTCTGAGTGAAAGCAGGGACAGAGAGGGGGGAGGAGAATTCCTCCGAACGCCTCAAGCCCCAACCAAAGAAAGCAATACAACTGCTGAATGAGAAGTCATAACACCAGACTACGGGGCTGACAAAATACCCCAACATTCTCAGAAGGCACAACACCATGAAGCCAGGAACGAGGGAGGGGCCTCAGCATCCCCCCACCCCCTATTGCAGAGTCACCCCAAACAGCCAGTTCACAAAACAAAATTATTGCTTTTTTCACTTATCTCTATGCATTTTAAATTTATATATATACTCCTTAATATATATATATATATATTTTATATATATATGTGTGTATCTTCATCTCTATATACAGACACAGTATATATTATATATCTCATTCAATAAAAAATAGCGATTATTAATATCTTATTCTAGGTCTGTAGAAGCAAATTTGGAAAGACGCCTCATCTGGGAGAGGCCGACTTTAAATGATCCCTGAGGCTTAGAAAAATCACCCCAGCTCCCCAACGTCTCACCCCCCCCCCCCTCCCCACCCCACCTTTAGAGTCCACCAGCAGAGGCCGGACTTCCAGTCTGTTTATCAATGTTATGACATCATCTTTAGAGCGGCGAGATAGCATGAGTAACGGGGTGCAGGAGCATCAGAGAAGACGGGGTACCCCGCAACTTTAGGGGGTCATCGAGGACTTCTGTGGTGGGATTAGCAGAAGTGCTGCAAATGAAGTAAAATCTCTAAAGGCTCCAATCACCGAAGGGATGTGGGTTGTGGGGGGTATACGGTCTTCATGATGCTACGAAGGGTCCAAACCCAAGGGCCCCTCAGGGCTGGCCCCTCCTGAATGTGGTCGTGACAGCCCCCAGTACCGTAGCATAGAGAGGCGGAGGTCATCCATTTTGCCGTTGGCCAGGTCGAGGCTGGGGGCCGGGATGATGCGCTGTGCGGGGGGATCCTCTTTGCGCCGTCGCCTGGTACGGACCTCCAGGCAATTCTGCCCCTTCATGTGCCGCTGGAGGTGGTCTTCCTTGGCGAAGGCTTTGTGGCACAGGGAGCACTCGTACGGGCGGTCACCGGTGTGCAGGTGCATGTGGTTCTTTAGGTCGTAGCTGTGCAGGAAACGAGCACTGCAATGCTCACAGCAATATGGACGTTCCCCCGTGTGCTTCCTCATGTGGATCTTCAGCTTGTCATTCCTAAGGAGAAACAAAAGGATGTGAGAGATGCGTCTAACCCAACACAAAGTATAATGTGTCCAGTGATGGGAACTGCCAAAATCCACTGTAGAAGCTAAACTGGAATTTGTTACCCGATTAATATCCCCACCTGCAGATTGTGTCAAGGTTCTAGGTGGCACTAGTTATTATTGTCAAGCAGGGACACCTAGAGGCTGTTACAGGTTACTGCAGCGTCCGAGTTCTAGGTGGCACTAGTTATTATTGTCAAGCAGGGACACCTAGAGGCTGTTACAGGTTACTGCAGTGTCTGGGCTCTAGGTGGCACTAGTTATTATTGTCAAGCAGGGACACCTAGAGGCTGTTACAGGTTACTGCAGCGTCCGAGTTCTAGGTGGCACTAGTTATTATTGTCAAGCAGGGACACCTAGAGGCTGTTACAGGTTACTGCAGTGTCTGGGCTCTAGGTGACACTAGTTATTATTGTCAAGCAGGGACACCTAGAGGCTGTTACAGGTTACTGCAGCGTCCGAGTTCTAGGTGACACTAGTTATTATTGTCAAGCAAGGACACCTACAGGCTGTTGCAGGTTACTGCAGTGTCCGGGTTCTAGGTGGTGCTACTTATTATTCCTGTGCAGGGACACCTAGAGGCTGTTACAGGTTACTGCAGTGTCTGGGCTCTAGGTGGCACTAGTTATTATTGTCAAGCAAGAACACCTAGAGGCTGTTACAGGTTACTGCAGTGTCCGGGATCTAGGTGGTGCTACTTATTATTCCTGTGCAGGGACACCTAGAGGCTATTACAGGTTACTGCAGTGTCCGGGTTCTAGGTGGTGCTACTTATTATTCCTGTGCAGGGACACCTAGAGGCTGTTACAGGTTACTGCAGTGTCTGGGCTCTAGGTGACACTAGTTATTATTGTCAAGCAGGGACATCTAGAGGTTGTTTCAGGTTACTGCAGGAATGTGACTACTGTTTGGTGGTGATACTGTGCCAGTTTGTATATGAGCGGTTAGAGACAGAGAAAGACATACAGAGGACAGCAAGGAAGGACAGACAGACTTCACAAGCAGCATATTTACCTGGTGAACCTGACTCCGCAGACCTGACACACAAATGGCTTCTCCCCCGTGTGAGTGCGCATGTGGCGGGGCAGTTTGCCAGCACCGTGGATAATTTTGTGGCACACAGGACACTCCTGGGGCATCTGTGACCGTCGTCTTCTCATCTGCTTGCCATTGTCATCTAGGGAGGTGGCTGCCAATTCTGGATTCTCATGGTCCAACGGGTTCAGGAATCGAATGTCGGAGTGCTCCTCATCAGACAAGAGGTCCTCCGGTGGAGAGGGGGGAACAAAGAGATGTTGACCCACCAGGCCGTTGTCCGACGTGTATCGGTTGCAACCCAGGCTGCCGTCATCTGGAGGCAACTCTGTAGGTGATGGGGCTTCTGTGGGGCTGGCTGCCCTTTCCATAGAATCGTCTTCCACAACGTAGGGACTGCCATTCTGGGCCCGCTGACTGGGCTGCAGAAACTTCCTCCTGCGCTTACGGGGAATGAGTTGCACTGGCTTTTGGTGCTGCGGCATGGAGAGGGAAGTCGGGTGGAGGCCGTCTACCTCTGGAGGTGGTGTGTTGTCCTCACCATTTTCCTGTGCACCATAACATTCTAGATATTGCCGTGCCCGTAAAAACCCATCAAGGTCCTCTGCGTCTCCTCCCATCTCTTCCCGACTGCCGTTACAGCGCAGGATTTCTACACAGGCCTCCACCACGCATGGGATCTCCAGCAGGCGGGCAGCACGGAGCACATCCCGCATGTTTGCGTTGCTGATGGTCAGTGTGGCTGTGTAGGCAAAGTCCAGGAGAGCCCCCAGCGCATCAGGCTTCAGGAAGTCCAGATGACACACATCCCGTGACGGTTTACCAGAAGGCGCCACGGTAAAGAGCTTGCGGAAATATTGGCTGCAGGCGGCCAGCACGGCACGATGGGTGCGGTATTCCAGCCCCTGCGTCTTGATAGTGATGTCACACAAAACGCCTCGGTGACGCTGCTCATTTAGGCTGCTAAGTAGATCGCTGCTGTGCTCTGGGAACGGAATCCCGATTAGCTCATCTTCCGAGCTTGCCATCGCCACCTGCCCGGGAGAACACACACAGGAAATACAATCAGTAACAGTTGTGTCCAAAAAGCCACCAAAACTTGTCCTCCCCTAATAACTCAACAATACCGATGACAAGAAAGTCTGTATTATCACAACTGTAAGTAATATGTTACGACTTAATATGATAATAGTTATATTCTCTCTGTATACATTATGTAGCTAATACCCTGATTAATGCCAAGCTGGCACCCAATCCTACCTTAAGCAGGAACATAACAGGATAAGTCACACCTCTCATAATGACAAAAGGAATATTCTATTAAATAATCTTGTGACACTCCAATCATGTCTGCCAGAAGTTCGACCAACCAATGCAAAAACTAGTGGAGACAGTGGGCATCCTTGTCTCGTGCCATTGTGAATATTAACTGAATTTGAGGGATGGCTGTTTATCGAACCTCTGGTTGTAGGGGTAAATTATAGAGCTTATATGCCCGAGAGGAAGTCACTTGTAAATCCAAATTTCTGTAGCATCTGGGTCATGAATTGCCAGGAGTTAATGCGTTATTATCAACAATTTGGATTAAATAGACTATCCTTCTTGTGTTATCTTTTGGTCACAGCGTATCAAAGTAGGCAGGACTTGGTTAGAATTTGGGCATTGAGATTAAGATCATTAAGGATGATCTGGGTCTGTATCTGGCACAGTTATAAAGGTCTTTTCCATTCTTGTGGATAACTACAGTTCTTGCTTCTGAAATTTAAAAAGGGGGTACCATGGAGACCCCTGTTGAACAGGGAATGAAGGTAGGGAGTCATGTAGTCAAAATTTTATAGTTTGCCGCTGAGAAGTCATCGGGCCTGGAGATTTGCCAGACTTCTAGTCACTTTGGCGATTTCCTCAGTCATAATTTCAGAACCAAGATGTGTGGTGGGAAAGACGTGGGAGATCTACTTTTGCTAGGAAGTCGTTAGTGTGATGTTCTGCCGGAGAAGAGAGAAGGTCAAGATTTACAAGTTGGAGTAATGACTATGGAACTCTTTTCTGATGGCTTTAGGGTCATATGTGAGGGGATTTGAGGGGGTCTTTATAGCTAGAAGATTAAGGTAAGAGTGTCTAGATCTAAGTATCGAGGCTAGAATTTTGTCAGCATTGTCCCTCTTCCCTCAGAAGGATTGCTTCAGTCATTTGAGGTGATGTGATGTTTATTCTGCGATGATTAAATTTAGTTCTCATTTTATTGTCCCGAGTCTCCGTAGGATGTTTAGCTCTAGGAAATATTTGTGGTGGGATTCAAGGTCTTGGAGTTGTTTGGACGGCTTAGTTGTTCCGAGAGACCTAGCTTTCTTACAGGCCATTTCTACTAGGTGGTACCTAATCAATGCCTTGTTGCCTCCCTAGGTGCAACCTCAGCAGTATCATTATCAAAATGATGTGAGCAGCTCAATTATTTTGAGTATAGTCTGAGTTTTGTGGAGAAGTGTCTTATATAGAGTCCATGATGATGAAGGTGGACAGGAAGCCAGGTCCAAGAGATCACCTGAGATAGGCATGTAGTTCGACCAAGTAACCTGGTGTACTTTAGGGGTGAAAACATTTAGGGTCAGATCATGGCTGAGTGGGATCATATCAATGCTGGAGTATGAGGACTGGGCATGGGAACAGAAACTATACTCCCTAATAAGAGGTTCCTTGACCCTCCAGGAGTCCTAGAAGTTGTGGAATTTTATAAAGTCAACAGCAGCTTTTGAATTCTGGCTTTTTGGATTTGTCTGTGGAGTGGGCCACTGGGGAAGATCTATCTTGGGCCATCTTCAGGACTGAGTTGAAGTCCCTCTCTTTAACTTATCAATGAGAGTGTAATGACCAGATTGGAGACAAATCTGTGCTGGTCCTGGTTACCGGCATAGACGTACTAAGGTACAAAGAAGGTTCTTAGGTTTTTCCACTAGTATGAGATATGTCCCATTCTTGTCTTTGTGAACCTTTACAAGTTCGAAAGTCATGTGATAAGCATCCAGGGCACCTGTTTTATTGGTCTGGAGTGACACGTATGGATTGTCGCAGGGTAAAAGTAAGGACAGAGTTCAGGGTGGAGGGATTGGGAAAAGTGCATCTCCTGTAGAAGGATCACTATCTTTAGTTCTGTATACATCTACGTCAGTGTGTCAGGGAGGCCGGGATCTCTCTAGTTGTGTAGATTTGCACGTCAGTGTGTCAGTGAGGCCAGGATCTCTCTAGTTGTGTAGATTTGCACGTCAGTGTGTCAGTGAGGCCAAGATCTCTCTCTAGTTGTGTAGATTTGCACGTCAGTGTGTCAGTGAGGCCAGGATCTCTCTAGTTGTGTAGATTTGCACGTCAGTGTGTCAGGGAGGCCAGGATCTCTCTAGTTGTGTAGATTTGCACGTCAGTGTGTCAGGGAAGCCAGGATCTCTCTAGTTGTGTAGATTTGCACGTCAGTGTGTCAGGGAGGCAGGAGCTGACTCTAAGATTTGGGGAGAGTTTAAGCAGCACGAGATGGAGACACAGGAAGATCAGTAAGATCCGTCATCAGATAATGCTCAGCTTGGGCTTAACGCCTCCGCCTTTCTCTACCTGATAACATCAATCCTGTGCTGGGTCGTAATCACAGATAGACCCCACTCGGAAAGCGAGAGCCAAGGGTGGAGCCGCAGCGGGTCACACAGCAGTTATTGTATAATCCAGTTATCAAACGTCACATATACGACAGGAACAGGTTGTATCATTATTCTCTATCTGAGAACAGGTAACACTACGTCAATGGCTGAACTGCTCCGTTCCCGCAATTAGTATAAACATCTCTCAAATCATCTCTTACATTAGTGCTTTGAGAAACCAGCTATCAAGTAAAAAAAATATTATTAAAATTATAAGCAGCAACCTCCAAAAAAAAACCAGTTGTTTCACAAGACTCACCAAGAACCAGCCCAGAAAGACCACAGGTCAGTAATGTAATACTCCGCAGAATATATCACTATGTATCTGTGAGGAGGTAGATGGGACAGAGGTATGGTCTGCAGATTTCTAGAGAGGTCAGTAATGTAATAATCTGCAGAATATATCACTATGTATCTGTCAGGGGGTAGATGGGACAGAGGTATGGTCTGCAGATTTCTAGAGAGGTCAGTAATGTAATAATCTGCAGAATATATCACTATGTATCTGTCAGGGGATAGATGGGACAGAGGTATGGTCTGCAGATCTCTAGAGAGATCAGTAATGTAATACTCTGCAGAATATATCACTATGTATCTGTCAGGGGATAGATGGGACAGAGGTATGGTCTGCAGATCTCTAGAGAGGTCAGTAATGTAATACTCCGCAGAATATATCACTATGTATCTGTGAGGAGGTAGATGGGACAGAGGTATGGTCTGCAGATCTCTAGAGAGGTCAGTAATGTAATACTCTGCAGAATATATCACTATGTATCTGTCAGGGGGTAGATGGGACAGAGCAATGTTCTGCAGATCTCTAGAGAGGTCAGTAATGTAATACTCTGCAGAATATATCACTATGTATCTGTCAGGGGGTAGATGGGACAGAGGTATGGTCTGCAGATCTCTAGAGAAGTCAGTAATGTAATAATCTGCAGAATATATCACTATGTATCTGTCGGGGTAGATGGAACAGAGCAATGTTCTGCAGACCTCTAGAGAGGTCAGTAATGTAATAATCTGCAGAATATATCACTATGTATCTGTCGGGGTAGATGGGAACGAGCAATGTTCTGCAGATCTCTAGAGAGGTCAGTAATGTAATAATCTGCAGAATATATCACTATGTATCTGTCAGGGGGTAGATGGGACAGAGCAATGTTCTGCATATCTCTAGAGAGGTCAGTAATGTAATAATCTGCAGAATATATCACTATGTATCTGTCAGGGGGTAGATGGAACAGAGCAATGTTCTGCAGATCTGTAGAGAGGTCAGTAATGTAATAATCTGCAGAATATATCACTATGTATATGTCAGGGGGTAGATGGGACAGAGCAATGTTCTGCAGATCTCTATAGAGGTCAGTAATGTAATAATCTGCAGAATATATCACTATGTATCTGTCAGGGGGTAGTTGGAACAGAGCGATGTTCTGCAGATCTGTAGAGAGGTCAGTAATGTAATAATCTGCAGAATATATCACTATGTATCTGTCAGGGGGTAGATGGGACAGAGCAATGTTCTGCAGATCTCTAGAGAGGTCAGTAATGTAATAATCTGCAGAATATATCACTATGTATCTGTCAGGGGGTAGATGGGACAGAGTAATGTTCTGCAGATCTCTAGAGAGGTCAGTAATGTAATAATCTGCAGAATATATCACTATGTATCTGTGAGGGGGTAGATGGGACAGAGGTATGGTCTGCAGACCTCTATAGAGGTCAGTAATGTAATACTCTGCAGAATATATCACTATGTATCTGTCAGGGGGTAGATGGGACAGAGCAATGTTCTGCAGATCTCTAGAGAGGTCAGTAATGTAATAATCTGCAGAATATATCACTATGTATCTGTCAGGGGGTAGATGGAACAGAGCAATGTTCTGCAGACCTCTATAGAGGTCAGTAATGTAATAATCTGCAGAATATATCACTATGTATCTGTCGGGGTAGATGGGACAGAGCAATGTTCTGCAGATCTCTAGAGAGGTCAGTAATGTAATAATCTGCAGAATATATCACTATGTATCTGTCAGGGGGTAGATGGGACAGAGCAATGTTCTGCAGATTTCTAGAGAGGTCAGTAATGTAATAATCTGCAGAATATATCACTATGTATCTGTCAGGGGATAGATGGGATAGATGGGACAGAGGTATGGTCTGCAGATCTCTAGAGAGGTCAGTAATGTAATACTCTGCAGAATATATCACTATGTATCTGTCGGGGTAGATGGAACAGAGCAATGTTCTGCAGATCTCTAGAGAGGTCAGTAATGTAATAATCTGCAGAATATATCACTATGTATCTGTCAGGGGGTAGTTGGAACAGATCGATGTTCTGCAGATCTCTAGAGAAGTCAGTAATGTAATAATCTGCAGAATATATCACTATGTATCTGTCAGGGGGTAGATGGAACAGAGCAATGTTCTGCAGATCTCTAGAGAGGTCAGTAATGTAATAATCTGCAGGATATATCACTATGTATCTGTCAGGGGGTAGATGGGACAGCGGTATGGTCTGCAGATCTCTAGAGAGGTCAGTAATGTAATAATCTGCAGAATATATCACTATGTATCTGTCAGGGGGTAGATGGGACAGAGGTATGGTCTGCAGATCTCTAGAGAGGTCAGTAATGTAATACTCTGCAGAATATATCACTATGTATCTGTCAGGGGGTAGATGGGACAGAGCAATGTTCTGCAGATCTCTAGAGAGGTCAGTAATGTAATAATCTGCAGAATATATCACTATGTATCTGTCGGGGTAGATGGAACAGAGCAATGTTCTGCAGACCTCTATAGAGGTCAGTAATGTAATAATCTGCAGAATATATCACTATGTATCTGTCGGGGTAGATGGGACAGAGCAATGTTCTGCAGATCTCTAGAGAGGTCAGTAATGTAATAATCTGCAGAATATATCACTATGTATCTGTCAGGGGGTAGATGGGACAGAGCAATGTTCTGCAGATTTCTAGAGAGGTCAGTAATGTAATAATCTGCAGAATATATCACTATGTATCTGTCAGGGGATAGATGGGACAGAGGTATGGTCTGCAGATCTCTAGAGAGGTCAGTAATGTAATACTCTGCAGAATATATCACTATGTATCTGTCGGGGTAGATGGAACAGAGCAATGTTCTGCAGATCTCTAGAGAGGTCAGTAATGTAATAATCTGCAGAATATATCACTATGTATCTGTCAGGGGGTAGATGGAAAAGAGCAATGTTCTGCAGATCTCTAGAGAGGTCAGTAATGTAATAATCTGCAAAATATATCACTATGTATCTGTCGGGGTAGATGGAACAGAGCAATGTTATGCAGACCTCTATAGAGGTCAGTAATGTAATAATCTGCAGAATATATAACTATGTATCTGTCAGGGAGTAGATGGTACAGAGCAATGTTCTGCAGATCTCTAGAGAGGTCAGTAATGTAATAATCTGCAGAATATATCACTATGTATCTGTCAGGGGGTAGATGGAACAGAGCAATGTTCTGCAGATCTCTAGAGAGGTCAGTAATGTAATAATCTGCAGAATACATCACTATGTATCTGTCAGGGGGTAGATGGGACAGAGCAATGTTCTGCAGATCTCTAGAGAGGTCAGTAATGTAATAATCTGCAGAATATATCACTATGTATCTGTCAGGGGGTAGATGGGACAGAGCAATGTTCTGCAGATCTCTAGAGAGGTCAGTAATGTAATAATCTGCAGAATATATAACTATGTATCTGTCAGGGGGTAGATGGAACAGAGCAATGTTCTGCAGATCTCTAGAGAGGTCAGTAATGTAATAATCTGCAGAATACATCACTATGTATCTGTCAGGGGGTAGATGGGACAGAGCAATGTTCTGCAGATCACTAGAGAGGCCAGTAATGTAATAATCTGCAGAATACATCACTATGTATCTGTGAGGGGGTAGATGGGACAGAGCAATGTTCTGCAGATCTCTAGAGAGATCAGTAATGTAATAATCTGCAGAATATATCACTATGTATCTGTCAGGGGGTAGATGGGACAGAGGTATGGTCTGCAGATCTCTAGAGAGGTCAGTAATGTAATAATCTGCAGAGTATATCACTATGTATCTGTCAGGGGGTAGATGGGACAGAGGTATGGTCTGCAGATCACTAGAGAGGTCAGTAATGTAATACTCTGCAGAATATATCACTATGTATCTGTCAGGGGTAGATGGGACAGAGCAATGTTCTGCAGATCTCTAGAGAGGTCAGTAATGTAATACTCTGCAGAATATATCACTATGTATCTGTCAGGGGGTAGATGGGACAGAGCAATGTTCTGCAGATCTGTATAGAGAGGTCAGTAATGTAATAATCTGCAGAATATATCACTATGTATCTGTCAGGGGGTAGATGAGACAGAGCAATGTTCTGCAAATCTCTAGAGAGGTCAGTAATGTAATAATCTGCAGAATATATCACTATGTATCTGTCAGGGGGTAGATGGGACAGAGGTATGGTCTGCAGATCTGTATAGAGAGGTCAGTAATGTAATAATCTGCAGAATATATCACTATGTATCTGTCAGGGGGTAGATGGGACAGAGGTATGGTCTGCAGATCTGTATAGAGAGGTCAGTAACAGGATAATTGTAATGATATACGTTTACATCCTGGGTATGGGTAGATGGGGAGTGTGGAGGGTGTTGGTCACTAGGGAGGGGTATAGTAAGAAGATGGTGAATACTGAAGAGCCGGGAGACTACACAACATGCGCAGAAGCTGTCACTAAGTGTCCTGTTGTCTATATAATCACAACCCCACCTAAAGGCAGCAGTGAGGGGCCCCTCCCTGCCGAGGAATGACAGCCCCTCCTCGAGATAAAGGAAAGGGGGACAGGACAGACCTGTTGTGCCAGGGGCTGAGTAACACATGACGCAGTCATACATGTCATACTATGCAGTGGGAGAAGAATGGTGCACACATAGAAGGGGGACGCTCCCCTGCAGACATTGTGCTGTATAAAACTGCTTTCTCTGTACAATACCACACAGTGGAAATTCACCTCTAACCAGATAAGAGACGCTCTTCCTCCCTCTCTACAGGGTGTGGGGTGCCACAAACATAAACCACGCAGCTCAGAACATACAGCAGGCATGGAATTATCACACTGTGCACAATGTTCTCTATATACCATATAATAACTGGAATTATCACACTGTGCACCATGTTCTCTATATACCATATAATAACTGGAATTATCACACTGTGCACCATGTTCTCTATATACCATATAATAACTGGAATTATCACACTGTGCACAATGTTCTCTATATACCATATAATAACTGGAATTATCACACTGTGCACAATGTTCTCTATATACCATATAATAACTGGAATTATCACACTGTGCACAATGTTCTCTATATACCATATAATAACTGGAATTATCACACTGTGCACCATGTTCTCTATATACCATATAATAACTGGAATTATCACACTGTGCACAATGTTCTCTATATACCATATAATAACTGGAATTATCACACTGTGCACAATGTTCTCTATATACCATATAATAACTGGAATTATCACACTGTGCACAATGTTCTCTATATACCATATAATAACTGGAATTATCACACTGTGCACCATGTTTTAAATATATCATATAATAACTGGAATTATCACACTGTGCACCATGTTTTAAATATATCATATAATAACTGGAATTATCACACTGTGCACCATGTTCTAAATATACCATATAATAACTGGAATTATCACACTGTGCACCATGTTCTAAATATACCATATAATAACTGGAATTATCACACTGTGCACCATGTTCTAAATATACCATATAATAACTGGAATTATCACACTGTGCACCATGTTCTATATATACCATATAATAACACTGTGCACCATGTTCTCTATATATGCACCATATAATAACTGGAATTATCACACTGTGCACCATGTTCTCTATATACCATATAATAACTGGAATTATCACACTGTGCACCATGTTCTATATATACCATATAATAACACTGTGCACCATGTTCTCTATATATGCACCATATAATAACTGGAATTATCACACTGTGCACCATGTTCTATATATACCATATAATAACACTGTGCACCATGTTCTATATACACCATATAATAAACTGGAATTATCACACTGTGCACCATGTTCTATATACACCATATAATAACTGGAATTATCACACTGTGCACCATGTTTTATATATATCATATAATAATACTGTGCACCATGTTCTATATATACACCATATAATAACACTGTGCACCATGTTCTATGCACACCATATAATAACTGGAATTATCACACTATACACCATGTTTTATATATACACACACCATACACCATGTTCTATATATACCATATAACACTGTGCACTGTGTTCTATATATACATACCATATAATAACTGTAATTATATACATAATATATAGAACATGAAATATGTAGTATTAAGCTTACTTATAACAGTAGAGAAGACATTTTTCAATCGGAAGAACCCTAGAGCTTTAAACATCGCTCCCCACAGCCCACTACACACACAGACCCCACTACACACACACACACACAGCCCCCACTACACACACAGCCCCCACTACACACACACACAGCCCCCACTACACACACAGACAGACCCCACAGCCCACTACACACACAGCTCCCACAGCCCACTACACACACACACACACAGCCCCCACTACACACACAGCCCCCACTACACACACACACAGCCCCCACTACACACACAGACAGACCCCACAGCCCACTACACACACAGACCCCACTACACACACACACACCCCACTACACACACACCCCACTACACACACACACACACAGACCCCACTACACCCACACCCCACTACACAGACCCCACTACACACAGACCCCACTACACACACACACACAGACCCCACTACACACACACACACAGACCCCACTACACACACACACACACAGACCCCACTACACACACACACAGACCCCACTACACACACACACAGACCCTACTACACACAGACCCCACTACACACACACACACACACACACACACACACACACACACAGACCCTACTACACACACACACACAGACCCCACTACACACACACACACAGACCCCACTACACACACACACACACACACCCCACTACACACACACACCCCACTACACACACAGACCCCACTACACACACACACCCACCCCACTACACACACACACACAGACCCCACTACACACACCCCACTACACACACACACAGACCCCACTACACACACACACACAGACCCCACTACACACACACACACACAGACCCCACTACACACACACACACACACACAGACCCCACTACACACACACACACACACACCCCACCACACACACACACACACAGACCCCACCACACACACACACACACACAGACCCCACCACACACACACACACACACACAGACCCCACTACACACACAGACCCCACTACACACACAGACCCCACTATACACACACACACACACAGACACCCCACTACACACACACACACACCCACCCCACTACACACACAGACCCCACTACACCCCCACACAGACCCCACTACACCCCCACACAGACCCCACTACACACACACCCCCACACAGACCCCACTACACACACACAGACCCCACTACACACACACAGACCCCACTACACACACACAGACCCCACTACACACACACAGACCCCACTACACACACCCCACACACCACTACACACACCCCACACACCACTACACACCCCCCACACACCACTACACACACCGAGCCCACAGCCCACTACACACACAGACCCCACTACACACACAGACCCCACTACACACACAGACCCCACTACACACACTACACAGACAGACCCCACTACACACACACAGACCCCACAGCCCGCTACACACACACAGACCCCACAGCCCGCTACACACACACAGACCCCACAGCCCGCTACACACACACAGACCCCACAGCCCGCTACACACACACAGACCCCACAGCCCGCTACACACACACAGACCCCACAGCCCGCTACACACACACAGACCCCACAGCCCGCTACACACATACACACACAGACCCCACAGCCCGCTACACACACACACACAGACCCCACAGCCCACTACACACATACACACACAGACCCCACAGCCCAATACACACACACAGACCACACAGTCCACTACACACATACACACACAGACCCCACAGCCCACTACACACACACACAGACCCCACAGTCCACTACACACACACACACACACCCCACTACACACACACACCCCACTACACACACAGACCCCACTACACACACACACCCACCCCACTACACACACACACACAGACCCCACTACACACACCCCACTACACACACACACACAGACCCCACTACACACACACACACAGACCCCACTACACACACACACACACAGACCCCACTACACACACACACACACACACACACAGACCCCACTACACACACACACACACACACCCCACCACACACACACACACACAGACCCCACCACACACACACACACACACAGACCCCACCACACACACACACACACACAGACCCCACCACACACACACACACACACACAGACCCCACTACACACACAGACCCCACTACACACACAGACCCCACTATACACACACACACACAGACACCCCACTACACACACACACACACCCACCCCACTACACACACAGACCCCACTACACCCCCACACAGACCCCACTACACCCCCACACAGACCCCACTACACACACACCCCCACACAGACCCCACTACACACACACAGACCCCACTACACACACACAGACCCCACTACACACACACAGACCCCACTACACACACACAGACCCCACTACACACACCCCACACACCACTACACACACCCCACACACCACTACACACCCCCCACACACCACTACACACACCGAGCCCACAGCCCACTACACACACAGACCCCACTACACACACAGACCCCACTACACACACAGACCCCACTACACACACTACACAGACAGACCCCACTACACACACACAGACCCCACAGCCCGCTACACACACACAGACCCCACAGCCCGCTACACACACACAGACCCCACAGCCCGCTACACACACACAGACCCCACAGCCCGCTACACACACACAGACCCCACAGCCCGCTACACACACACAGACCCCACAGCCCGCTACACACACACAGACCCCACAGCCCGCTACACACACACACAGACCCCACAGCCCGCTACACACATACACACACAGACCCCACAGCCCGCTACACACACACACACAGACCCCACAGCCCACTACACACATACACACACAGACCCCACAGCCCAATACACACACACAGACCACACAGTCCACTACACACATACACACACAGACCCCACAGCCCACTACACACACACACAGACCCCACAGTCCACTACACACACACACACACACACACAGACCCCACAGTCCACTACACTCAAACACCCTACACAACACACCTGCATCTACAGGCAGTCGTCTCTGTCCCCGTTGTGTCAGCTCTGTATACGAGGTGAAGTCAGCATTGGGCTGAGTAACCTGAGGACAGGAGACACAGGACTGCGGATACGCTGTATGGGGTGTGTGATGTGACAGTAATAATTGCTGCGCTGATTACATAGGGCCCCGGTTTCGTTTCTCGGCCGGCAGGAAGCTGCGCTGTCTGATCTAACCGAACCTCGTACCTGTGGGGTGAGCCCCGTCCTCCAGTCCCAGCGTCAGGCGTTCAGATGAGAGGTCCTCGCTCGCCCGAGCACTGCCAACAGAACAAACAGAGGAGATACATTTACACCCCAAAATGCCACCTCTGGAAACAAAGTGAAAAAGACAATTGAGGTTTTTTTTTTGTTAAAATGCCGCCCACAGGCAAACTTCCCAGAAGTGTGAAGGGGAGAACGCACTGCTCCCCCTTTGAAGTTGGGGTGAGAGGGGGTGGAGGGGAAGGAGAATGGAAGTAGGGGGAGGGGCCTACTGTAACTTGTTTTTCAGACTAGGTTAGATAAGGAAGAGCAGAGCATCAACATTTTCCACGCACTCAGTACCTCGTACCTCGCACGCCTCGAATCACAGCCCAGAGCTGTGCAGATCGGTGACATGAGCTGTAGGAAAGATATATCCAGGTCAGTTGTGTGATGTGTGGTACACAGGATGCGGATAGTCACCTCCAAAAGGAACAACCAGAATAACCCAGGTACCAACCAGACGAGGGGGGCACAACTAGCATAACCCAAGGTGCCAACCATGAGGGGGGTCAGAGACAACCAGAACAATCCAGGTACCACCCGGGGGGGGGGGGATAAACACAACCAGAATAAGCCAGGCCAACCAGGAGGGGGGGGGGGGGGGGGTGTTGTGCACAACCAGAATGGCCCAGGTACCAACCTGGGCGGGAGGGGGGGGGGGGGGGGGGCACAACCTGAATAGCCTGGGTACCAATCAGGGGGGTTGCTCAGCCAGAATACCAACTGGGGGGTTGGAGGGACACAACCCAGGTAACAACCAGACGAGGGGGGCACAACTAGCATAACCCAAGGTGCCAACCATGAGGGGGATCGGAGACAACCAGAACAATCCAGGTACCAACCGGGGGGGGGGGGAAACACAACCTGAATAGCCTGGGTACCAACCAGGGGGGTTGCTCAGCCAGAATACCAATTGGGGGGTTGGAGAGACACAACCAGAACAAACCATTATAACAAGCATCAGCGGGGGTGTAACATACAAGTGTACGGACAGTGTGGGTGCACGGACTAAAGCTTTGGATTGGGGGTACAGAGGTGTCACCAACAGAACTCCGTGAATAATGTACACACGCAGGGTAGCTGTAACTGATGATAGAGCTACAAGGCTGAAAAACACAGCCATATAGGAAAAACACATCATCTAGTAGAAGATACAGAAAGACGTGTGGAAGAAAATGAATCCGTCTCCTCTGTAAGTGTACAGCAGCCTTAAACTCATTAGTAACCCATACAACTTTTATTTAATCTGTCAGTTACTGGATTACTATAATAAATGTTGCTGGATAAAATGAGGGTACTCCTAGCGCTCTCTCTGCAGGGCGGTAATTAGATCTCAGCCCACCACTTAATGACTGCGGGGTGCTAAGGGTGTTACTCCAGCAACAGGAGTGTCTGGGCAGCTAGCAGCAGGTTTAGGGACTATGAAATGCCCTTTCTGCCCCCCCCCCCCCCCCGGCACAGCCTTGCCATAGAAGAGACGGAGCGATGTGCTGGGATGACCCAGTCACCGTGTAGGAATCTTAATGACCATCATCTTCCCCATAATTATACAACCCGGATGCCAGCGTGTGTCACGGGCAGGGCCCTCAATTATCTCCATACGGGGAGGAGGGGGCAGCACAAACAATCACACACAGGGCGGGCATTCACGTCCCACCTGGCCTGAGAGAATGGGGCCAACGGTTTCAGGGCACGCCTTCCATTCAAAGCTGTTCGAATGCCAAGCAGGCAGAGGGGTATTAAACTGGTCCTGGATGGCAGCCAGCTGGCGACACCCCAAATGAAGCTCAGGTGCTACATAACGCGGCTTAACCGCTTCACTGCTGTCGTCTGAGAAAGTCAGACTCCTAAAAGCAGACAGCACTAGAGTGTAAGCTCCTAGGCCAATGGTCTTCTAACGCAAGCACCTTGCTGTGGAAGTCTCCTGTTATTCCACTAGATTGTAAGCTCTTAGGACCAGTACTAGATTGGAAGGTCTTAGGACCAGTACTAGATTGGAAGGTCTTAGGACCAGTACTAGATTGGAAGCTCTTAGGACCAGTACTAGATTGTAAGCTCTTAGGACCAGTACTAGATTGGAAGGTCTTAGGACCAGTACTAGATTGGAAGGTCTTAGAACCAGTACTAGATTGGAAGGTCTTAGGACCAGTACTAGATTGGAAGGTCTTAGGACCAGTACTAGATTGGAAGGTCTTAGGACCAGTACTAGATTGGAAGGTCTTAGGACCAGTACTAGATTGGAAGGTCTTAGGACCAGTACTAGATTGGAAGGTCTTAGGACCAGTACTAGATTGGAAGGTCTTAGGACCAGTACTAGATTGGAAGGTCTTAGGACCAGTACTAGATTGGAAGGTCTTAGGACCAGTACTAGATTGTAAGCTCTTAGGACCAGTACTAGATTGTAAGCTCTTAGGACCAGTACTAGATTGGAAGCTCTTAGAACCAGTACTAGATTGGAAGGTCTTAGAACCAGTACTAGATTGGAAGGTCTTAGGACCAGTACTAGATTGTAAGCTCTTAGGACCAGTACTAGATTGGAAGGTCTTAGGACCAGTACTAGATTGGAAGGTCTTAGGACCAGTACTAGATTGGAAGCTCTTAGAACCAGTACTAGATTGGAAGGTCTTAGGACCAGTACTAGATTGGAAGGTCTTAGGACCAGTACTAGATTGGAAGGTCTTAGGACCAGTACTAGATTGGAAGGTCTTAGGACCAGTACTAGATTGGAAGGTCTTAGGACCAGTACTAGATTGGAAGGTCTTAGGACCAGTACTAGATTGGAAGGTCTTAGGACCAGTACTAGATTGGAAGGTCTTAGGACCAGTACTAGATTGGAAGGTCTTAGGACCAGTACTAGATTGTAAGCTCTTAGGACCAGTACTAGATTGGAAGGTCTTAGGACCAGTACTAGATTGGAAGCTCTTAGAACCAGTACTAGATTGGAAGGTCTTAGAACCAGTACTAGATTGGAAGGTCTTAGGACCAGTACTAGATTGTAAGCTCTTAGGACCAGTACTAGATTGGAAGGTCTTAGGACCAGTACTAGATTGTAAGCTCTTAGGACCAGTACTAGATTGGAAGGTCTTGCATTACACCAGTAGAGTGTAAAACTCTTGGATTACATCACTAGATTGTAAGCTCTTTGGGTTGTGATCAGCAGCAATAAACTCCTTTCTAGCCCTGAATCACCAGGTATTTGCATGTCTTAGTGTTTAGTCTCAGGTTGCAGTTTGTCTGCTCCGGGCCCTGCGGTCCCTGTGAGATTTCAGCTTATGACAGATCAGAGGTACAGGTGTCAGCAGGGTAATTGTGACCTTGCCGCTGGCAACAGGCACAGTGACTACACTTCCCTCACCTGCCACCGTGGGGCGCCCCCGACCATCAGCCACCACAATTCTCAGCAAAGAGGAAGGTGTCAGCTGTGTGCCCAGGTGTGTTCAGACCCCCTCCCCCCCCCGCACCCACCTTGTTACACACAAAGGAAGCCGAGCAGGGTGGGGCGATGTGTTTTATGGTCTCAGTTGGAAGGACTTTGGACGGATTGTCCTGCCGCTCCCATCTAGGGGCTTGTGACAACCCCCAGACCGTATCACACTACAAGATAGTACCCTGCCTCCCTCCTCCAGGCACCATCTCTCCATTGTCACATCTTACAGTCCCCAGCACCCACTACCCTGTAGGTTATAATGAGCGGCATGTAACACCCCACAGAATAAACCAACATGTGAGACACCCACAAATCTCACCTGCAGCCAACACCCTGCATAACAAGAGCAGAGGCCCCAACACCCTCAGCCTCTAGCTCACTTTACGTTGTATTAGAGGACACAATATTTCCCCATGGAAGACAATATAATAAACACGACAGTTCATATAGCTCGAGGCCCCTAAACTGCCTGGCCACGTTTTCTTCCACGTACAGCGATGATTATACTTTGTACGTGGGTTGTACCACCACTGCTGAGAGTCCAGTCCAGGTATCTACAGAGCTACTGCCCCGAGTATAAACACAGTACCACCGCAGCCTGCCGTATCCCAATCTGGCCAGACCACGAGGACTAATCATAGTGCCCAGTTACAAGAGACTGGCACAGTGGTGAGGGGGGGGGGGGGGGGGGGGGGCATTCTGCGTTTCTCTAAGTCTCTCCAAAGCCAGATCTTCAGTAACCGACAAGAACATGCAAAAATGCAAAACAGATGATTACAATATCCAACGTCTGCCAGCAGAATCTCCCCCCAGGAGAAGGTGAGGGGTACAGGTAAACCAAGTACACAAAAGGCACTGTTGGCAGAGAGTACCAGGATACTGGCAGCGCAGCCCCCCTTCTACCTCCCTCGTGCTGGCAAGGACCCACAAGAAGGCTTGTGTTTACCCACAGGAGACAAAGAGGTGAGGGAGAGGGGGGGGGGGGGGGATTGTGAACGGAGGGTGAGGCCAGGACTAACACCACTTCCAGCGACCACAGTCTGACAACTACGTAAGGCCACGTCGTCAGGCGCAGATCAGTCATGTACGTTCAGAGAAGAGGGAATAAAAACAATACACAGCTCATCAGATTGCAAGCTCTGTGGCAAGGAATGAGAGGGGCTTCAGTAGGAGGGAGGGCTTAGTGTAAGACCCTAGGCTCCCTTCTGGCTAAGTGACGATAACAACAAGGGAGGGGCGCGGGAAGATGGGGGAAGTAGGATTATGGGTGCGGGTGGGTGTGGATGAGAGATATCAGCTGAGTCAGACCCTGAAATCACATGCTTCAAAAACACCCCCTTACCAGAAAGGGGACATGAAACAGGACATGGGAAGCCCCTCCGGCCCCCCTCTCTACTCTGTCGCAATGTTGGTTTTGAGTCAAAGTGAAAACTCTCAGTACAGCTGGGTAAACCGCAACATTACTAAATAGGGGTCTTCTGGAGAGAGGTGCACAGTCTGCAGAAGTGACAGAGGCAGAGGCTGGCTGTGGTTACTCAATAAACGGAAGCTGTCTGGGGTACTCACAGACCTTCTGTTTGTATGGGAGGACCCTAGAAACCAAACACGGATCTGCCAAGCACAGGGCAGATAAGGGAGAGGGGCGGGACACGGGACAGATAAGGACCACCTGCCCTTCGCAGCACAACGTTCAGATGTTGTGATAGACAGAAGCCAACTCCGCTGAGAGGCTGCGCTGCGTTGTACTACTCCTGTCTTCATGTACAATGACTGCCAAGTAATGTCACCGGGGAGCTGACAGTCCCCAAATGCTACAGCAGACGGGATCAGGAAAGACCAGCAACCCAAACAGATCACTCTATATACACCCCAACACCCACTCTCACTACAGCGTTCTCCATACACCCCAACACCCACTCTCACTACCACTCTACAGCCTTCTCCATACACCCCAACACCCACTCTCACTACCACTCTACAGCCTTCTCCATACACCCCAACACCCACTCTCACTACAGCGTTCTCCATACACCCCAACACCCACTCTACAGCCTTCTCCATACACCCCAACACCCACTCTCACTACCGCTCTACAGCCTTCTCCATACACCCCAACACCCACTCTCACTACCACTCTACAGCCTTCTCCATACACCCCAACACCCACTCTCACTACAGCCTTCCCCATACACCCCCTCTCACTACAGCGTTCAACATACACCCCAACATCCACTCACTACCGCCTTCTCCATACACCCCAACACCCACTCTCACTACCGCTCTACAGCCTTCTCCATACACCCCAACACCCACTCTCACTACCACTCTACAGCCTTCTCCATACACCCCAACACCCACTCTCACTACAGCCTTCCCCATACACCCCCTCTCACTACAGCGTTCAACATACACCCCAACATCCACTCACTACCGCCTTCTCCATACACCCCAACACCCACTCTCACTACCGCTCTACAGCCTTCTCCATACACCCCAACACCCACTCTCACTACCACTCTACAGCCTTCTCCATACACCCCAACACCCACTCTCACTACAGCCTTCCCCATACACCCCAACACCCACTCTCACTACCGCTCTACAGGCTTCTCCATACACCCCAACACCCACTCTCACTACCACTCTACAGCCTTCTCCATACACCCCAACACCCACTCTCACTACCGCCTTCTCCATACACCCCAACACCCACTCTCACTACCGCTCTACAGCCTTCTCCATACACCCCAACACCCACTCTCACTACCACTCTACAGCCTTCTCCATACACCCCAACACCCACTCTCACTACAGCCTTCCCCATACACCCCAACACCCACTCTCACTACCGCTCTACAGGCTTCTCCATACACCCCAACACCCACTCTCACTACCACTCTACAGCCTTCTCCATACACCCCAACACCCACTCTCACTACCACTCTACAGCCTTCTCCATACACCCCAACACCCACTCTCACTACAGCCTTCCCCATACACCCCAACACCCACTCTCACTACAGCCTTCTGTATACACCCCAACACCCACTCTCACTACAGCCCTACAGCCTTCCCCATACACCCCAACACCCACTCTCACTACAGCCTTCCCCATACACCCCAACACCCACTCTCACTACCGACCTACAGCCTTCTCCATACACCCCAACACCCACTCTCACTACAGCCTTCCCCATACACCCCAACACCCACTCACTACCGACCTACAGCCTTCTCCATACACCCCAACACCCACTCACTACCGACCTACAGCCTTCTCCATACACCCCAACACCCACTCTCACTACAGCCTTCTCCATACACCCCAACACCCACTCTCACTACCGACCTACAGCCTTCTCCATACACCCCAACACCCACTCTCACTACAGCCTTCCCCATACACCCCAACACTAACTCACTACCGACCTACAGCCTTTTCCATACACCCCAACACCCACTCTCACTACAGCCTTCTCCATACACCCCAACACCCACTCTCACTACAGCCTTCCCCATACACCCCAACACTAACTCACTACCGACCTACAGCCTTTTCCATACACCCCAACACCCACTCTCACTACAGCCTTCCCCATACACCCCAACACCCACTCTCACTACAGCCTTCCCCATACACCCCAACACTAACTCACTACCGACCTACAGCCTTCTCCATACACCCCAACACCCACTCTCACTACAGCCTTCCCCATACACCCCAACACCCACTCTCACTACAGCCTTCTCCATACACCCCAACACCCACTCTCACTACCGACCTACAGCCTTCTCCATACACCCCAACACCCACTCTCACTACAGCCTTCCCCATACACCCCAACACTAACTCACTACCGACCTACAGCCTTCTCCATACACCCCAACACCCACTCTCACTACAGCCTTCCCCATACACCCCAACACCCACTCTCACTACAGCCTTCCCCATACACCCCAACACCCACTCTCACTACCGACCTACAGCCTTCTCCATACACCCCAACACCCACTCTCACTACAGCCTTCCCCATACACCCCAACACCCACTCTCACTACAGCCTTCTCCATACACCCCAACACCCACTCTCACTACAGCCTTCCCCATACACCCCAACACCAAGAACAACAGTGTCTCGTTACCCAACTAGATGCCTCTCCATACCTCCCCCCACACACAGAAAGGGGACGGAGGCGGGTGCACATGGGTGGGGTACACTCATAACTTACCAATGAGGGGACACTAATGACCGTGGCACGCGGAGACCTGAGGGGACACTAATGACTGTGGCACGCGGAGAGCTGAGGGGACACTAATGACCGTGGCACACAGAGAGCTGAGGGGACACTAATGACCGTGGCACACAGAGAGCTGAGGGGACACTAATGACTGTGGCACACAGAGACCTGAGGGGACACTAATGACCGTGGCACACAGAGAGCTGAGGGGACACTAATGACCGTGGCACACAGAGAGCTGAGGGGACACTAATGACCGTGGCACACAGAGAGCTGAGGGGACACTAATGGCTGTGGCACACAGAGAGCTGAGGGGACACTAATGACTGTGGCACACAGAGAGCTGAGGGGACACTAATGACTGTGGCACACAGAGAGCTGAGGGGACACTAATGGCTGTGGCACACAGAGAGCTGGGGGGACACTAATGGCTGTGGCACACAGAGAGCTGGGGGGACACTAATGGCTGTGGCACACAGAGAGCTGAGGGGACACTAATGGCTGTGGCACACAGAGAGCTGAGGGGACACTAATGGCTGTGGCACACAGAGAGCTGAGGGGACACTAATGACCGTGGCACGCGGAGACCTGAGGGGACACTAATGGCTGTGGCACACGGAGACCTGAGGGGACACTAATGACTGTGGCACACAGAGAGCTGAGGGGACACTAATGGCTGTGGCACGCGGAGACCTGAGGGGACACTAATGGCCGTGGCACACGGAGACCTGAGGGGACACTAATGACCGTGGCACACAGAGAGCTGAGAGGACACTAATGACCGTGGCACACAGAGAGCTGAGGGGACACTAATGACCGTGGCACACAGAGACCTGAGGGGACACTAATGGCTGTGGCACACAGAGAGCTGAGGGGACACTAATGACCGTGGCACACAGAGAGCTGAGGGGACACTAATGACCGTGGCACACAGAGAGCTGAGGGGACACTAACGACCGTGGCACACAGAGAGCTGAGGGGACACTAATGACCGTGGCACACAGAGAGCTGAGGGGACACTAATGACCGTGGCACACATAGAGCTGAGGGGACACTAATGGCCGTGGCACACGGAGACCTGAGGGGACACTAATGACTGTGGCACACAGAGAGCTGAGGGGACACTAATGACTGTGGCACACAGAGAGCTGAGGGGACACTAATGACCGTGGCACACGGAGACCTGAGGGGACACTAATGACTGTGGCACACAGAGAGCTGAGGGGACACTAATGGCTGTGGCACACAGAGAGCTGAGGGGACACTAATGACCGTGGCACACAGAGAGCTGAGGGGACACTAATGACCGTGGCACACATAGAGCTGAGGGGACACTAATGGCCGTGGCACACGGAGACCTGAGGGGACACTAATGACTGTGGCACACAGAGAGCTGAGGGGACACTAATGACCGTGGCACACAGAGAGCTGAGGGGACACTAATGACCGTGGCACACTGAGACCTGAGGGGACACTAATGACCGTGGCACACAGAGAGCTGAGGGGACACTAATGGCTGTGGCACACAGAGAGCTGAGGGGACACTAATGGCTGTGGCACACAGAGAGCTGAGGGACACTAATGGCTGTGGCACACAGAGAGCTGAGGGGACACTAATGGCTGTGGCACACGGAGACCTGAGGGGACACTAATGGCTGTGGCACACGGAGACCTGAGGGGACACTAATGACTGTGGCACACAGAGAGCTGAGGGGACACTAATGACCGTGGCACACGGAGACCTGAGGGGACACTAATGACCGTGGCACACAGAGAGCTGAGGGGACACTAATGGCTGTGGCACACAGAGAGCTGAGGGGACACTAATGGCTGTGGCACACAGAGAGCTGAGGGACACTAATGGCTGTGGCACACAGAGAGCTGAGGGGACACTAATGGCTGTGGCACACAGAGAGCTGAGGGGACACTAATGGCTGTGGCACACGGAGACCTGAGGGGACACTAATGGCTGTGGCACACGGAGACCTGAGGGGACACTAATGACTGTGGCACACAGAGAGCTGAGGGGACACTAATGGCTGTGGCACACAGAGAGCTGAGGGGACACTAATGGCTGTGGCACGCGGAGACCTGAGGGGACACTAATGGCTGTGGCACACATGAAAACCCCCGCCAAGGAGAACACAGCAGCAGTACCTGTGTGTCACCTGTAGATTATATGCTGTCCTGGCTCCAGCACCTGTGTCAGGCCCCCGTCACTCAGCCCTGCAGGGAAAGGGTTACTCAGGTGAGGCTGTAAGTCTGTACTCCACCTACAGCTCAGGCCGCACCCACCAAACAGACTGGTTCTCTGATAGCCCTGCAAAATCCCTGCAGGGCCACTTTGCAAAATAGGACAGGCGGGCACGCACCCCTCCCTTCTTGGTAAACCCCCTTCACCTCCAGAATCATACAGTGTAAGGCTGGCAGATCACACAACCTATACAGAATATATATACACATCGCAAGCTGCGCTCACTGCCAGCACTCACAGATCCCTGCGGAGTACAGGGCTGCGCAGTATATCGGTGCTACGCCACGGCGGGAAGGCTGGTGACTTTACAATAACTGTACGACCCCCAGATTGGGCACTAAACATCATCTAAAGTACGACGCTGGCGCTCCAGGGCTCCCCGTCTTCTCTATATGATATATAGTGATAGGAGGATAAATATTTTATGGATAAATGATACAGAGAGATGAACAGAGCTTCTCGTTAATGCAGGAAGCTCATGAAATATGCACAGGACAAGTGCGGAGCGGCCTCTAAGCGCATACGGTAGGGGAAGAGATATATAGTGACCTCGGCTCAGCACGGAGTGCGAGCTCTTGGGCTGAGCAGTAAACATTTAGCTTATACACTGGGTGGAGACACTTTGTACTAGAGAATGAGGTCAGACTGGAAGGATTGGGGTAAGTCACCATATGTCCTTAATAGTGGGGCTAGTACCATGTCTGGGTGTAGCAGGGTAACACCCACGTGTGAATGAATTAAATATTTTTACACTTTAGAAACTTGTAGGAACGATTACCCAACAACGGGAAGAGACGTAGCCCCAAACATCACCCCTGGAAGGAGGGGGTCCGCTAACGTATAGAGCGCCCTCATACTGCTGGGGTTATAAGAGACAAGTTATACGCCATAATTATATTATATTCTACAAATAAAGTGACGTAAACATAACAGAGACAGCCAGCAGCATTACTGGTTACACCAGCCGGTGTCTAGGGACACTGGATATATAACAGTACCTTGGGGTGGTTACAAAGCCCCCACCCGACAATACAAGGTGGCATCTTGCCCCCCGAGGTGAAAACAGCACTCATGCAACATTGGTGCGTATTGCACGGTGCCGTCAGATGGAAGGATGTCCCCAGGCCCCTGTATGATGAGAACATGAAGGATTTCTCTCCCGTTTCATCATCTCCCCCACCACAGCCCCTGGAGGGGGTCCCTGGGGGACAGCATCTGACCAGCTAACAGCATCCAGCAGCTTCTCACAACAAGCAGTGGCCAGGTTTATAGTGGGGACCCCAAAACAACAGAAAGGAGAGAGCCCACCATCTTACAGTCTCCCACAGAAACATGATTTGTCCCCCAAAGTGAGGCGATGTCTGCAAGCCCCCCGTTTACACTCTGGGGGTACACTGGACATACACTAAGTGACCTCATGCTTTAGTGAAGGTTCCCCGCATTCACAGGGAGACCCTAAAACGACTCTGCACTCAAAACACAATGGACAAGCAGCGTTGTCCTGAAATCCCACCGAACCAGTCTTCATTTATCAGATATTGTCAAAAGACGTCAGACATACAATGTGTCATTAAGTCTACAGTCTATAACAGCCCCCAAGGCCCGTGCGAGAGGAAGACTCCCGATCAGTCCATCAGCACGGGAATACGGCCTTAGAGACTACCACTGCCATCATCCTCGTCACCTGTTTTTTCCCACAATCCCTTGCACAGACAGGCCATTCAGGCAGGTGAGGAGAGCGGGGGATCCCGCAGCCTCTGTGCGGAGGAGGAAGAATAGGGTCTTTACCTGAGGAGTGGTCTCTTAGGCCAGTGTACACATACAACACAACAACACTAGAGATACTCCTAATGTCTGCTTCACCTGCACAGCCGTCTTTCCTTAACCCTTCCCGGCACACATCAGCAATAATAACGGTATACCGGTTAGTAGTTACAGCGCTGTCAATGTGATAATCAGACGATGACGGGCCATTTATAGGGAGCAGTAATATCGAGTGTCCAATGACAGCGGGGATCAGACTGAGAGTATCTATGTTTAAGGGTCTCCACCAATAGGGGACACCTCTGGGTAGGATAAAGCGGAGGAAACCGGAGAAAGGGATAAGGGGGGAAATATCTCAGAGGGTGACAATCCCCCCCTACCCCCAATCAGATCATCGCTCTGCAGCAGGATGCAATCCTCATAGCCACAGATTGCTATATACTGATCACAAGCACACAAGTATGGTACTCAGCAGTGATTATTAACTTATTAATGCAGCACACCCATCCTTCCTTAATCCCTGCTCGTAACAAAGAAAAACATCACTTAATTACCTGGAAATCTAAACTCATAGTCACCTGGAATCTCCTGCACTAGAATGCAGCCAGTCCAGTAAATTAAATCACTGTATGTTCCTATATCACTGCAGAGGAGGACACAGGAGTATAGTAGAAGGGCACACGACCTCCTCACCTGTGCCCACCTGGTTACCTTACAATACAAAGCAATATAACAACTCCTCCCTATAGATTGTAAGCTCTTGGGGGGCAGAACTGCCTTCCACTGTGAGATTGGCAGGTGCCTTAGAACACAGTTTCGGCACTGCTCTTTATAAATCAATATACACCACATAGCGCAATATGAGCGTGACCGCATCCCTGGCCCCAGAAGCTGGCAATCTATCACAGTACAACAGGGGTAAATACTTGCTGACAGTGCACAGGGGGTGTATGAAGTACATGACAGTTGTGGGCGAGAGCACACAGTACATAAAGCTGTAATGAGTATCACCGGTTAAGGAAATAGTAAATAAGAGGGATGTCCCAGCCCTGTAATTACCAACACCTCCTCATTATCTGCCAGGCCATCCCACCGCACTCACACAAACACAGCACTCGTTTAACCGACCTGGGCCCTAAGGGGGGACGGGGGCAGTCTATCCAGAGGGTCCTGCCCGGGCTGTGTCACAAGTTTGCAATGAACAGTCACAATGCTGCTGTAACTTTAAGACGTTTGGCAATTGACAACTTCCTTATCTGTGTGCTGGAGGGTGTGAGGACCTCCGAGGGGGGGGCCAGTATACACCACACACGTATACAGCCATGTCCTTACCTCCTCTGCCTGTACTCCCAGCCACTTATCCACTACGTCCCGTCACTATATACAGATAGCCCCGGCTATATATCAGAGCTGGGCCAATCCTGGCAGCCTGTGCCCCATGTACAACACATAACCCACAGTGTATACCAACGCAGTATCACACAGTGTGTGCCACTGTACAACTGACAGCGCCCAATGCCAGCCATCAGGGATGTCTGTCTGTGCTCAACTGAACAGTGAGGGGGGGGGGGGGGGGATTCTGTGTCCTCCACCCACAAATCCACGGCGACCTCCATAATTACAGACCCCCTCACAGGCTGCCGTCAGCAAGGAAAGCTGGGATTAGTGCGAGCAGGTTTAACCACGCAAGGGAGGGGCAGCAACGAGAAGGTGACAGGGGTAAAGACTTCATTAACCCTTCCATGCCCCTTCCACAGCAACGCCATCACTTATCCCACCGCCACAGAGTTAATAGAGCAGTTACCGGCACGCCAAGGGTTAAACACAACGCTGATGAGCTACGCTTTTTTTTTTACCTATGAAACGTAAAAAAAATGGCTGCCATTCCTAACTTTGCGCAAGATAACGCAGAAAGTTTTGTGGGAACGGGACACAAATCACCCTAGGCATAGATCCTACAGGGGAAGGTACAGCGCTCAGATGATACAACCCATAGTGACAGAAGGAGTGCTAGCTCCTATGGCTCAAGCAGGTGCCACATAATGTAGGGACTCCGGCACATCACAGACAAACGTTCTCTCCATTGTATAATGGACATATACCAATAAAAAGCATTTCTGAATAACCCCAATAACGAGGATACAGTAGGAGCGTCCAGACATGGAGTCGCTTTGATAAGGGGGGAGGGCTGGATATTGAGGAGATAAGGAGGGGGCTGGGGGGGGGGGGGGTAAAGTCTGGAATAACACACAGCCAGGATGGTCATAAAACTAAAAGGAAGTAAACTGGGTAGGGGGGAGACATAGGACAGTCAGGTCACAAGGAGGAGACAGGGGGGCCAGACAACAGGGACATGTTGGTATACCACCCCGCAGCAGGACACCGGCATGTTAGTTTGGGGGGGCAGTGCGGACACCGGGGAGTAGTCTGTCATCCAGATTAATGGGGGGGGGGGGGGGGGTACAGATGGATCTACGTCTCGGCAGCAGGTGAAGAGTTAAGAGTGACAAAGGATGCTAGTGTGTGTGACAGATGTCATGCTGCGGGGAGGGGGCAGGTGAGGGGCCGGTGGCAGAGGATGAGATGGGGGTCTGCAGCGGAGGATGATAGAGGGGGGGGAGGGCACAGAGGGGGTGACAGGGCACAGGGGGGGGGGGGGGCACTGGCACTCACCTGCTCTGCAGTGACAGATGTAGCTGGGATTATT